>OY783195.1:30984597-31355375 GCA_963678675.1 Xiphydria camelus
CGACTTCGGAAATGCGCTCCAATTAACGGATGCCGTCGCGGGGTTCTAACGAACCGACGGCACACTCTGCTAATATTTACACGAACGAGCTCCGGTCTATTCGCCGAGGAAAAAAAAAACACTCGTCTCTCGAACTACCTATAGACGGGCATCGCGAGAGAACTCGTTTCGCGACGCAAAACGCCTGTATGCAAATAAATCCGTCCCACCCTCTCTGTTGTAGCGATGACACGTTTCTAATACCAGCTCGCGATAAATGCGGCGTGAACAATTCAAGAAGTCCCCGTCCGCTCTCCCACACGCGCGCGAATTCATAATAGAATCTTACGCTGAGAAAAATAATTTGGTTCGATAAATTTAGTTCTTCTGTAAGTCGAAACGAATATTAAATTATTCCAACTGCGTGTCTAATTATTTTGACCAGAGAGAGATTTAATGCGGGGTCTGGAAGAATGGGGGGAAAAAAATTCCCTGACTTCCAAGTTTTCTCGTCTGAAATAGCCAAATTTTCTTGACCGCTATAGGCATATATCTGGTACAAAGTATTACGCATCAAGCATTCAAATTAACTAATATATGTACGTACAACTGAGAAATGAATATTAAAATAATCTGATCTTGTCAAATCATATTATCATTTAATGGCTTTTTTAAGACAAGAAAGAACACAGATACACACACACACACACACACACACATATATATATACATGTATATGGAACACTTTTTTTTAGATTTCTACATAAATTCTTACAAATGTTAACACACTAGAAGTTAAGCTATTTGTAAGATTTAAGTATTTCTGGAAACGTCCAGAAAATTCGTTATTTTTCCTGACCAACATAATCCCCTGACAATACCAAATTTTCCAGAATTTCCTGACCGTTGGACACCGTTTTTAACCAAATAGATGGAGAGAGAGAGTCCGTATTTCACCAAACGGTTTGATTACGCTCTCCAAGATTTTTGTCTGATCCATCAGGTTATTTTTCTCAGTGCAAATCGCGCACTCGACTCTCGCGTTCCGGCATCGATCCGAAAATCGCCCGAGAAACTCGCGGCTGTCAGCGACGCGCAGTCGAATCGGGGATGGGTCAAGGTTCGACCCCCCGGCGACGCCTTTCAATAACGCGCGCGGAGGGCGAGCGCGATAAGCGCGGAGAAAGATCCCGGCGCGCGCGAAGGTTCGACGAAGAGGATCGCCGCGACGCTCTCGGCCGGCGACCTAACCGAACCCGATCCAACCGCACGATCCGCGCGTGATTTTCTCGCTCCGCGATGATACGACGAAAATCCGAAGGCTGACTCCTTTTCGGTGCGGAGGCGTTTCCACCGCATGAATATTCAATCGGCGTTATCAGCCTCGAATGAAAGGCTCGATCGCGGCGTGACGACGACGACGACGCCTCGTGTCGCTCCGCGACTTCGCCCGAATAAACGCGGGGACCGGACGGAGCGACGAAGTTGGGGGGGGGGGGGGGCGACGTGGTTATTCGACGGCGCGGGCTCCCGTGGAATCGATACCCCGTGCCGTGAGAGCGTCTCAATGCGACGACGGAAGCCGAAAGAACTTTATCGGAAGAAAAAGTCCGGGGCGCGCGCGCAAGAGAGAGAGAGAGAGAGAGAAAGAATCTCTCGCTCGTCGCAACGCTGGTTCCGAGTAGAACTTTTTCGCACTTTTTTTGTCTGCGCTTTCACGCGATTCTGTGTGTAAAATCGCCGAGTGCGCCAGAAATGAGGTACTCGGGGAGTCCGTCGTCGAGTCGTGTATTTGTACCTAACTTGAGGGAGTGCGGGGGGAAGGGAGTCTCGAATTCGTCGATCCGACCGTATATATGTAGACACGCTGAGTCGACTCGGCTTCGCTGGAATTCGAAGTTGGAAAACGTCGTCCCCCGGTCGCGTTTTACGGTGGTTTCTTAAAGTCGGAGGCACATCGACTAACTTTTAAGTCGAGCCGCGAGGGTCGGGCTTGCGGGAATGTTCGCGACTGCGGCAGGCGGGGGAGCGCGACGCGTTCGACGACTCGAAGTAATGCTGACACAGCGAGTAGATGATGCATTGGGGAGAAGAGAGAGTGGAAAATCCATCGCGAACTCTCTCAGGTTTGGACTGTGGTAGATGCACATAGGAATGTGTAGAACGTGGACTGGGAAAACAGAATACGATCTCTCATCTGTCAGAAAAAAAGATCGCATCGAGAACCAGTCACCGTATAACGCCATCATCGAAAGTGGGCAGTGAGATCAATCATAGTCGCGAAATTGAATTTTTCTGGCTGCTGATACCATGTTTACAATTAAACGGAACATGAATACAGTCGAAATAATGCGCGATATGCGCAATGATTAAATTAACCACAAAAGTAGATCAATGATATCACCGCATGGTACACGAAAAATAAATAAATCGTAGCATTTACAGGGTTTATGGTGAATTTCGGGACAAGGCCAATTTATCACTAGTCATAATTTATTACGATAACTACAATTTTAATAAAAATTGCAGTAGAACCTTTTAAAGTTGCAAGCATTGCTGTAATTTCAACTAAAATTATGGTTATCGTAATAATAAATTCGCCTTGTCCCAAAACTTACCACAAACTTAGTAAATGCTGCGATTAATTTTTTTCTGTGTAATTTCAACCATACAATAAAAAGAGGTTGAGGACATTTATCGACCATGCGGCAGGTTGACCTGGTTGCAGCGATCCTGATCTCTCGCTACTCTAGCCAAAGTCACACTGTTCAGAATGAAATCGAGGTTGACGCCGAAATCGACCGCGATTTTTGGTCGAATCATGGTTCTTCAAACCAGATATTTTTCCGAGTGTTCACCGACGCGGCGACGTAGCTCCTGCGCGTCGAAATATGGAAAAGAGCGCGCCGCGCGAGCGATTTACATGATCTTTAGGAATTCTGATGTCACGATTCGCGCGAGTGAGGTCAGCCGGAGAGGTCGAACCGGACCGCGTCTACGGGCGTCGCGTCTCTCTCTGTCTCTCCGCGAGTTGTGGGTGGAAAGCGACGAGATGATGTTCGTCACGGCGCCGAGCTCCGACGTCGCTGGCTTCCACTCGTCCTCCCGTACCACGCGCTTCCGATTCTCGCGGCAACTACGGAGCGTCGCGTGGTTGACGAACGAGCGCCTGAAGCGTGTATCTAAAGCTGCGTGGACCCAGTTTCGAGCACTCTCTATGGAATAACCAAAGACCCGTATGACGCTCGCTACACGGAGACTTCAGCTGGCGGCGGAAAGCACAATTCGGAGTTCTCCAACGATCTCCTCTCTCTAATGCGCGATCCGTGTCAACCTAATCTCCCGCGAGTTCCAACGTACCACCTCTCGGCGCGCCTCCGCTGCGCGCGCGTATCTTCGACAAGGTTTGTTTGCTCGCTCTACCGTAAGGAGCGGTGCTTATGCAAAAAAGTGTAGCCACTTGGAATAATCCGGATCCCCGGGATTACGTGTACGTATGGTATCACCGCAGCCGCGCTTGGAGAACAGCCGAATGGAGACGGCCGCCGCTCCATTGGATGTGTACACCGAGAGGAATAATTTGCCGGTGTTAATAAAATGTTTCTTGGATGAAGAATACGATCTCACAAATTTGTAAGATTCTTATAAATATATAAATATATATATATATAAATACACGGATTCTTGATCAAAGAACATATATTCTTGATTCAAGAATGCACAGAGAAATCGAATTAGTTGGAATTACTCAAAATTACTCGCGGGGTCGCCAGTAATTATTTATTCAGATCAATCTTATCTTTTTTCATATATTAATCAGATATTTCTTCCTCGCAATGACATACTATTTCACATGATTGTAAGGAAGAGATATCAAATTGATGCATTACAAAATTGTATTCGTATAAATAACTAAATTATCTGTGTACCGTCGTGGGAACAAGACATTCTTTCTGCGCAAAAAGAAAAACAATTACTCAAGCCTGTCAAAAAATTTTTTTGCACCATGACTCGATCCTGAAATTATATCATGCTTTTCATTGCCGAAAACATTTTTTCGACATCGGCAATTATTTCTTTCAGTGTAAAGAAGAAAAAAGTCAAAGCACGCGCATTTCGAAAAACACTTGTCCGCCGCGACGATGAAAGAGGAGCGCGGCTGTATTGGCCCTTTTAACGGTGTTTCTACAGTCACGCGATGAAAGTAGATTCGATATCTCGGGCGGGAAGAAGTGCCGGCACGGAGTGAGCGAATATTTTAGCGAAGCGATCGGGTTTTACATTCATTTGCATAAAAATATCCTCGACGAATATGCCATTCGCGGGGATCCCGCGACGCCCCGGCGCGAAATAAGCCGATCCCATTATTTCGATCGCTGAAAAAAAAAACAACAGAGACGATAAATCACCCCGCGTGGAATGTCACGTTACGTGACACGCGCGGCGCGGCGGCAATACGATATACCGAAGCGAACGAAATCACGGGTTTCGACGACGTCGGAGATTACTCGCCACTCGAGTGCCCGCGACTCTAATGAGACGGTGTCCTCCGGCAATGGAACAACGTCGGAAACCGACGATTTACGGTACGATCCGGCACAATAGTCCGCGCGACTCGTGGGCCATAGATTTTCTGTTCTTTGAAAAAGCCCGTCATGCGAGCTTACGTGGAACTATCGCGCGGGAAGAGCCGCGCTGCGCGTGGGCGGGAATAACGTGGGCTTTGTCGCCACTGGTTGACATCACCGTATGACGGATGATTTATAGCGCGCGCGCGCGCACGCGCACGCGGGAGAGAACTCGGCCGAAGGGAATCGTCACGGAGGAAGAAACACTCGACCGGTGGACTATGGCAAGTGTCGGGGCTCTCGGCTTTACGAGCGGGAGTGATCGTTCCTCGTGATTTACAACGGTCATTAGGTCAGGGCCGCGAACTCTCAATCGTCGCTGGCGACTCTCCCGCGGCGGCGGGAAGATTGGTCTCCGCGCAATTAGCGTCGGACGCGACGAGCGCGGGTCCGGTGAAAATGCGGGAGAGCCTTTCCGGATCGACTCCCAATCTCGGACGCGACGACGATCGACGCCCGATAAACGTACCTATCGCCGGGGTATCGCGGCGGCGAATTTCAGGCCGTCGGCGGCGCGACCGATTACGTAACTCGGGAAAACTCGGTATCCGTCTGTACCTACGGAGTGGCAAGCCCGACTTCTGATCTGCTCGCGACGATCGGCCGTCGCGTTCGGGACGAAGCTCATCGCGGGATCAGCGGAATGTCCTGGGAAGGCGTAATACCGACGCCGAGAGGATCGCTCGGGACCCTCCTGCGCTCGCCGCGAGGCGGAAAGTGGAGCAGCGACGGGATTTCTTCGGGGAGATCGACGTTTGCGAGAATGTCGTTCTGCGTTTCGAGTCGAGCGCCAAAAACGGCATCGATTTTCTCTCGTCGATCGTCGCGATCCAAAAATAACGACCATCTTCCGAATTGAAATTCCGTCCGTGACTCGCCGAGAACTTTCCCTTCCCCGTATGCAACGCTCATATGTACACGGCGAGGTCTAATTACTTCGCGACACCCGTTACTCGCACCGTCGATATAACGAGAGAAATCGATGGAGTGAAAATATCGACAGACTGGCTCGCGAGAAGATTACTGATATAGTCATCGCGCGACTGTGGCGAAACTTTGTTCATACGCTGAGAAAAATAACCTGGTCGATCAGACCAAAATCCTGGAGACCATAGCCAAACCGTTTGGTGAAATGTGGACCCTCTCCATCTGTTTGGTTTGATTGACAGTTCCCGGATAGAGGAATTCGATATATTTTGTACATGATCCACATATGGTTTTAGTCATGTATGGATTATACATGACTTCTGTATTAATCATACAAGGATATATATATTTTTTAATGATTGTATCATCTACATAGGTACAGTCTGTATATGATTAACAGAGAAATCATATCGTCGCCCTCTAATAAGAAAAGTGCCTAGCTCCACTTACCGGTAAGTGGAGTTAGGCACTTTTCTTATTAAGGCGACGATATATAATCCATACATGTGACCAAAACCACATATCAATCATATGGAACTTTTTCGTCTGGGTTATTTTCTACTTAGAATAGACATTTAATTAGAATAACTGAATATGTATTCGGTTCAACTTACTAGTATTTTCGTTGGAATAACTAAACTCGTTTATCCAGATGTATTTTCTCATTCATACCAAGTTATTTTTCTCGGCGTAAAATCATCGCGACCGCGTCGTAAACACCCGCGACTGAATTTCCTCGGTGCACCGATAACGCCGCACAAGCGACGAGGTTCCACGAAGGTACCCCATCCCTTCTTCCGGAAGAACCGCGCCGCGAAGCTCGTCACCCTTCGATTGGATTGCGCAATCTACGTCGCGTTAAAGGGACGCGACCCGAGCCAAGCCCGCGCGCGGACGACGCGGCCTCCCCGCGTGCGTGTGCACAAGATTCGAGGAGGCAGCGCTCGTGCAATTTGTAGTTTTTCCATAGGCGCGCGCGTTTATCTCGAATAACGATCTAGAATTTAACGCGCGCGCGCTATACGGTGCACGACTGCGTAATTATTTCTGTTTCCTTCGCGGAGGCCTCTCGCACGCACGCGTATAAAAGCTAATTGGCGATTGCAACCCTCTCGCGGTGGTCGAATAAATCAATCGCGTCGGGACGTCTGCCGGAGAGGGGGGGGGGGGGGGGGCACCTGCTCTCGGCTGGAAATGACGGAGACGTCTTCTCGCTCGGTAAACCGAGGAGCGTGTTCGTTTCCGTTAAATTTCCGCATGCTTCGCGCCGCGTTCGACGCCGTGAAACTTTATCCCCCGTGAAACTGGGGCGCGAGTAATGTTGGTTTGAAGAAGTCGAGTTTCGAATCCCTGGTATAATGTAGGTACCTACGTACACGGAGAAAAAAAAGTAGATTAATCAATTACACTAAATAACAGATTTGACGTTTTGGGGAAAATATTGCGTTGATCGCTTTACTGCGTGACAACAGTTGACACGCATCCAGTGAATTTCGCTAAACGCGTGTCAATTGTTGTCATACAGCAGAGCAATGAACTTTCTTCAAAATGTCAAATCTATTATCTGTAGTGTATAACAGTGATTGATATACTCTTCTCTCTCCGTTTATAGGTACAATGACAACAGAAATATTTCTGTATCGATTAAAGATTTTCTACGGTGCAGTAAAATCGCGTTTCGCTTCCGTGTGCCTCGAGGTACAGCGAAACGTATGTAGTTTGCGAGGCGGCGCGCTCGGTAATTAAATCTGGAGTGGAAAATCCATTACTTGTTTATCCGGGCGGCGAGGCGACGACTGCAACACGCGCCGCGAACTCCTCGAAGAAAGACGCCGCGCGGAATTGCAAAGTTCGGCAAACCTAATTGAACAGAACGACTGACCCGAATTGACGGGTAGCCGGTGCGCCCTACCCCGCAGGGCTCCTTCGGAAACTACATTTAAGTTTCGCGAAATAGCCTTCCAAAGCAACTCGCGGTTGTTATAACGCCTCTCCGTAACTTTCTCTCCCCGTTCCCCTCTTATTCCTGTACTTCCCTCTTATACGCCGCCGCGCGAAAAAATCGGAAAATAGCGTCGCACGAATATGTCGAGCCGGAAATAAGAATGTTGTACCAAGTATTTTTAATAAATCGAGTAATCAGTGATATTTCACTAAGAATATATATTCTTCGACAGAGAATCTGTATTCTTCAAAACATGTAAGATCACATGTTCTTGATTCAAGACATTTTTTCTCACGCGAGCAATTATTTTTCTCAGTGTACACTGTAATCGCTACTATGTCAAATAAAAATTAATTCCACATTCATAGCAACATTCAAGATGTTCCGCACTTAATTGTATTGCTAATGTATTACATGCGAGTATACGAGGACAACTTCTGCTATCGAGTACTTTGTACAAAATTCCTCTTTCCGCGGAGCGATTCAAGAGTCTTAAATTTGCGGGACGAACAAAATTAAATACTTTTTCAACGGTTGAAGTAAACGTATTACGAAGCCTCCGTTGCTTTCTTATATGACGAAACTTCTGTTCCCTTCCCGTGACGAAACTTTCATCGCCGCGTTAAGCTGCCGGTCGCGTCGCGGCCGAAGCTGCGGTATAGCGGGGATGCGAGAAGAATAAAGCACCTCGAACAACGGTTGACTTTCGGCCTGACGATCCGGAAGGAGAGGCGCGCGCGCGTAATGTGGAAAGGTGCCGCGACAAGGAGATCGGAATAACGCCGAACGCGCGCGAGCGAGGTATATTCTCCCGCGCGCCGCAAAGCGGGAGCCGCGGCATCGCGGCGCTCGCGGGAGAGCTAGAAAGTCGGCGCGCGAACTCTTCTTCCGACGTATACATCGGCGAGCGGCGCGAGTTTCTCGCTCGCGGTCATAAGGAGGACACTCGTGAGCTCCTCGTTTACGAGTGCGTCGATCCGCGCTCGACGCGACGAACTGCCGCGCGAGACCCGGCGTAATCTGGCACGAATTCACTTTTTTCCACGCGGGTCGTTGAAAAAAAAATCCGCCCCGCTCCCTCTGCATTTTCGTCGCGAGTCTCTCGATCGTAATGAGGACGCGCTCGTGAGATCCTCGTTCCTTTTTTCCAAGCCCGACGCGCGATCCTCCGAGATTTCCCTCCCCGCGACACGCTTTTTCCCTCGTGCCGTCGAAAAACGAGGCGGCGAGACGCGCGGGCGTCGGGTCACGAGATGAAATGCATCCAAATTACGTTTCACGGACGCCGGGGAACGCCCCCCCTCCTCGCCGCGCCGCGTGCAACCCGACGCGGGAGCAACAAAACGTGGGAAAGAGTCGAGCCGGTTAGTTCTCAAGAGATAAGACCCCCTTGTTTGTAATAGCCACTGCCCACTCTGCCCACATTCTCGTTTCTGCTCGCCTGTATATGCGCCAAGTGAATGTCTTATCGTTTGATTCGCCTCGTTTACCGAGCTGCCTCCGGAGAAAGGCAGGAAATCGTTATGTGGGTATACGGGTGCAGTACTACGTACACCGCGCGCGCGCACGCGCGCACACAATTCCCGACGGCGCGTCGTACTCACGTAGTGGAAAGAAAGAAAAAGCGAGAGACAAAGAGGGAGAGGGAGAGAGAGAGAGGCAAAGATGATGCATCAGCGGAGGGCCGAAAACTGCAAATTCAAACGCGAGTCGCTCCTGCGGCGTATCGGTGCTAATTACGGAGATCGTGCGCGATCGATCGTTTCCTCGTGGGAAAAGCGGAAATTGGCGGAACGAGGGCGGAGAAAAGAACCCGGAGATGATCATGCGAACGAACGGGTTTCGCTTAACGCGCTCGGGGAATTAAACCGGAGTACGGTAGACGACTCTGTACTTAGGAGGCACTTCGCTCGAAAGGCATCCCCTACTTTTCCCGCCCCCTCTGCTTCCTTCACAGCAAGGGGAACGGGGACGCGCACTTTTACACCTCGCCGTGCGTACACGCGCGCGTGTGTATCGTCCGATTCCACTTGCGAATGCAACTCTCTACTGAGCGGGCACTCCTCCCTTCCGAATGCAGAGAGTCCACTGTAATTAAATCGGGACGAGACCTGATGGTCGGACGTGGAATATTTGTCTCTGCGCGTTGAAAAGAAAAATTTCCAAACCACAACCCCTCGGGCGGCCAACTCAATATACAGTTATCTCAACAAATATTGTATAATCGAGTGAGTAAAATTTAGTCGACGTAACTTGATACTTGGCTGCTTCAACGAAATATTTGTTCAAGTAAATATATATTTAGTTGGACGCCCGTAACTTCAAAGTTTAGTCGAATCGAACGACTTTTATTCTCAAAAACTTTTGTTGGAATAAACCAGCTCGGATTGATTTGACAAAAAAAGAAAAAGTAAAGTCGAATTGATTTCCATCTACCAACAAAACGAACTGTATCGAATGAAACGATAAAAATTTAGTTAGGTATTCCAACTATATACAGTCCAACCAAATTTTACACAATGGATAGTTTGACGAAATTTAACCTTCAACCCAAACAATTTGATTGGAACAACTAATTTTTTTTTTCAGTGCAGCTGTGGATCGATTTCCGTCGATGGATTAAATTACGACGAATAAAAATCAATCGAATCGAGACAAAGACCGGGTCAGATCGGCCCGCACCGGGTCAAGTCCTTCCGCGGCATTTCAACGAACGCGCACGTCCGTCATCGAAATTTCGACGTCCCAAATTGCCGGCGCATCCTCCGCTGACCCGGAATTCGGCGTCTAATAAACTTTCTACGGTGTGCGCGGACCTCGCCGCGTAATCGACGCGATCGTCGATTCGCGGCCGCGAAAAAGAGGGCGGTATAGACGCGCGCGTCTCTCTGCCCCGCTAATACATCCATGTCAACGCGCGCGCGATCCTCGCGACGCCGCGGCGGACAAATCTGTGCCAGCAGATGTGTGAAAGTGGTGCGGAAATGGGTCGAATTGATGTACGAGGCGTCGCGCTCCAAAACGACCGGCGCGACGAGGAAGATACGGAGCGCGCGATCGGTCGCCTTCGACGGCGACGACGTGTGTGGGAGGAGGATCTCCTCGTTTCCCGTTCGACGCGAGAAACCATTGGCACCTACAGGCTATTGGAGGGGCGGATATTAATGCCCGACGACCTGAATGGCGCGAGGACTGGTAATTTCTATATAAATGCGCGTAAACTGAGAAAAGTAATTTGGTTGAAATGACAAAACGCATCTGGTTAAACGAGTTTTGTCTATTCTAACCGAACAACTAGTAAGTTGAACAAAATATCAAGTTATTCGAAGTGTGTGCTTAGTTATTCTTACTACAATTATCTCTTGTTATTGCAGGGAAGACCGGGGCAAATTGATACACGAAATTGTCCCCTCATTTCCATGCAAAGTAACGGCAACGGGAGGCCAACTTCACGCATCAACTTAACCCCGGTCTCTCCTAACCGGAAAATGGTCAGTTTAACTGAACCCCGATGAAGGATCCATATCTCACCAAGTGGTTTGGTTACGATCTCCAGGATTTTGGTCAGATTGACCAAGTTATTCTTCTCAGTGCAGATATCGCGTATTTTCTTACCAAAGGGCTATGGGAGAGGAGGAAAGAGAGGAGGACGCGGACGTGCGCGCGCTCGGCAGCAAATTGTAAAGCGCGGCCTAAAATTGAAGGCACTTCCGAAACGAGAGCAGTCGAGCCGAAGCGACTCGATTATAGGGCCGTGCGGAGCGGCGGGGCCCACGGAGGAGCGATTACGGTCACTCGGTCGAGTCACGAAGGAAGAAAGAATTGCGGAGGAAGGGAGAGATTGAGGAAAGAAGGAAAGAAGAAAGGAAGGAAGACGAGAAGGGGGAAAAAAAAGATTTCGGCGCGTCCAACCCCCTCGACCCAACCTCGTCGAATTCCGAGCAGCATCCATCGTCCGCCCACTCGTGCGTTATTCGTCGCGGCAGCGCGAAACGGTCGCCCGAGCGGTTCTCGTAAAGCAAACGCTCCGTCGAACTTGCTCGCGCTCGAGTGCGACCGGAGAGTGTACGACTGTAAGCTAAATGAACCAGTGGCGGCACCGCTAAGAGCATATCGCGGTATACGCGATATTATTTCTCGTTTCAACGATATATTTCCCTTTCAAATCTATACTGGGTGCGAGCAAACCGAGGCGAGATGTGTATAAAAAGGGCGTAGCTGCACAGGGTGTGCAGTTTGAGATGAAAAATCGATCGTATCTCAGGATATAATCTTATATTTCCTTTGAGATATCGAACTGATAACCGTGATCTCTTTGTATAATCAGCGTAAAACAATACGTAAGATAAATATAGTGGCCCAGCGATCGATTCTAGGGATTTCGATTTTTGGCAAAATTTCTTGAAAATTTTTCAATTTTTCGCCAAAATCAAAATCTCTGGAATTGGACCGCCAGATGACACTGTCCGATTATGTATCTATTCATGCTGATTCCGAAAATGACAAATCTATTGGAGAAATCTCAAAGAAACATCGACGTGTCATTGATTTTATATGAAAAAAATAATAATTTGCGCTTACTGGTATCTTATATTTCCTTTGGCATGTCGATCCAATAATCGCTCTTTTCGTAATCTGCATGAAAAAGTACGTTGAATAAGATCTTCGAGCGATAGATTCCACAGATTTCAGTTCTTTCGAAATATGAACACCCATTTAGGAATATATACGTTTTGCCATCATCGAAGGTGGTCCCGTTCAACGACGGGTTTGCTCACGGTTAATAATAGTTGGTCACGCGTCGCGCGAGGAAAGTGCTCGGGGCTTATTAGGCGGCGCGGGTCAGGCACCCGTAGAAAGTGAGCCGTACGCGGAACGCGAACGCAAACGCAACTTGAACTTATTCGGTCGGCACGAGTGACCTACTCGCGTTGGCACGTTTCTGCGTTACAGCCTGCATAAATCATCCTCCGTTGGATGGACGATATCCGCGTCGAGTACTTATCCGGGGGGAACCGACGCCAACCAGCGCGACGCTGTTTCTTTTATGATTATCTGTATGTCGCTCGTGTATATCTATATACATTTAATAATCCACGATTCGTCCGAAAGTGAGCCTGCCTACGAAATCCGATATATACGAGAGTAAACGTCTCGCGACTCGTCGAGTTTCCATTCTCTTGATTAAAAGGATAACATCGATCAACCTTTTTTTCATCAAAACCAAGTCCTCCTATACACGATATTACTACACTGAGAAAACAAAAATTGTTTGATTTAACTGAATTTTGAGATTATGAGCAGCCGACTAAATATATATCCATTTACGTCAACAAAAATGTGGTTAAAGTAACTAAAATTTAGTCGAAGTCACTTAATACTTGGCTACTTCGACTAAGTATTATGTTTATTCAAATAACTATATATTTAGTTAGCTGCCCGTAATTCCAAAATTCAGTTAAATCAAACGATTTTTTTTCCCCCCGGGGTTATGGCGAATTCTTAAGTGCAAACCATTGACCGATAGGCTGCACTACAATCTAGAATCCACTACATCATATAGGCCTATCTATACCCCGCGTACTACGAATACGGTCGCCTTCCCTCGGCCATTGAACTTTCCCTGACAGGAATAGCGTGTACGATGCCATACGCCGCGAAAGAGCAGCCACCCCGTACGTCCCCGTCCCTCATGAGAACACCTCCCACCACCTCGCCGCCCTCTAATTGTCACTCCACCCGACGAAAACGAGTCCCTCGAAAATTCGCCGGGACGCACCGAGCGACGCGGTGCAATGAATAATGAATCGCACTTCGGCGTCGCCCCGTTTATCGCGTGGCACTTTCTCCCCCGCGTCGTCCCCAATTACTCGAAGCGAAACGCCAGGCCCGTAATTGCACGGGTGAGGAGACCGGCGCACCGCGCCGCGAAGTGGATCACCATTTATTTTTGGACGCGCAACCCTTTCACCCGCAATTTTCTCCGTATATTACCTTTCGCACGTCCGCAATTAGCTTGCCGTCCGCGTCCGCCTCGCGGATAATCGCCAGGAACACGACGCGGCACAGATTTCCCGCACCGCGAAGCGTCGCGACGCGGCCGTGCATACTGTGGATACCCACGGTTATACCCGATTCTTGAATTCATTCGTCACAGGGAGGAATTTCGCTCTTTTATATTATATAAACCGGGGAAAGCCGCGAAGCGAGAGGAAATCGCAGAGCGCGACATTTTGGAACATCTCCAATGCCCCGTTATCCGGGTTGCATTCGAAGCGGCCTGACCACAGCGAAGTTTACAAGCAGGCGCTGACAATTTATACGGACGACGAAAGAGCGAAGTTGTACACGCGAAGTCTCTAATAGGATGTATCTGGGTGTTTCTTAAAAATGTCTTCGATACGTGACGAGATAAATTGGAATTGAGTTTGCGAGGTTTCTTGGGGGTACACCTTCCTGCAATTGAAGGCGGCTGAAACTGTAAGTCACCGGATCACCGCGAATGCAGAAACCAGTAAAACTAGAATTCGTCGATTGTATGACGTCAAACCATCACGAAATCTTCGAAGAATTAATTCGGAGGACAAACAACGCGAAGCAGATTAATTCAGATTCCACGTTGATCTGTGAACGTCACGAAATTAAAAAATTCCCGCTTTACCAGTTTTTGCACAATTGTTGAAAATACTTGCATCAGTCGCCTCTCTGGAAAATAACAACCGCGCAGATATTCGATAAAATACGCCTTCGAATCAAGGAAACAGTGCCTCGAGAAGAGAAATTCATTTCCCTTGGAATGAAAGGAAGGAACAACGACGCTGCTGAAGGAGGACCGATCTCCAACACCGCCTTACGGGTCAGACACGACTGTACGAGCTATTCTTCGAGGTTCATCCGATGTACCTAATTTAAAGTTCCTTCGGTGCACTTATCGAAACTTCGAGAGTACTATAAACACGCACACGTACGCGAGACTACCCATACACCGACAAAAAGAGAGACGCGATTCTTTCGACAGCTACACAGTCTCGAGCTGCCCTCGCGTCGAGTTCCCCGTCTCTCTGAGCGCTATGCGGAACGTGCATCACGCTTTCGCTGCAACGCGATCTGAGAGAGCTTCGTGTAAACGGGTATGCACCCTGAAAGGATACGACACGGCGGAAAAGGAGGAAAAGGAAGAAGCGAACGAAGAAGAAGAAGAAGAGGAGGAGGAGGAGGAGGTGGAGGAAGAAGAAGAGGATGACGAGGGAATATCGCATATCGAGGGCCCGCAGCGGAGCGCAACGTCCCGGAGATGACGGGCGCGGCACTGCGCCGAATAGTAAAAGTCAGGGAACAATGGATAAGCGGAATGGTACAACCGAGACCTTTCAGGCAATCGGATAACTGGCAAAAATCAGGGAATACAATGGATGGAAGTACGCCCTCTCTACCGGCCTGGCCTCCTTCCCTGACCCACCCACTACGCTTGCGTCTCGGCACACCCACTTGACCCCGATGTTAAAAGAAATTAAATTATGTAGGCACTAATGCGCTCCGCGCCAAGCCGCGTCTTGGACCTTATTACCAAGTACGATCTATGGATGAACGAAGAGAGCGAAGAGGGGGCAGATGCGGTAGGTGATGTCACAAACTCGACGGTCGCCGATAACTATCTCACTGAGCCGGATACAGGGAGAGGGTCGTTACGGGGTCCGAAGAAATCGGCCCGATTCTCGTGGAATCGTTGGGTCGGATACTTTCCACGGTGTCTGATGAAATTCGAAAGTAAGATCGCCTGACTCTTCCGGATTTTCCAGTCCGAAACGGAGCGATACTCGCGAATGCGGAAATTCCGCGAGCTTTCAAGAATAAAGCAGACACCGCGTAATAAGCGTTAACTATTCCTCCCCCTCCCTATCCAGCCCCGATACAGTCGCCCGCCAAATCCCAGAACTCCTCGGCTGAACCACATTCCCGATTCCCATGCATCCCTCGTGCTTTAGCGAGCTAACCCAATCAGAAACTCGCGCGGCACTTGTGCAAGGTATATTAGCGTTGATAAAGTGTGCTCCCGTCTCAAAGAGACAGAACATCGGGGCAACTAGGAAGCGAGAAGCGCTGTAACACTTGCAGCGTTAATAGCGCTTGCTGAACTTTAGCCTTCGCTCCGTATGCAGCGGAGTATTCACCCGATCAGAAACTCGAGCGGTACGATGGAGCACGCGTGGTAACGCATGCGGGAACACCAAGGGCAAGGCCTCGCGTACCGTAGAGCGGGATCAATAGAAATACTTTTGGTAGTTTCCGACTCTGGTGCAGGAAAACGGTTAAGCTTCCTTTAAGTTAAAAACAGGGAAAAGTCCGGTCGACACTAACAGATAACGATGCATATATCGTTTTTGCAAAAATCGATCATTTTGAGAGAACAAAAAAATAAAAACTTGCTGTTTCTTTTAGTGACATTTTAGTGACCTTTCAGTTACTTCACTAAAAAACCATGATTAATGTAATTCCTTTGCGAATGAGCATCCTTTTGCACGGTAATACCGTGAATAAAAAATTCAATGGAGATTTGAATTCTTATAGGAATAAATCCTTGTGACAAAATCAGTTCACCTATAGACATCTTCAAGTACTTCTAAGCGTCACGCGGAGGATGTTGCGCGTTCGCTGAAGGTAAAGTAGAAAGCGATATCGCTTCAACCGAGGATACGGGACCGACAACTCCGATAGTAATATCAGTGATTGGTAATATACCAGCGAGCTAGTAACGTAGCGACGAATGCTTTTTGATGTATCACCACGCATTCGGAATGTCGAATACGCGATATGCAAATAAGGTGAGCAGTTTTGGAACATTTTTATTCCAAACTACACGGGAACCCCTTACCGGGGTCAACGAGGGTAAATTAACGTATTACTCAGAGCGAGAGTCTACCGAGTCCCTTGAACTTTGAGTTTTTATTTTTATTGCGACAGTGATTTAATCGCGATCTTATTATTCATAGATCTCGAAGGAAATTAAAAAACCTCAGAACCATGTTACGAAACATATCGAGTAGAGCTTAACAGGGTTCACAAAATACGCGGAGGCCTGCTTGTTCATTCCGTACCTTGTGTTCAACCGTGTTTTTGACTAGAAACGTTAAAAACGCGGAATGTACGATGAAAAATTTGATTTTTTCTAATTTCCCAAACATATACTTTATTTTACCCGAATCGTGTATCATTAACCGTTGATTCAAAAGGTCTATGCGTCCGACATTGTCCAGTGAAAGCTCCAGTTATATCGTCAAACCAGATGGACGACAAATTAAAACCGGCGTTACTTCTCCATCCAATGTAAAAAAAAGCACTTACCTTGTAAGTTGTCCAGCATGTACGACAGCAGCTTGTGCGTCCCCGAAGATTCCCCGTATAACGTCATGACCTCCTTACTCAGTGGATTCCCATGCAGTCCGAGCACTTGTAACTGAAATAACTTTCCCAATTCGTACGGTAACACGCGAAGGTAGTTCTGATTCAACAACAACTCCCTGTAACAAAGAAAGTAATTACGAATTGTTAATTTTTAGTTCCAAAGTCTAACACGAACGAAAAGCATATATTTTCATAACGTACCTGAGGTAGATGAGGTCCCCCAACTCAGCAGGTAAGCTGCGGAGCTTGTTGCTGCTTAGATCTAACGTGCGCAAATTAGCCAGACGACAGATTTCAGATGGTATCCTTTGTAAACTATTGTCATTGAGATACAGCGCAGTCAGATGGGACAGCTGCCATAAGTTCGGGCTCAAATTTCTGATACTGCCTGTTATCTCCAACTCTGGCCAGTAAGACTTCTTTCCAGAGTTGGCATCATCCGTAGACATGATGGTGTGCGTACGACGCGGGTTGGAATTTTCGTACTTTTCCTTGTGATTTCGAGACATTCTAAATCCTTTAAAAGAGATAGATCAGCCTGAGGTGATACTGTGATAAATTGGACATTAAATTGGGTGGTAGATTTCTGATAAACTAACCGAAGCAGGAATCGGGAGAGAAGTGTATAAGGTGGACAATGGGGAAGACTTTGGTACTGGATAGAATTTTAACACAAAATGATTGAATATCTCTTTGCACGAGGCACTCGACGCATACCAACATCACGGGAGGTGTTATATTAACGAAAGGCTCCAAAAATTTGCTCCGAGAAGCTTCATACTCTTCATTCGAGGATAATTTGGGGGTTAGGATGTGGACAGGGACTGACTAGAAATGGGACGTACAAACAACCGTTGGAAGATTGTTGGACTGCTTATGATACTTGATTTAAAGGAAATATCTTTTTTTTTATCGATATTACTTTCAAAATATTTCATATTCTTGATCACACTTTCGAATTCAAGAGCGAACAAACCGACAAAAAATATAATAAACAACACAAGACGAAATGGGACATCGATGCATTCAGTGATTTTTCAATATTTTTCACGCGTAAAAAAGAAACGATAACGCGATCAAATTTGGCCTACATTAAACTGTGAAGTCTCGCGAGATATTCTGCATAAATGTGAAATCCATAACCTATCGGCACGAAATTTGGATTATCCTGTTATCGGATGAAATAGACGAAAATACTGACTCGCTCTTCAACGTTGAATTCTCTGAAAGTAAACGCGACATGTTTGCGTCCGAATTGTACGGGATTTCGCGAAGCTGATCAAAAATTTTCAGTGAGAAAAATCATTTCTTTACGGAGAGGTTCGGACACTGGGTGAGGAGCGCTCCGCATTTTGTGAATCATATCCGAGTAAAATATCATAGCGCAGAAAAATTTCTACAGAGGCTAGACGGAATGATTACGCACCTTCATCTACCTCTTAACATACGAGAGACACAGGGGAGATTGATTCCGAGTTAAAATGTTCGCGTAAACAAAACTACCTTGACAAACACAGATCCGCCATTTATCAACTGTACCGATTCAGCCTTTCGCACGACCGTGATTGGTTGGCGCGCTACCGAATCTTTCCGAAGCAGCCGAGCATTTTTATCGAGAGAACAAGAGTGTACCTACCAATTCAAAAAACGTTCTTTCAAAGAATGATATTTCGAGAAATGCACACGCGTGCTTTATTCTTCTAGATTGCTCTACAGTATCGCAGAAATCTCTCGAGGACTGCTGATAATCGATGATCCTACCCGTGGATACCGAACAAATGCTGTAATTATCTCGAAGCCTCGTGTACGCGAACGCGAGTTGTACGAGAAAAATCATACCTCGGCATCTCGTTATTCTTCTTTCCAGTCCTTGGCGGAGGACTTCGCAATCTCTTGATTTCATTCGGCATACCGATAGCTTCGTACTCTAACAATATTTTTAACTAGATCCGATTAAATAGCGGCGAACGTGCGCTAAAATTACACCTGCCCGATCGTGTTGAAAGTTCACACTGCAGCCAATGCCCGGTACAGCCAAACTGAAAACCCCCTAGAAAATAATGTTGGTAGTCACTCTAATGCAAGTTCCTAGACAATCTAGTGCCAATAAAATGGCAGCTGCGGTGGGAGGTAATATTTCCTTCTTTTGAAATATCAATTGAACCGGGAGACGCGCAATTTAAATATCATATTCCTTCGTGGAAATAAACCATTGATAGTTACGATCGTGAATTCGGCATCACAGAGTTCATTTACTGCTATCACGTTGTCATGTTAATTCCTAACCTCGAATTTATGCGAAATTTATAAGTATATGAATTAATAAAAAGTTTATAAACTTAAAAAATATTTTTTTTTACTTTCTAGGTCGATTTTTAACCAGTATCTTTATGCCGACTAGACTCAATACAGGCTGCGGTATCTTACCAGCTAGTGTGGCACAAGTGCGAAATTATGCCGCAAGAAAAGGTACGAGAGAAAAGGCGAGAAAGGCAAAAGTGAAAAGAGTGATTGCAAAACTTGGCTTTGTACCTCATAAGGACCGTAAAAAGAAGTAAGTATGCCACGAAATATCGATGTAAATCTACCGGTATAATTGTCGGTATCTTAATTAATTGATTTATTTTAAAGGGTAACAGGTCCACTCAACCTCAGATTCAAAGACGGTCCCGACCACGTTTCGCCCGACAATGTGTGGGTCATGAAATACTATCGGTGGAAAGTATACCCTTTCGCAGAGGCGGTGCAATGTCATAAAGAAATTCACCACCCGACTATGACCAATACGCCAAATGCATTCCTCAATGCTCTCATTGAACTAGATATGACGGTAAGATGCACTTATATTTCAGAATAATAACTTTTGTCATAAATATCGTAACATCAAGAGTATGTTCTCGTTAACATCTAGAGTAAATTCTGACTTCTCTCGAGACTTTAGTCTGCCTCTGCGAGAAGCTACACATTTTTTACAAGTTTGAATGGCTTATACAATTAATCCTTTGCGGTCAGTGTCGGCAAATAGCCGCCTGGTGCCTGCCTTCACCTTGTCGAAGCATGTGGGCATATAGCCGCCCAAATCTGTTTACAGCTGGGGAGACTATAAAGATAGCAGCTGTAAACAGATTTTGGCGGCTATCACGCGTCCGCAACGTAAAAAGACACGGCGGCTATTTACCGATACTCAACCACAAAGAATTAAAAATAACATATTGGCTTAGTTATAAAGTTGCTCTTCTTAAAGCAGAAGACGATATTGTACATTATTTAATTCATCGATCGGCATTTTTTTTTTTGAGTTCTGTCAGATATTTACATATGGTAAAAAAATACTGTTTTAAATAATAGTCGTAATAGCTGAATTGCCATTAATGAATTCGAAACGAAAGTTGAAATTTTATTGGTGCAGCAACTATGTTACATCATAATATCACAAATTATACTAGAAGATACATGGTAACTAACCTTACTATTGAAATTCCAATCCACACTCTTTACAAAACATGGCTCTGCAACTCCCGCACATAGGCTTAAAGCAACCTAAGCACTGCGTATTTGTCTTTTTGTCGCGAGAAGACGGGCAAATTTGGCATCTCCTGCGTTTCAAAAACCTCCCGTTCTCGTCTTTCGGAATCGGCACTCGCATTATCGGCTCGCCTATTATTCGCGTTATGGACGTTCGAATTTCGCGCGGTATGGTCAGGCTTACAACTCGACGTTTCAAATGAGGCTCCACGAGCTCCTTCGCGAGGCCTTTGATGAAATGAAACTTAGAAGTCTTGGGATTGTTTTCGTAGGAACTGTAAAGTATAAATGCATTCGCGGCCGCGACGTCGAGCACCGCGTAAAATATCGCCGTACTGAACCTAGCCGCTCGTCTGTTGTACGTTGAATACGCAGTGCAGCTCTGTTCAAGTCTAGCTACAGCCCCGCGCGTGCTGTCGTAAAACGTTACGATGTGAGGTTTATCGGTGTTTTCTTTTATCTCTTTTTTGCGGTGTTTGGACGAGATCAAAATCATAGTGTTCTTTTTTTCCGTCACAAACGATAATAGTGTCGCGTTATCCGTAAAATGATACAACAAAGACTTCTGACTTCTACCCTTCGAGTCTATAAAGTCGGCAGGGATCTCCCCGAGTCGTCTCCTCGAGAGAGGTCCTACATACGTAAGTTTTCTTTTCGCCAATTCATTTACGACTTCTAGAGAACCAAACCATTCTTTGTTGGCTGTAACATTGTGATTGGAATTGACGAGCGGTTTGACCAGCCTGAGAACAGCGCGCGTTTTGTCATTGCACTGCTGTTCTTCAGGCGTCAGTCCATATCCGTGACAACTCTTACCGGTGTATATGTACCCATTGAAGAGATATTCTGTGTGAACATCGCATAGAACTAACATCTTTACACCCCCCCTGCCTGTATTACGTTTAAACGGCGATACATTTTTCGTGCCACTTCCGTAATTAATCGACATCTTATCGATGCAAACGTACTTCCCGACGCAATAGCTTTTTTGTGAATTTGATACAAGTTTATCAAAGAGCCAGGTTATAGAAGCATCTTTATCAAGCGAAACTTCCTCCTCGGAAGGTTCAAACGCGAGGCAAGAAAATATGTTCAACAATCGTTTTAAAGACATGGTGCAACGAAATATCTCTCTGCCAGTTCCATCGGTCGAGAAAAGGGAATCTATATCTTCGTGATGCAATTTCAATATAGCCGAGTAATAGACTAAACCGAGAAACGCGTTTAATTCAAAATCATCTATGTCGTTCAGGCTTGTTTTTCGTATTTCCGTATATTTGTTTGTCGCAATGCGCATCCTTTCGTTGGTGTGTGTAAGAACCCTCTTCGTCATATCGTCAGTGAAAAGGCATTTCCAAATCGGAAGAGGGTCGGCATTATCGCTGTACATTTCAGTCAAACTCCTTTGGCCGGGTAGATCATCTTTTATCTCATCCAATAAAGTCTCTCTAGAGGCAGACGTTTCTAGGAGCCACTGAGAATCATTCCAAATGGTATCGGAATCTTCAGAGTCGGTGCTGTTGTTCGCATCAAATGCATCCTCTATTTCTACTTTTATCGATTCAATTTTTGCTCCACGATTGACAAAATCGTCAGGTGTTCGATTTTTGGAACAACTTGCCATTTTGTTCGGGTCCATAAAAAGATTACAGGAAGCGGAAATTGACAATGTAAACAACTGCCATGCGCCTTTTTTGTCATTACCAGTTGTTGATCCTACAATGGCGTATTTTTGACATCGGCTGTTCTCATGGCGTTCATGGTGTAAATTAGAAAGTTTAGATGCTTTATACAATTTACGAAGTATCTCTTTCGAATTGCTTCGAAGTTAATTCAGAAACAGCTGCTCCCACTGTACAGTTTCACCTAGTTTTAACTTACTGTTCACGAGTGGGGGTAAGAATTGACCCAGCGCCACCAGTAAAGTTTGTCAATGTTACAATCGAGATAAAGTAGAAAATTCTGTTACCCACAGACATTCTTCTTTCTGTCCTCGCGTGACCCCTAAGTACCGTGGTTAGCAACGAGAGCTAGGTGACTCCTTTGATATATGTATACAGGATTACACTTTGTTCAGTTGCGCCTAAAAAAAAGGCAACCGCAGTACCAGTTTACTGCGATATGTAATGCATATCATCTTGTATTGAAGAGAAAGGGAGATTCACTAAAAATAAATTTTTTTCGTTGCGTATATTCATCAAAGCATGCGGAATATGAAATTGTGATCAAAAAACAATGAAGGAGAAACGGGCTTAGCGTCCTTCTATTTGCAGCTTACCGTTTGGTCTTTTATCTGTAAAAATTATAAATTAAGTATTACTTTATTAAAATTCGTTCAGAGAAAAAAAAAGCTTGTATTTTCTCGACCCTACGGCGTTTTCGTTTTCAGGACAAAAAGAGCACAAAGTTTTTAGATTCTTTCTCACGCGTGGTATATATTCCTCACAAATTTGACCAAGGCGAAAGTAGAACTTGTCTCGCTATTTGTAACACTCCCGAGTTGCAAGAACAGGCACGCGAAGCGGGGGCTACACTAGTTGGTGCCGAAGACGTAATCAAGGGAATTAAGGTAGAATCGTCAGCGTGCTGATTACGAAGCTATTACAATTTTAACCGCCTTTTGTATCCGCCTTTGCCGAGTCCTTAAATTGGTTCGATTTTCTTTTAGTCCGGAGATATCGTACTATCGGAATATGATGCCGTTGTAGCTCACCCAAATATGTTACCAGAATTAGTCCCTCTAAGAGCTCTTATGAAACGAAAGTTTCCAACTCCTAAATCAGGTTTGTGTGTTACCGTTTCTTCCGCGTTGGAAGAGACATAAGATCATAAAGTCCTCTACGTGTAACTTTGTGATTTCAGGTACCTTCGGTCCTGACATAGCCGCGCTGGTTCATAAATTTATTAATGGCATAAGGTACAGGGCAAACGCGCATGAAATTCAAAAAGATTACGGGCTTATCGACGTTGCGTTTGGGACGGTGAGTTCCTGATGATGGCGATATTTTACATCGTATAAGGAGTGTAGTATTACGAAATAAAAATGCGAAAATCACCCTGCCGTTATTTTGTGTAGCTTAATATGGATACAAAGCTGCTGGAAGAGAACTTTAGCGCTCTTATAAATAATGTCCAAGAGAATAAACCTAAGAGAGAAGGGCCATTTATTACTAGGTGAATGTTTATTTCCACTTAGAGTGAACTTGAAAAAATAATTATGCAGTTGACAGCTTCGATATTTTCTTTAATCAGCGTTCGCTTGGTGAGCCGCCCGTTGAAGGAGATGCTAAAGGTAGATCATACAGTGTACCTCCCGGCTGATGAAACAGAGGCAAAACAGGAGGAAGAAGAGATAGAAGCATTGGAAGAGGAGGAGCAAAAAACTGCCAATGTCGTTGTGTAATAGCCTCGAACAATTAGCGCGTGATAATGAAATGTATGTCGCTGTAGTACTAATAAAGAAAATTGTACAAATAAACCTTTACGCGATTATCAATCCTGTCAATTAATATCGAGATCCTGACATCCAGAACAGCGACCAATCATCCTTACATGCTCGTAGTAATTTTTGAATCTCACGACATTTTCAGAACGACGACGACCTAACAGTTCCGATACCTGTTTTTCGACTCGAAATAACACTAACACCTCCAGTCAACAGTTCACCGAACTTCTCCTATCCGCACCCTTCCAGATCTGCCGAACTGAAACCTCGCCGGAACAAAAGAAGACGATAATTGATACGAGAACCCGTGAAACCCGCCACATCGCACATCCCCTCGAGAAATTCCCTCGATCCAGAGAAAAAGAACCGAGCGATTCCTCGGAATACCCATGCCTATTCGAGAGCACCTGCGAAGGACCGCCGATCCTCGCAGGTATCCATAGCGGGAACCCTTGAGACGCTGGACCGAGCGACGCCGGGTGGCTGTACGGCAACGCTCGAACCGAGAGCCGCCGAACGAGTCCAACCGAGGTGAAGCGCGCGAGAAGTGAAGTGAAGTGAAGGAAAAGAGAATGGAGAGTGGCCGTGGTGGAGGGGCGGCAGCTCGCCTACCTGCCCGTCCAGAGCTCAGTCGGTGTCCGCCAGGTTGAAAATCCGTCGCTTCTCCTGGCTCTTCCCGGCCGATCCGCGTCGAAACACCTGTGTGTCGCGTAAAAAGAGCGCGCCGGTCACGCGACCGCACGAAATTCCACGATCGTCGCGTTTCGCGGAGTGGCGAGCGCGGATCGCTCGCTCGAGCGAGTCTGGGATCTTCGAGTTTCGATCACGAAGGATCACAGTGCGCGGAGTATACGCCGCGATCGCCGCCGATCGCAGCCGCGGTGAATGAGCCGGTTGTGTGTGGTGGTGCCTGTGTCGTCGTGACTGTGATTGTACCTATAGAGAAAGAGCAAGAGAGAGAGAGAGAGAGACATGTCTACGTGGTGATCTTCCATCCTCTGGCTCTTGCGTGTGGACATGTCGGTACCATCGGACCCACGACGACGACGACGACGTCACTGAACGATACCGCCAGCCATGGTAAGTTCGAATGCGTTATTTTTAGCGAGCGCGTGCGCGTGACGTCGCGAGTCCGTCGGCTCTCGCCGTTCGCGCGTTCGTAGTTTTCGAACTGTCGTCGGACCGCGTGGACCCCGCGAGGCTCGTGCTCCGGGCGATTGTAGGCCTTGAAATCTGGGTTATGACACCGTCAGGAACCGAGTACCCGGGCCACTGCGATACGAATCGATCACGCGCGAATCTGGGCTCTTATTTTTCTTAGAATCATTCGTTCGCCGAGTCGCTCGCTCCGGTTTTTCGTACTGGTAGCGCGAAAAAGTGTAAAAAGGTCAATTTTGCTCCAAGCGACTTTACGCAATCTATGTAGGATGAAATTATACTTTCTCAGCGGTGCTGATCTTCTCTTGCCGAATGTGGAAGTAGTCTTTACTATGGGTACGCCGATATCATTCACGCCCTTCGATCTCGCAACCCAAAAAAAGATCAGAATTTTATTTCGGGCGAACGCGACGTCGGCATTCGATGCACTCTACCGTTCATCGGAGAAACTCTCACTGCCGCACTTTTTCCAGTTCCTTTTCCTCCGCTCGGCGTTGCCAATTGCGTTGAGCACGGAAATCCGCGAATTTTATCTTCCGTGCGGAAAGAAATCGCCCCGGTAGACGCTCGACTGCGCTCCAAAAATAATAAGCGACTACAGCGTGCGGCAATTGTAACGCGCGATTCCCGCGACGAATGCCAAACGCAGGTACGGAGGGAAGAAAGAGCTTGGGAATTTGTTTACGCACGCATTTTTGCCGTGTATACAAACATTTCGTTACAATTCCCGCGTAAATATCACAACAACTGACGATTCGCCTTGACACCTTACGCCACCCTCCGATATAGTTTCGCCTTTGCTGCGGGTACTTTTTACGCTGCAATTCGTTGTGCGCGTGCATGCAACTATCGTCCGACCGTGTTGGAGTCTCCAGATTCGAAGCTTCCAGCTCGTAAGGTAACGGTCCCAATAGCAGGACATGTCCTTACAAGCCGGGCATATTGGAGTATAATTAAAATTATCGAATGGGATGAAAATAAACGACTACCTAGTGGGAAAAAAACCTTCAATAAATTCAACCTCCAATATATACAGAAAGTGTCACTGCTGAGAATCTTAAGCAAAATTTGCTAAATGAATTTTTGTGGCGCATATTTATCGTTGGAACTTGTATAAGTACGACTCAAGTCGCCGTCTCGACCAATAATTGACCTCCTATGCTGACTTTAGTCCATGTTTTTTTTTTATAAATAGCAACTATGCATACCGGCATACGACTGTCCGGATACTGAGCTTAGCCGTCCGGCTATTGGGACAGTCATCTCAGCCGTCGAACACTTTAATTTTCAATTATCTCAACGACACTTCGCGGTGACTAGTCGTCAGAAAATGCAAACGCTGCGAATCTGTTTACACGCGCATTTTTGCTGGCTTGCGTGTACACGAGTTTCATTAAAGCCATCGTGACTCCCGCGTAAATATCACAACCTCGCGCCGTGGTCGATCCTGAATCTGGGACGCTTGAATACCACTCTCGCGTCGACCGATCGGAAGCGCATTTTTGACAACGCCACCCGCCCGAGGCGATCCGCAAAGTCATGCGAGGTGAAAGGTCGAGCTCGGCTCGCTGTCCGATCGCGATGAACGTTTGTACGGATATCTCTTCGGATACTTAACCACCGTTGATTGAGACGCCCGGAGAATAGGGGAGAGTTGCCTATATTGAACCGGTACCTAAATTGAACCTCCTGGTCATTTTAAGTAAATAAGCATTTCTACTGATTCCAGAAATTTCGATTTTTATTAAAACCTTAAGCGCTGATTCCAAAAATCGTGTACTTATTCAATGATATATGACTATATCGCAAAGGAAATATCAAATATTAACGATTTTATGTACGAGAACATTTTTTTTCGTGGAAAATCATCGATATCTCGGCGAGCCTTTAAGATTTCCTTAATAAGAGAGTGCGCGATTTTTAGAATCAGCGCTTAAGATTTAGACAAAAATCGAAATCTCTGGAATCGAACTCTCGGCCATCCTATCTTATGTATTTTTTTGCGCTGATTACGAATATCATCAATATATTGAAGAAATCTCAAAGGAACATCGAGATATCCATGACTTTTTAATGAAAAAATAATTTTTCCCAACATAAAATCGCTGATATCTCACATTTCCTTTGAGATATGGACCTGATAACCATGATTTTCTGAATCAGCGTGAAAAAATACATCGGATAGGGTGGTCGAGCGATCGATTTTAGAGATTTCAATTTTCGCGAAAAATTGAAAAAATCTAAGGCAAATACCTTAGATTTTGACAAAAATCGAAATCTCTGGAATCGAACTCTCGATCATTCTATCTTATGTATTTTTTTGCGCTGATTACGAAAATGATAGACATATTGAGGATATCTCAAAGGAAGACCGAAATATCGATGATTTTCCGTGAAAAAAATAATTTTCTGGTACATGAAATCACCGATATATTATATTTCCTTTGAGATATCGTCAATATATCTGCCATTTTCGGAATCAGCGTGAAAAAATATATCGGATAGGGTGGTCGAGCGACCGATTTTAGAGATTTCAATTTTCGCGAAAAATTGAAAAAATCTAAGGCAAATACCTTAGATTTTGACAAAAATCGAAATCTCTGGAATCGAACTCTCGATCATCCTATCTTATGTATTTTTTTGCGCTGATTACGAAAATGATAGACATATTGAGGATATCTCAAAGGAAGACCGAAATATCGATGATTTTCCGTGAAAAAAATAATTTTCTGGTACATGAAATCACCGATATCTTATATTTCCTTCGAGATATCGTCAATATATCTGCCATTTTCGGAATCAGCGTGAAAAAATACTTCGGATAGGGTGGTCGAGAGATCGATTTCAGAGATTTCAATTTTTGCGAAAAATTGAAAAAAAATCTTAAGGCAAATTTAAAGTGCAGTAACGATATGTAGCAATTTTCATAAGAATACGTTCTCGAAGAGATTCCACAAGAAACGCTTTCTTTTTGGCAATAAGCGCCGTGCCAACAACAGAGGCTCACCCGTGCGCGATTCGCAGAGTGCAACCGTTCGCGCTTGGCCGAGCGAAAGTGAAAAGACGAGCGCGCGCCGCTCCTGATTCGAAATGTCAGCGCGACAAATACGGCCGGTACGTGCATTCGTCATGCAAGCCCCTATCGACGATGAGTCGCCGTCAATTAACGAGCTCCAATTTAACCGCGAGGCGCGCGCCGCAGCTGTAATCCGCGGAGGACGATCCGCATTGGAGAATTCTCGCAAATTCCACACCCGGGAAACGAGATATCGTCGCTCGCCTCGTTAGTCGCGAGTTAGTTATTTCTTCCCGCGCGAAAAAGTGCATCGCGCGCCTTGCGCGCATCACGATGCGCGCGTCGAAGCGGAGGATCGCGCGGCAGTGATAATAATTACTCCACGAGGTGTCGAAGGATCCGCGAACGCGACTTCTCGTCCGGCGCCGCCCGCGCGGTCGTTCGACTCGGGATATTATTTCATTCCAGTAGCGGCGCTTTATTAATATCGCGATACTTGAATTATTATCGTCGAAGGGAGGAAGCCGTTCGGTTGCGGCGCGCCGGTTCACTCGTGCGTGTAGATTCGAACAAAAAGAGAGTCCGCGCGCGAAGAAACGATTGCGCCGGAGAGATGCCACGCCTCGAGGGGCGCGCGCGCGCGCATAGTCTCTCCGCGCCGCGCGCTCGCATTTCCCTTTCCTGCAGCCGAGCGATCCGCGGTTGCAGCGGCAAATAATCGCGCGAGAAACGCGGAGGAAGTGCCGCCGCTGCATCGTGGCGACGGCGGCGGCACGACGTCGGGGTGAAAGCGGTTGCCGTCGGGGAGCACGACGAGAAAAATCCCGATAAAATCGATCTTACCTCCGCTGAATTCGCGGTTTTGCGAGTGTACTTTGTTCTCCGTTCGTTCTTTCGCCCCGAGTGAAATCGAACGTCGATAAACACGATCGATAGCCCCATATCGACGGCGCTGTCGTCGTCGTCGTCTTCGCGCGCGAGAAAAAATTTCCCCGCAGCGCAAGCGTCGAAAAATCGCATCGCCTTTGTTCGACGGTCGGGGAAGAAACGACTTCCGAGACGGCGCTCTGCGGGAATGCGAATTCTCTTCGAACTCGTCGCGCTCCGCGGGTAGAAAATTTGTAGCGGGAAGAAGAATTGATCGGATCGACGTAATCATTTCAGGTCGTGGGTGACGAATTAAATGATGGTTATTTGAAGAAACCAGCCGGGAAGGTACACACCGAGAATGATAAAAAATCAGGGTAAAATAACAAAACACGTCCAATTAAACGCGTTTAGTTATTCTGAACAAAATACTGGGCAGTTGAACCGAATATTTAGTTATTTTACCCCAAAAATGGTCAGTTTGACCACACAAAAAGAGAGGATCCACATTTTACCGTACAGTTTAGTCACCGTCTCCAAGATTTTTGTTAAATTTTTTCAAACGATATTATTCATCTCGGTTTATTTCGCACAAAAAATACCCTGATTCGCGCCAAAGTCTCTCTCCTTCTTGAAAACGCGTCGCGACTGTGTGCACGCATCTTGAAGCTCTTCCCCGCCGTACGGTACTCGACGAGTTTTTCTCGCTGCACTGCCATCTTTGATAGAAACCCGACCAGACTCGTTCCGACTCCGCTTGAAAGTGTAGTGGCAACGTTAGAGATGATCTAATTCTCGTTTTCTGTACATCGCGGAGCTCGATGCGCGGCGCGCACGCGAATCGAATACGTCGATCGGCGAGATATACCGGCCTTCGACACGCCGGCGCAGCTACGTACTCTCACCGATCGAGATACGTCGACGCGCGGCCTGTCGGAAAAATACAGGCGTGTACACCTTGCTTCGCCTCATTAACGCGGACTCTCGTATGCGGCACCGTTGAGCAACGCGCGCGGATACACGAGCGTGCTACGCTTTTCGAGAGTTTCGCCATTCGCTACTTTCGTCCAGTCGGATAACGCCGTCTTCTTGAACTTGAACCGGGAGCGGACGATGATAAATGATCCTACGATTTTATTACGCGGTGGTCTCGACCCTAATTTGCAATTAGTCCCGCCTTAAAAGACTCCGTTTATACTTAAATTTCTCTCCGAATCTCGACGTCGTTTTATCATCTCGCGTATTTACAAGCACGTGTAATGCACGCTGAGAGAAATAATTGCTAGTGCCAAAAAAATGTTTCCTTCAATGAAAAACAAGATATAATTTCAGGATCAACTCGTGGTTTTCTTCGTGTTGGAAATTAATTGACAGACTCGAGTACCTAATTCCTTGTTTTCGCACAGGAAGAATTTCCTATTCCGACAAAGGTATTTTTGAATGAAGAATATATATTCTTCGACCAACAAATTGTATTTTTAAACATTTGTAAAAGATCACATGTTCTCGATTCAAGACATTTTGTTGACCTTAGCAATTATTTCTCTCGATGTACCGAAGCGAGACTCGCGTCGATTTCATTCGAATCAATTTCCATACATACAGATATATCATATGAGGCTAAACTTACTCGCTGGGAAAGAAACTTCTATCACCATTATCTCATTATCTGTAAACTTTTAGCTCACACATTAGTATAATACTTTTTTGAAGATTACATTTTCATCTACAATAAAGTCTCATATCGATGTAGGCCAAATGTCTAAAAATGATGAGATAACGGTGATTGAAGTTTCTTTCCCGGCGAGTAGGTTTAGCCTCGTATGGTACACCCGGTGCGATTCCCGCGATCCAACCTCGGATCCTCTTGCGCGCAACTCCAGGCAGTCGACGACGCGCGTTATATCAGCCTGCAGGTATCAGACTCGCTCCAGACGCCGGCGAATTGCCGGGACCGCGTAGGAACCGGTGACGGGAATCGAGATACGAACGTTGAGATAGCCGTCTGCCGAGTTACGACGAATTATTCAAATGTCACGGGTCGCCGTTCGCGCGCGGTGCTTGTCTTGCGGTAGAGCAATGTGAAAGGCGCCGCTGCGGGGTGACATAATATGCGATTCGACGAAAAGTCGCGTACGCGCTTTTCTCGATATCGATTCGAATTCGTGGGATGTCGTATGTCCGTCGCTCGGAGTCGAGAGATCGGACGGGTTCGACGAGAAATGACGATAAAGACTCGTGATATGAAATTCGAAGGATGTGGGACGGTCTGGAAGCAGACGTGGATAAATGACTTTGGCGATATTGATAATCTCCGATTTGGCGAAGTCTTTGGACTTCTGAACGCATTTTAAGGTGAGGCCGTGCGATGAAAGTTTGAGTGACGTACGATCACGCGAGTGACGCTACGGAGAAATTATTTGCTCGCGTGTAAACTTAATCGTTTGTTATTTCGAGCCAGTGCAATCAACACGGGAATAAAAAACACTGTAAGAGCTGACCGACGCTTATCTTGATTTCGTTTATTTCCATCTAGAGTAGGTGTGGTACAAATTTGGGCAACAGGAGTCAACCTTCGACTCGGATAGCCTGGAAATTAGAGAGTGACGTCTGACGTTGCGTTGTTATCTTTTTCTCTTTTCATTCTACACTGTTACGACGGGAGTAAAGTAACAAAAATTATATAGCGTCATATTTCTGTATCCAATCGATTCTATAAAATTTCTCTCCGCGGGTCAGGATCACAAGCTTGCGTAATCAACTCGAGTATCGGCTGTTTCACCGTGGATAAAGCTCTACGCGCGGCGCGCGGAATTGAACTGCAGCCCACACCGTCCGCCGGCGCTATACCGTACAATTAGTCGTAAAATTGAAAATAGACCGACCGCAATTGATGGAGCCGGTGCTGTTAGCGCGCGTTAAAAGCACCGGAGAAATTTCTAATGGTTCCACCGTCGGGTCTTTCCGTCACGGCACGAGCTAGACGTGACGGCGTGATTTTCCCGATGACGTTCAATGACGTCTAACTATATCGGTCGTTAATTTTCGTTGAACCGGAAAATATTCTAATTAGACACTACTCGAGTACCGTTTGCGTCCTACTGCATATATACTATGTACTCGTAGAATATTTCGAGTGTGGATGAATGAATATTACAAAAGTGGTTGTATTTTTTAATCGGATGATCGAAAGAAAGAATGTTTCGGATAAAAATTGTTCAGTTTTCATAGCTCTACAATTTTTGTCTGAATGATTTTTCCCACCAATTCATATTTAGCGAGATATAACGCTTTTAATACGTCCCGTTCAATGAAAATCGATGTAACACCTGACGAATCGTATTTTTTAAAACGGAGAGCAAACAACCAACCAACCAACCAACCAAACCAACCAAAATTAAACTCGTTCGATCACCGCCGAGTATAAAATTAGCCATCGCGTTCAACGTAGATTTTCGCTCCGGCGAACGACAGGAGCGCGAGTAGCGCCGAACGTCGAGTTCGATAAACCTGGAGATCCTCGACGGCCAGCGGAGGATGACGTCAACCCGCGAGTTCCTCGAAGCCGCATCAGTTCCGGTAGTCGAATGTTTGCGTAACCGTGTAATCCGAATGCCCATTTACGATCGTTCTTCCGCACACACAGGACGAGTAAACATATGTCCCGCACCGCCGTCGACGTCGAAACGTATCGCGCGTTCGATCGTCGCGCTGATACCGATCCGCGATCACGAGAGCGCGTCCAACTCGGCGCGAGTGGGAATTAAACTCGCCACGGCCGCGCAAATAGATCGCTGCATTTGACATTTAGAAGCCGCAAAGTATATACGTACGTATATAGGAACAATGAGTGACGCTGACACGTGCGAGGCAACGTGACAGACGACGGACAAACCCGGAGTTACGACCGTGAGGCAGTCATTTTACGAGTATAGTTATACTTTCGGACGATTCGTCCTCGCTTCGCGTGTATCTGATAATCACCGGGTTAATAATCCGGTTCCGCCCGGGGCAACGCGCGGCGAATTTGATGCACGGAGAGGAAAAAAAATCAATCACAACTCTTTTTCTTCTCGCTTGATGCTAAGCGTTGGAAGTGGTATAGGAGGGATTCCCCTCTCTCTCTCTGCGGATACTTACCGTATCGGTCTCGCTCGTTTGATACGTACCTCGTCCTTCGACCTTCGAACAATTTTCTTCTCCCATATTCGCACGGGGAACGTCATCGACCTCGTCTCGCAGCGAGAAGAGTACCTACCTACTCGCGCGCTACACCGCGTGCTTCCAGTAATTTGTCTCGCGGATAAAAAATTAATTTACTTTTTCCCCGCATCGAAAACGCATCAACACAGCAGCCCCTCGTTAAATCCTCGTCCATCGGTTCTTCCACGTGGATTCGCTTCCATATTCGTCGAGTCTCCGTCGACGTCGCGCGAATGACAATCGCCCGTGTACCGACTTCCTCTCGGTAGACGATAACCACCTCGAAGAAGTGTCTGTACTTGGCCGTGTAATACCGCGGAAAGGCGAAGAGAGACAGAGAGAGGCAGACGAATTCTCGAGAATCTATTATACTGAGAAAAGATCAATTTATTTTTTTTCCTCATCTTCGCGGTTCACCGCCGCCCCATTCCCGTTCCCAAAGACTTTCGTTCCTCCTCGTTATCCCGCGTTTGTCGGCCTTTCGTCGAGAGACTAACGCGAAGCGTTACAGCCATTTCTTCATGCAGCAGCGCGATTCCACGGCCTTTCGTTGTGCCGGCAGGTGCCCTAACGCGGATCAGGTTGGGGGAGTTTCGGATTCAGCAGGTGGCTCGACATCGGGCTATCGCAACGTGTAATCTGGATACAGCGGAGCCCCCCGCGCGATTTTCGCGAGGCGTGCGAAATGATTTTCCGTTAGCGCGAACGATATCCGTCACGGTATCGTTTTAGTATCGTCGGGATGCTGTAATTTGGAGTGGATCAGATAATCGTCGCGTCGATTTGGGTCACGGGTTCGCGTGTAACGACGTAATCGCGGCTGAGACGAGCCGTCTAAGTGCGCTTCGATCGTTATTGGCCTGTGTAAGCACTTAATCAGTTATTGTCGTCGGCTGGTTGATGATAGAGGATCCGGATTATCGCGCGGATAAACGGTTCGGCGAGATTGGATTTAGAGGCTGTCATCCTGTTTCGGGAGAAACAAGATTCTTTTTCGAAAACGAGATAGAATTCCGTGAAGCGGAGGTCGAGTTGCGGCACGAACGGTGACCTCGGTATCCAATGATAAACCGAGGAAACGGTTTATTAATAGTTGATTGATGTAATTTCAATTACGGCGAAGTAAATAATTCGTTAGGATGAGGAAATATATGTTGATTATTGAAATCTTTATTTCATCCAAATGATTGCCTCGAAGGATCTAATCGTGCCAAAACGAATATTTACTTGATCCAATAAAATATTTATTTCGTCACATTCAAACATTTATTAAATACAAATAAACTGATTGAGAGAGAGAGAAAGAGAAGAAGAACAAGAAGAAGATTTTAATAAATAACATATTTTCTTGTTCTAACGAAGCATTTACTTCGTCATATTTGAAATTACATTCATTTATCTCTCTCTCGCCGGAGAGATGAAACCAACAATCGTCTTCGGAAACGGAATAACTGATCGGCGAGTGTACCTGCAATAGACATCGATGCCACGGCGACACGCCCATACGTTTCGCGGGTAATCACACGGCACGCGAGGAGGGAGAGAAATTATTGTTATCGGACGGTCTCGGCGCCGATCGAGAATGGAGCGTACACGCGGATGTACAGTTACGCGAAGCCGAAGTAAAACCGGGATGAGAGACGCTCGCGCGGAAAGGAGGCCACTGGCGACCCGACCGCGCGCGTCACCGTTATACCAGCGCCCACGGCGAAACACCTCGATCCACCGCGCGTACACCAACGTCTCGCGACTCGTTTCAGCCGCGGCACCACGTGTGGTGCGTCGCATTTAGAAAGAAAGAGAGAGAGAGAGGGAGAGACCCGGCGCGATATCCCGGGAAAGCGATCCTGGTGTGCGTGGATGCGTCCGAATATTTTTTCACACCGGTTTGACGGTTATTGACCGCGCGTACACGATTAACGTGTCAATGCACTGTTGCACGCACGACCGTACACGCGAGCGTTCTTACGGCTGCTCATTTCTCCGGGTGCGATCACCTTCGTGGCGATCATCACAAGGAGATGTAAGATATTCAGCCGTTATCCGGAACCCAAAGCTGTATAAAATTGATCGAATCTCAGATTCGAGAAAAGGTGCTGCTCCGTACAGCGAGGCTGTATGGGTTACCGCGTGAATCTACCTGTAACGCGCGTTGTTCGCACGGGTGGTCCCGCGCGCGATGTATGTACGCATAGCGGTAAATCTTTAAACACACTCGTCGTCAGCGCGATCGCGGAGAGGCGTTTCGTGTAGTCCACCCGGGAAGACTACATCGTGGAAGGTTTAACGCGAATCAAATGAGAGAGCTGTAGGAAACTTTGGATAAAAAAATTCCACCGTGAACGTAATTGAGTTTATTCGCAAATTTCCAAGAGTCAATACTTGGCGGGGGAGGAGGAAGAAGAGGGAGAAGATGCGTTCATCGAGTAGACTCTGAGACAGGTATTTCCTGAGAACACAAAGAGAAAGGGAAAAACAACGAAAAGTAACGATAATGTGACGAATAATACAATGAACAATAATAACGAGGAGAAGTAAAAATAAGGAAAAGAAAATGATAATAGGAAAAATAAGTAGATGTAAAAACAAGTGAAAGTAAAAAATAAGATATTTTTAAAACTACTTATTTTTACTTTTACCATTTTCTTTTACTTATTTTTACCGCTAAAAATAAGAATAAGTAATAATAACGAATAACGAATAATATGATGAACAGTAAAAATAAGTTGAGGTAAAAAATGTGTGTAATTAGAAAAAAAACAACGCAGAGAAGACTCGTTGAGAACTCGTTGCACCGACTCGTTGCTTGCGTCCCACAGCGATATGCGAGCAACGAGCGCCTATTCACCTGCCCCGCGCGAGAGTCGTGCTATCCAGTTCTTATCTCGTCTCTCCTTCCGGTGAACATCCGCGGCGCGAGTGCACCGGCGCGCACGCCTGCAGCGAAGATCCAGCGCCGCGCGCGGCACGCGAATGACCCCGTAAAACCCATATTACGTATATCTATACGCGCCGCTCGCGCTCCGTTAGAGCGCGGCGACAATACTCATGCCGTCGAGTTCCCGCGGGGTCAAAGTTAAACGTGACTCGAGCGAATGCCTCGATACCGCGGCGAGCGCGCCCCGTGCAGAGGTTGCCCCGTCCAGGGAAGCAATGGCCGCTCTCGCGACAGTTCCCATGGCGTTGAGCGCGTAAAATTCAGGCCGAGAGTTTATTCGACGCGCGGTGGCGAGCGGTAGCGCGGCCTTTCTGCGCTTCGAGCGAGAAAAAAAGAACGTTTCCGCGCCAGGAGTCCCGCTGCACGCGCACCGCGCGAGGGGCGGAGGGAGCGGGATCGGGGAACACGGGACCACCTACCGGGCCCCGAGGTCTCACTCCAGGAAGTTTCTCCGCGTGTCAACACGGAAAACGTGACGATATCTCGAAGTCCCGGCTTGCATGGAAACTGGTGTAAAGGTGCCTCGTAGCCGGCGACGGGGCCCATTCGTTTCGGTGTCTCCGCGGGCTCGTTGACCAACGGGCGGAATTTGTTTTTCTCAGGGCGACCGCGCGACGATGGTGTGCCCCTGTGTGTACGTATGTACGGGGTGTACCGGTAATAAAGCGCTAGTTGGCTAAGTGGCTGTAGCTTAATCCAGAGTGATATCGTATCGTCGGTTATAATAACGAAATATTTGATTATTATAAATTGATCAGTATTTTGGTTAGACCAGCTAAACACGTCAAACTAGATGCGTTTTGTCATTTTAACCTAATTTTTTTTCTCCATACGGGCTTGACTCGTCGTATCGCGCTGATTTTGCTGCAAAAATTCAATCTCGCACAGCACATCCGCCAGATGTTTATTTTCCAGTTTAGAAAAACCCAACATCTTCGACTGATCCGTAAAAGGATATCCAAGCCACCCCGTACGATCGAACGCATCGGTTAACGATCTCTGCTCGGTTCTACGTCATTTTTTTTCCATTCCCTCCTCACATAAGAGACCTGCAGCGTGAGTGAAGATCGAATCGTGGACCGTCGAGTCCCTCCGTTACAGTCGCCTCCTCTCTCCCGCGGATCACGCGGAGTCCCTCTTATTTATTTTATTCAAAACTTCCACGTTAATGTTCGTTCCCCCGATTTACCGCTATACATATGTACGTTCGCCGCAGCATCCGCGCGTGGTACACGTGGAAAAAGCCATAATATAATCCGCTCAACGGTTACAACGACGTGCACTCTCCGATGATAATTAAGGCGTCGTTCGTCGGTTGGTTCCTTGCTCTCGTTTAATAGCCCCGCGCGCGGTTATAAATTTCCGATTAGAAATACCGCCATGTGCGCGTCGTGGAAAAATCTACACGCGCGTATCAACACACGCTTAACCGAGCGCATTTGCATCGGGCGCGCGCACTTCGTTCGCAGACGCGTCCGCGCGCCACTCCCGACGAATATTCATCAAATTAATCATCGCCATCTCGCATATCCCGCTCCGCTTGCAGTACAGCGCGCGCGTGGGGGTTTCCTCCTGGCGAAAAAAAAATAGACACTCGATATATATATATATCTCGTCGCGCGTCGAGACCGCGCGGTGCATTCTTTGCTTTCTCTATCTCCGCCGAGGAAATTAACCAGCACTGAAACGCTATCGGTCTTGGTGTCCGGTATGAATGAATGTCGATTAGCGCCGCTGGAAGATAATTGTTATCGATCGCAGCGACGCTGCGCACGTATGCGGGGGATGTGCGTGATTCGTTCGTTGCGGCAGAAGTTATCTCGAGTTCTATATATACGTGTTATTCATAACTTCGAAATCCGTTGCCTCTGGTTTTCGATCCGATTTGCCCGTCGACATCGCGCGAAAGATATTCGTCGACCCGATCTTTTCCCACGGATTCGCCCGTAGCTCCTCGAACGACATAGGTACCTGCGGTCGATTCTTTGAATTGCACTGCGGGACAGCCGAGCCGCTGTGACGTGTACAGTGAGGAGAACCCTCGTTTTATTGCGAGTTCCACCATGCGTGTACAGATTTTCTTCGACGGGAAAAAAACCACGTTTGACCCTCCCTTTTGAAGACGAAGGGGGAGGGGGGATGAAGAGGAGGGGAAGAGAAAAGTCGTCACTCCGGGTCATCGAAAGTCGTCCCGTTCGACTTTGTCGCGTCGTCGTTTACCGACCGTGATCCCGGCGGGGAGAAGAGATCCTCGAGCAGGTAGCGAGGGGGGGGGGGAGGGAGGATTGCGTGGAAGGCGGGGAGTAGATGCGGTCGGTTCACAGCGAGATGAGAAAGAGGAAAAGGAGGGGAGGGCGTCGAACGCGGTGCGTCGGGGAGATCCGAGATCCGGCGTTTTTCTGCGGGAAGGCGTGGGTTGGCCGGTCCGGGTGGTGTCAACAGGTTGCCGCTGGTGGACTCGAGCCACCTGCCAACGTGCAGATTAATCTTTCCGCCTCGCGGCGCTTTCTCGGACTCGCCCGTCTAGAATTCATCTCCGGGACTTGCAGGCGCAACGCGCGCGCGCGCGCGCTCTACAAATAAAAAGAGGGATCGAGAAAAGGTGGTGGAATAAATACACCGAGTCGTTCGAATATTCCGATCGCCAACGCGGGGAATGCACTCGAATAATATTTCGGAGCGCGTCCCATGTGGGAGGCGCGTGACTGAAATTTGTCTTCGCGCGAAGGGGTGATGATTCATGCATTCGCATTACGGAGGACATTGCCGAGAACTCCGCGGCGAATTATTTTCGCGTACACTGAGAGAAATGATTACTATAGTGTGAAAAAAAAAATGTTTCTTGAATCAAGAACATGTGATCTTACACATTTTTAAGAATACAGATTCTCGTTCGAAGAATATGTATTTTTTAGTCAAGAATACCGTCGCGGGGGCGAGAAATTCTTTCTGCGCAAACAAGCAATTACTCGAGCCTGTCAAATATTTTCTCGCGCGAAAAAATCTATAGCTTAACCCTGAAATTATCTCATGTTTTTCATTGAAAAGAACATTTTTTGTAGGCACCAGTAATATTTCTCTCAGTGGTAGAGGTACGCGTGGGAGGGGAAAGTCGCGCGCATCGATCGTATTACCACCGGAAATGGCGATCTGCACCGAAGCCGCGCCAAGTAAATGTCCGGGAGAAAAACTCTTCCGGTAATCGAAACCTTCGTATAGCTTCTTTCGCGAAGTATCGAATTTCCAATTATACGAAATGCCGCCGAGTGGCAGGTGCGGTCGACGCGAGATGCACACGCATGCGTGTACAAGGTTATTCTCGCATTTTCCATATCCACTTTCACGCGCTAACATTTTCCCGCGAAGCGACGAACACGTCTCGCATTCCTGAGCGCGTTCAACTAATTCTACGACGCGAGAAACTCGTTTCGCCGCGGTGAGATCATCGATGATCATCGACTCGGCGCGTGATTCTTTCTGGCTGATTGGAATTCAGCGCGAATATGATTCAGTCACGATTGCGGCGCATCGGGGGAATTGCAATCGAGGGAAAGAAATGTAATTTCATCTTCGAACGGGATACTTTTCCGATACCTCCGATTCCGTATTATTTCTTCGTACTCTCGAAAGTTAATATCTCCGGTAATATAGCAATACACTGAGAGAAATAATTGCTAGTGCCAAAAAAAAAAGTCTAACAGGCTCGAGTAATTATTTTATTCGCGCAGAATTTCTTTTTCCAACGCAGATACTCGTGAATCAAGAATGTATATTCTTCGACTAAGCATCTGTATTCTTAAAAATTTGTAAGATCATGTGTTCTTGATTCAAAGCATAGATATATTTCTAGCAATTATTTCTAATCGTGTATAGTTGGAAATTTGATGCTCTAGACCATATTTTATAGTTGATCCTTGAATATCACGATTAGAGGCGGTTGCCAGGGGCCATCGAAAAATGCTCGAAGATACCGGACTCTCCCCTGGATCAAGACATTTTGCCGGTATCACGTCGCCTGCTCGATTGATCGATCGTAACGATCAATGCCAAAGAAACTTTCTATCCTGTACCGCCTGGAGCACGCAAAATGACCATATAATGTACTTGTATCCATTTGTCCCGATATGTAGGCACATACGCGTGAACAAATTTTACACGCACGACGCGCATACGTGCTCGTTGTTTCCGTTCAATCCACCGAGTAAGAACGGTTCACCTTGCCTCGCGAAACAGACGCGACGGTTGTCCACCTCCTATCTCTGAAATCGTACACCTGCGTCGTTCTCCGTCCGTCCGCATCTCGCCGATCTCGTGTTTCCGACGGTCATCCAGATTTCCAGCCGCGCGCGCGCGCGGTGCACGCGGTCCGCGCCGAAGAAATATAATTATCGTTCGCCCCTTGTTATATTATATATCGAGTGTCTCCGGGTATATCGAATAGCCGTCGCATCGAAAGACGCGTTCGGAACGACGTTTGGGCGCCCTGCTCCATCTCTCTCTCTCTCTCGAGAGAGAGAGAGACAGACAGAGAAAGAGAATCGGCCGCAGAGAGAGGCAACGGCTGGTCATCCCATAAAACGTTAATGATGTCCACCATGCTACACCGTCGTGGGCTTTAATCGCCTAACACGCGACGACGCATCGTGGCAATCGTGTTCTCCGGAGCGGCGATGGTCATACGCACGAGGGGCGTGGCGGAGCATCGACGTATGCTAACTGCCTTCGAGGAGTACCCACTAAACGTCTTTCTCTATGTGCGATCGCGGGCGGGTGAGCCTCGCGAGCGATGATTACGATTTCGTATCGATAGGGAGGCAAGTGGACGCGACTCGTTCGCGCGCCATTCTCGCTCCGGGGATTCACGAGACGCGCGCGTCCTTTTCCTATCCACGGCGGGAGAGACGATGGTATCGCGTTCCCTTCTCGGACGACGAGAGCAATCTCCGGGACGAGACGAGCTTGCTAATTCGCTCGATACAGTTTGCAGCTTGCGCGCGAGTTCACATTATACTTTCGCGGGACCCGAGCGAGCTGCACGCCGCGAGGCTGGGGCTCGGTAAAATATAGAGGGTTGCATTGAAAGTCACTGTTCTTTTCTTGTTTCTTTCTTGTTCTTGTTGAACCATAATGCAAACCATATATAAAAATTTAAAAGATTCCAATAATCCATATATCATCCATTTATGTTTTATATATTGTAGAAATTATACATAATCCACACTGAAAAAAGTATTTAGCTAATCCAGCTATATTTCTGGCTGCCTCAGACACAACTAGAAAAATATTGCTAGCGTAGCAAGAATTCTTGCTATTGCGAAGAGAATTATCACTGCAATTACAATAATTTTCTAGTTGTGGCCAAATTTTTTTGAGTGCATATACATATGTATGATCAAATATAGAACTTTTCCATCCGGGTATAACCTGCCCACGATTCGCTCCAGGACACGTACCCATAACGCTTTTCTGTCGAGTGTGGTCGATATTTAATAACTTCCTGCGGGAGTTAAGTGGAGAGAAGGCAGGTCCTCGCAGAAAAAAGCGTTTAAATGAATCCAAACGACGGTCATCGCAATCTCCGCCCGTTGCGCTCTTCGAGTCGATTCTCGGAAATGTCCTTTCCAGGATTACTTCGCGCGCGATACTCCGAGCGAGACTCGCCACAGATGAAAGGCTTCTCATTTGCCCGCGTTTCCCTCTCGGTGTAAAGATACCACTTTATCTCGGCACGCCACCGAGACTTTACTACTACGAGTACTTTATGACGAAGCATAACCGCCGGGCGGATGGACGTCGATACGGACGATCGAATGTGTTTTTTTTGTCGCGCGTCGCTCCGTCAAGCTGGATATTAGTCGGTTAACTGTGACGGAGAGTGCGACCGGGTTCGAAGCGATCCATCATCTCGCTGCAGCATTCGGTAATTACTCGCTCGCGTTTGACGGAGGTGATGTCATTGGAAGGACCGATTCGTCGGGTCGTTGCTTCAGTTTTTTAACCGAACATGCTCGCATCGTTCGTCGAAGAGAGCCGCGTGTAAAGAATTCACTTCCTCCTTTCGATATTCTCACGATAGGAATAATCAACTTTTGATGGGAGGCGACACCAAAGCAATCGGCCGCCTCGGTTTCGCCATAGAATTGACACGGCGTCACGAGGGCGAGCTAAAATTTGCATTCATAATACGACGATTAATGATCTCGCTTAGACGAAACGCACCGAAGGAACTTTCATACGGGTATTTTCAAAGAGGAGGCCACATGTGCGGTCGATGCGCGATTCGATATATCTATCGGCGACTGCGGAGAGAAAGTTGGATCGAGAAACGGCCGAAGATGATTATTTGGGCGTATTCGGTAATTATTTCTTCGTCCTCCTCCCCCCCTCTCCCGTCGCAAAAGTCGATGTGGAACGTTCTCTCCGACGTATAAACGAGTTCGCACATATACGACGAAAGTTTCTTCAAGGAATATCGAGAGGCCCGTATTTTCTCTCGTGAAACGAACGACGCGCTGTGCATTTTTTACGAAAAGAAAATAATTTGTTCATGCATAAAATCACCGATATCTTATATTTCTGTCGAGATATCGAACTAATAACCGTAATTTTCGTAATCAGCGCGAAAAAATACATAACGTAGGGTGGTCCAGCGATCGATTCCGGTGATTTTGATTTTTAACAAAATGCCAGTATGTACCTACCTACTTTTTATTCTCTGCTGCAATATACTCGTATGCTCATGAACCTTCGCTTCCGACGAAAGAAAGCAACACCGTATGTAAGCGATAACGTTTGGTCACCGCAACGACAAAAAATCTACTCACCGTTTTCCCTCCGCATCGTGAAGCTATAACAGAGATTACGGAAAATAATGGTTCGTTAAAAGTGAGACTCGCAGCTGTGCACGGCGTATAATAAAATTCAGTAGACTTTTCGCGGCGCGTTACTGAAAGTCAGAACCATTATCCTCCCGCGATGTTGGCACATCGACCGGACGGTCCGCCTCTCCGGTTAGCTCCGAGGCAGTCGACTTCGATCCTCCGGACGCTACGCGCGGGATTAAGACCCGAGCCTCCTTTTATCCGACCAATCTGCGCGCGGCTCGCGTATAGTACGGGAGAGTCGGTGCTTTTCTCAGGCCCCCAACCCCCCGTATCCGCCGTGAATTACGTCAGACACGAGATGAAGATACGAAATGCAAAGTACAACGATAATAGCGAGGATCTCGAACGCCACCGGCGTTATTCGCCCTGCGCGCTCCTCTTCCACCCCGAGGTCTCCGACACTCGCCGCGCCGCACGGGAGAGTATTATAAAAATTGCTCTCTCCCAACGTGTGCGGAGGATCTCCGCATTTTACGACGCTGCGGCACCGCGCAACCGCCTCGGGAAGGGAGCGAGACGTGCCGCGCGACGCCGGATCCGCAACGAGCGGTTCGAGTCGCCCTTGACTTCTTCCAGGTCCGATCCGCCGCGAGACCTGGCGGTTCCGCGACCATCGGCGGCGCGGCGAGTCGTAAATCTATGAGAGTCGCTGCGTGCGAGCGCGTTTTTCGCGGCGTCTCGCGCGGCGAGAAGGAGGAATGACGCGATCGTGACGATACCACCGCGCGCACTTGCCGCGCCAACGCCTCAATGAGAAGAACTCATTGTCAGTTGCGTGTACCGTGTGAGGCTAAACTTGTTCGCCAGGAAAGAAACTCCAATCACTGTCATCTCATATATTGATATTAGACTTTATTGTAGATTGAAACGTAATCTTCAAAAAAGTATCATACAAATCGTCGATCTTATCACGTAAGGGCGTATCTCAGTTTTGATGATTTCCCAGGAGAGCGATTTTAAGTATTTCACGATTTATCATTGTGAATAAGTCCTGCAATTTTTTTTATAGCTTGGTGATTTTTTTATGTATAAAATTATGCGCTTGAATGCCTTTTAAATCACACGTATGGGCCTATCCTAAGTTAGGCCTATACGTGAGATTTAAATTTTGATTATTTTGAGATACGACGAAAAAAATATACGGGGAATAGCAAAAGTATAAAATGTTGAGGTACGCCGGGTCGTGACATAAAAATATAAGGCTTAAGAGAGAGAGAGCAACCTATTGGCGGTCTTAACTCAATTTTCAAATTTTCTGAGATACGCCCTTACGTGATAAGACCGACGAAATATGAGCCAAAAGCTCACAGGTTGTGAGATATCAGTGATTAGAGTTTCTCTCCTGGCGAGTTAGTTTAGCCTCGTGTGGTATAGCAGTGGAGGCAACCACCGCGCGTATGGGAGCGAGGAGAAACCGTCGTAGTCGGAGAGCGAGTCGAATTTATTGTGTACTTTTTGGAACGTCGAACGCGACGGAAGCAGAGGACAATATAAAGAGAGCGAGGCGAAGGTTTCGTAAGCTTCTCGTCGTTGCGCGGGAACGGCTTTCGATTATTCGTGCGTACGCGCCGATGCTTCGCATCGTGTCGCATACGGGCAGGTAAGTGTGAGCCGTCGTGCGTGTACTGGGTGTGTCCAAAGGAGAAGATCTCAGCTCACGATTGAGCGGGGAACTAAATTCTCTGTTCCGAATTAAATTAAAGTCATGAAAGAAGGGGGCGGATAAAAAAATTGAGGTAAGGCTGCATTTTTAGTGTTGTTTCTGGATTTCAAAAAGGTAAGATCCCGAGCTCTCGTATCCCCAGCTGCATCCCTTCGCCGTCATCTTGAAACAATTTTTGGAATCGATTTGTCTCGTTTCCTATTCGTCGGGGGGGGAAAAAGTGCGAAGACAAAAATTACAAAGCTCGACATTTGCGACATTTCTTGTCCGAGGTCGAACTCTCTGTAGTTAGCTAATTATTCCTAAGATAATAAAAGGCGCCAAGATTTCCAAAAATTATAAACAATATATATGATCATGATGGATCTTTTCGCGAGTCCATTGTCTATCGAACCTTCTCTTCCTTGTAACTCAATTTTCTCTGGCATATCCCAAACTCTTTCCTTCTATTTCAACACACCCTGTATAGACATCTACCTATATACACGTGCGTGTAGAGCGCTGCACCGCTCGCTCGGGTCCCACGAAGATTTATGTAACGCGTCTCGTTTTAACGGACCTCGACACGCGGACGAGAGCGGTCTCTCTCGCGGTTCCATGTTAATTAGGCTCAATTGAACGCGCCTATGAGAACGTTTCAAGTTCGCACGCGGTGTGCTCGGTAGACGACGGCGACTCGCAGCAGCGTCACGCGACGGCGTCGCGGCGTCTTGAGAGGTTTCCAGTTTTACAGCGATCGACCGTGGATCCATTTGCGAGCCGCGGCGCTGCGCCGCGCCTTGAAGAGTACCGCGAAGATTCAATTCCTCGATACAAGATCAGCGCACCCCTGCACCTGCGCGTCGAAAGTGTCGAAACGCTTCCCGACGCGCCGCGGTTTCCGGTAGCCGAGCCGCGTACCTTATTAAGCGGCGGATATGCCTCGTTATGTCGTCTAATTAAGATACACGCAGCGGTCCGTACGCTATTTCATCGCGGTGATTAATTTCGAGAGCCGCGCCGCGTATCGGCGCCTACGTTCGCGATGGGATATCAATCCAACATCTTCGGGACGATTACGAGCAATCTGTTGGCGCGAAGGTAAACACCGAGTCGTTTTACCACCGTTCGAGATCTGACTCACGCTGTCCGTAGCCGCGGGGCTGATTGCCGAAAATGGAACGATCGGTTTGAAAGAAAAAATTAACCTTGGAGTAGTCTCCCATGGTCTTCGCGATGCACGTGATCCCGAGCAGGTAGGATATGGATACTCGAATGTCTAACGATGTTAAACGATAAATATCTACTTATCGAAAGTTTCCCGGGAGAAAATCGAGTCACATCGAAAGTTGCTTTAATATTAATGACTCCCGGTGGAAGTACACTGCGAGAAAGGATCTGGTTGAATACGAAGCTGATAGAAAAATTGATTTCAAATAAACAGGAGCTTATTCACATCGAACAAAAGTCAATCCGAATTGGATAAATGTTTTGCATATCTTCTTAATCGAGTAAGAACCTAGTGAAACGTCAATCTGATTCAAATAGACTTTTGTTCGATTTGAATGAATTCCTATTTACCTCAAACAAATGTTTCTATTGGGTTTGTACTTAACTAGACCTTTTCCTTGGGTATAACTACTCGGTTTTGTCATAAACCGCATACAATGCTAGAAAGGGATATTTAACGTTCCCCAGCAATAATTGTTGCTTCGATTTGTGTGCAACGCATGCGATTCATTGTTAAAAGGAAACGAAACTGTAATATGGTTAGCTAGGCTGCCGGTCTTGACGGGGAACTTCAAATGCGATCACCCCTCTGAAATGGTAAAGCCGCGCTCGACGCCTCGGGGCACGTCAGACATTTCGAAGCGTTTCACGTTGGTGAGCGCTACAGTATTTACTTTCTATTGTCTATCGATAACGAGCTCATTGGGAAGCGACTCGGAGTTCCCAGAACTGTCGATATACGTGCCAAATTTGCACCCACTTATCGCGCGCACAACCTGCCGTCGAACCACGCCCCATCGATTTGTTTCCGAAGAAAAAAAAAATCGTATCATCGTCGAAACGGATTTCTCGACTGCTCTCGCTTCGAGCACGTGAATAATGGTATAGCTATTTTTTACATCAGCGTTTCTCTATGTAGGGATTTTCCCGCAATTAACCACGGGCGTAAAAGCTCGTTATTTGTGGCGATCGATCGAAATAACAGCCGATGAGTATCTCAAAGATTCCCCGCTCAATCGAGACTCATACGTGGAGTTACAAATATTTATAACGAATCTCGAGCTCGTTTTACACAGCCAGGAGAAAATTGATTTTAACGTAAGAAGCTATAAATACATACATATGACCGAAGGTCGATATCGTTATAAACCGGAATGTCGACTTAACCGAGTGAAAAAAAAAATCGATGTCGTCCTCGAGACGGTTTTATTTCTCCTCGCATCACACAAGATGCGTTCGCGAAGGCCTCGCGAGTTATACCGCCCGACTGTCGCGACTCTTCAGCGCTGCATCGATCGCGACGTCGCATCGCCGTCACCGCATTCCGCGCGTCTCGCATTTTCAATTGAAATTTAGTGGACACAGGCACGCGGAAGATTCCCTGAAGTATTTACTCGATCATCTCTCGCATCGCTTCGTGGGAAATAACGAACGACGCGTCGCGAGGAAATGCATTTTCCTCCGACCAGGAAGAACGCGGAATTATCGCTCGCCCGATTCTCCGCCGGATGCAACACGGAGTTTTCCTCCGGTCGGTTCAATCGAATCCCGTTGAAGCTTTTAATATTGCAATAGGTTCGCGATCTGATACCACCTCTGATTCAGCTCCACGGCCAATCGGAGATGCAAATGACGCGCTCGGGCTCGTGTGAAATTAATTGCGCGTGACGCGCTCCCGCGCTACTTCGTGGTAGTGCGCTCGCACCGTCTAGTCGGGCGATCGGGGTACCGATTCCGTTACAGTCAGGTACAACGGACCGTATACATGTACATGTGGATGACACGCGCGCAAGAGGTTCATCCGGCACGTGGACTATCGGTCTCGTTGAGGTAGAGCATGTCGGGTCGTCTCGAATGACTCGTGTCGACCCGGTTTCGTCCGAGCGCGGTGTAGGTACATACACGACTACGTCGCGGGAATGGCACGCGAGGAATCGACGCTCCGCGATTTATCGCTCGCCTTTGTATCCTCGGAGAACACTGACAGAAAAATTAGGAGAACTATGGAAATCATGATCGATTCTGACGTCGACCGTGATTCCTTAATTCTTCCAAATACACCGAGAAGGCGGTTTGTTAATCATTAATAAATGTAATTTCAAGTGCAGTGAAATAAATATTTCGTAGGGACAAGAATATATTATGGTTATTATTAAAATGTTATTTTTTTCGTTCAAATGATTGCCACAAAGGATCTAATTATGCCAAATAAATATCGTAATAGTTAACGAATATTTACTCGATCCGATAAAATGTTTATTTCGCTATATTCGAACAAACATTTATTAACTGTGAATAAACTGTTTATACGCTGCGCGGTAAAATTCTGGTCATAGTAGCAAGAAATTACGATTGCTGCGACCAGATCAACCTGCAGTACAGTCGATTAATTAGTCCTCAACCTTCTTTTTTTAATATTTGACATTACGATGCAGAAATATTATCGATCTACCTTTCTAGTTAATCAAATTATTTTGCATGGCTATCATAAACTACAATCTTTTATCGTTGCTATAACCACGTAACAAAATTTATTTCGATTTTGCATCCATGGTTTGTTTAATTGCAATAGTGGTGCCAGCAACCAGGAACATTCAATCCTGCGACTATGCTTGACTTTACCACCCACTTTTCTCTCATTGAGGAATGGCATCGCGAATATACGTTTCCCTGCGCAGCCGTCGTTGCGTGGTACACTCGCGGAAGCACAAGCTCCAATTATATAAACGCACGGGGCGAGCCCGATACGTTATCCTTATCATCGCGGCAGGAGCACCGGAGTCATTCTTCCGCCGCGGTGCACCGCATACGTATTTTACGGAGATTCAATTACGCGAACGTGCCTCTTATCGTTATTCCGCACAAAGGACGCGAAGCGGGCGGTTTAAACGCGCGCGTCCCTCGCTCGCCTTTAACGTAAAGTCCGGCGGGTGCGCGCGCGGAGCTTTCCGATCGAATGCAGTCGAGTCGCGATAACATTAACATGCAGTTGCATATTCCTTACATGTAAATTCGATCTAATCAGCATAAATAAGCCTCGCGATGTTTTTAATGAACCCCATAAAATTCGATGTTTTCCACTCCACATAATCCCAAGCGACGCGACGGCGAGGCACGACGCTGCAGCGGCGCGCGCGTTCAACTCCGAACGTCCGAGCGCACGGTCGCGCGCGTCGCTCCTATCCTGACTTTATCTCGGCGGATAAATACGCCGCGCATGGCGCTCGATGCACGAAACGGCGAAATAGTGTCCCACGGGGCGAATCGGTAATCAGGTTTGGCGCGGTAATCGCGCAGTGGCGCGACATTGTAATCCGCGGTGGAATTGCTTTCGACTTTGCGCGCGTATCGGGATGCGCGCGTGGGAGAATTACCGTATGCTATGGCAGGGGTGGAGGGGGAAATTTGAGAGAGGACGAATTGAGTCTGATCGAATATTCCTAAGCCATTTACTTTATATTTGTATTATAGCTACTATTATATTACCATTACTCTTTTTTAATATTTATCTTTCCTTCCATTTCCTCATTTTCATTATTTGTTCATCTTCATCTGCCGCTCATCATTTATTTTATTTACCTTTACCGCTTTCCATTTATTTTGTACCATCGCTACCATTACTATTACTCTCTTCCTTGTATTTTGTGCTCTCAGGCAACGTCCAGGTCTTAGAGCCACGATAAACGCATATCTATATAAACCGCGGCGCTTTTCTTTCATTCGATTAAAGTCCATAGAATTAATTGGTGACGATAAAGATGGAATTGTGGATCGATAAACGAATTCCTCCTCATCAACAATTATCGAATATCTCGGAAACTGATCGGGACTCGCGCATAGTCGTCAGGGCGAATATCGTACTGTTCACGAGCTGCCGAACCAGTCGGATTCGAGGGATTTTTTACGACGAGTGGGGTATACCGGTTTTCGTCTCGTGACGATAAACTCACGCGCACGGTCCTCTTTCTCCCGCTCTACCCCTTTAATTAGGCTTTCAGTCAAGCGACCACGCACCCGTCGACGACGTACGAATATATCGGAGACACACGGATGCATTCTTACGCGCTCGATCGCTCCCAGGAATCCTCCGTGTAGCGGCCCACGCGGCGCTCGTTCAATTACAGGTAATTTCATCAACCCGAGGCCGCGTTACAACGGCCCAACGTGATCGACGCGACAGCCATACGATTACCTAGGTGTACCGGAGTGTCACATCTGTGGGGACGCCACTTTTTCTCCTTCCCCTCCTTTCGCCTTATTGGATTTGGTTTCCGTGGGTGAGCGCTGCTCTTTTCTCGTCCTCCTCCTCCTCCTCCTGCCCCCTCCTAATTGGATTTACTCCCCGAGAGTGAAAGCTATTTCTGTGCGCGCGAGCTTGCTCGTTATCCGATCATCGGGCATGGCTCGGAAAAATACACGTATCCACGAAGGGAAGAATATCCCACCGTCGCATGGACTATTCTCAGCAATGGAATATCAAATGTTCTCGTCAAAGGAGGACCCGGTGCCTCTTCCGATGGTTCAACGGATCCTTGATCCCCGTCGCCGAATTTCGCGGGACGCGAAATCTATACTCGTCCGACCAGTCGCGAACTCACGGAATCCGATACCCAGCCCGTATAGGTACTCTTTTACGACCGATGCCGGTTTTCGTAGCGATAAAATCACACGTGTAATCGCGACTTTTTTCTCTCTTCTTTCTTTCGATCGGGGCTTCGAGCCGAGAGAGAGAGAGAGAGAGCGTTCGATGCCTACCGGTTACACATACTCACATGACACGGCACTCGATGTATGCTTACACACGCTCGATCGCTCCCGAGGTACTCCCATATAGTGGTCCACGCGGCCATCGCACAATTAATCCAGGTAATTTCGTGAGGTCAGGTGAGACCACGCCTTCGGCGGCGCGCTTCGATTGGAAGCGGAGATCATCGATCAAATCGCGTATGTCGCAATTTTCCTCCCGTGAAACGTCGTGAACGTGTTCTCCGGTAACAATGGCTGCCGCCGCTAATACGCGAAGGTTGCGAATGCGCGGCATCGGATCGTGACACTCGAATATGCTCGCTGGAATAATTGGAGTCACGTACGCTCGCGATCGCCGAGATCTTGGATCGGATGCTGGGCGAAGAGGCGCGCGCGGAGTGATCCTTGCGGAGAGAGAGATCAAGGTGGATCTCATACGGGCGAGGCTGGCACCGTTCGGTAATGAGAACCAAACGAGGCCACTGTTCGAAGGTTCAATCGGATCGTCTTTCTAATTCGATTCGTAGAATTTAATGAGAATTGGACCCGGATATAGATCGACTCGTCTAATCGTAATGAAACCCCTGAGGTCCTGTCAAACAAAAGTCGAAGAAACTCAGAATCCTAAATGAGCTCAGAATTATAAATGGCGAATCCGAGTAAATGGTTGTCTTCGCGCTATTCATATCGACGGTTTACTTGAGTCGAGTAATATTTCTTTGGATAAAAGAAAATTAACACTACGCGAAGAAAAATAAATCGTAGCATTTACAAAATTTGTGGTAGGTACATTTCGGGGCAAGGCCAATTTATCGTTACGATAGCTATAATTTCAGTAAAAATTACGGCAACACTCGCAACTTCTACAAATTTTACTGTAATTTTTAATAAAATTGTAGCCATCGTAACGATAAATTGGTTTTATCCCGAAATTTACGACAAATTTTGTAAATACCACGATTTATTTTTTCCACGTAAATCCAAATAAACATTATGTACTTGTTTTGAGTAAACCGTCGACACGAATAGTGCCAAGGAAACCATTTACTTGGATTCGTAACTTATTTTTCTCAGGGTAATAGAACACGACGGTCCCTCGATCGATTCCAGTGATTTCGATTTTTTCGAAAGCATCCAGTGATATCCATCGACGACATCGATCTCTTCGAAAGTGCAGCGCGACGTTGAGCGTCTTCCAATGCGAGACGTGGCTCGTGCCATCGCCGGAGAAAGCCCCAGGGGGTCGAGGCGGTGAAAGCAGTCGTTAATTGATACTTTTATTCCTACATACCGCGAAGAAATCTCGGCGTGACGAGCCGGCACTAATAATGCACGTTACGTTCGCACGTTTACAACTGCACGTAGGCATACATATGCACGTTCGGAGTCAGCAAAGGCGCGATATAGCGAGCCTCGCATGAAAAGTAATTGGGTAATTCCACGATTCGACGGAACTTTAAACGTTCTCGCGACACCTCGGTTTTACGCGTATACGACACTCGCGAAGAAATAAGCTCCGGCGGCTTAAGACCGGAACTCGCGGAGAACGTGCTCGTTTTCGTGCCGAGGTTTCTTTCCCAGGAGCCATTCAAAAGTGTCAGCAGAAGTCCAACTTGGCACGCGCGATAGCAGAGGACGTAAAAGACAACGAAGCGCGCTAAACTTTTAATCTAGATCCGGGCCTTGCGGCTTCAAATTTTCAGATTATGTCCGGCACTGTTTCAACTTAACAGGGGACGATGTTATCTCGAGTTCCTTCGAATTTTAACCTCGCTCCGAATTTATTTGTCTACTGTTCGGATTTTCTCCGAAAGTAACTCGAATGATTATCACTGAGAAAACAGTTTATTTGCAGTTAATGAATGTTTCTTCGAATATGGCGAAATACACATTTTATTGGATCAAGTAAATATTCGTTAATTTATTTGGCACAGTTTGATCCTTTGAAGCAACTATTTGCGTGAAATAAAGAGTTTAATAATTAACATGTAGTTTCTCATTTTAATGAAATATTTGTTTCGCCGTTTTTGAAATTACATTTATTAACCATTAATAGACCGTTTTCTCGGTGTACATTTCGACCGGTACCAGAAAAGAGCGCGTATCTTTTCACCATGATTATAGAACATCGTAACTCGTTACTATGCGAGGAAAAATCGTAAGTCACACATCGATGATAACAAAGACTTATAATGCTTCCTCGCGTAGCAACGAGTTACATTTCTCAATAACACTGAAAAGATACGCACTCTTCTCGTCGATTTAATGAAATTCCTCCAATCCACGGAACGAGCTGTTTAATATCGTCCGATCGAGGCCGCGGTTTTCCCTTCGGTATGCAGGCACAGTACCACTCGCAGCCGCGGCGGTGTGATCAGATTATCATTAAAACCACATCAAGCCGGGGCTGCTCAATGCTCTCCAGCGAGTGGCCACTGTGCCCTTCCTTTCCCGGCGCCCCTTTAGAGTTCCGCCAAATTAATTATAATTGGCCATCCGAGCGATTCCTCGTTAACGGTTTCTGATATGCGATTCCGCGTCGGGCGAGTAACTGCGAAATCGTTTTCCCGTCCGCAGCAGTGCACTTTGCACAGTTACGACGCCGCGTGGACGTTCGCTCCGCGAATGCAGAATGCGGCGACGATGGAAAGTCGCCGATTCGAGTTCGCGTTCGATCGACCACCGTGATAAGTTTTATTCGCGCAGCCGTGTCTCGACGGATGCGTTGTCGTTGTCTCCTTCAAGTCGGAAAGAATGTACGAGGAGAAATACGCAACCAGGCATCAACGAGTACCGAGAGAGCGAAAGTTGAACCAGGAAACGATGGGAAATGGATGTTTGAGCGTGTTTGTGCGTATGACCGAGGTGATGTCACTGAAAGACGAACGCATCTCCTTCGTCTATCTGCACTGAGAAAACAGTTTATTTATAGTTGACATACGTACAGAGTTAACTTGATTACTCTATTTCTGTTTGACTGAAAGAGACATCATGGTAATTAACACAGATCTGCTACATAAATAAACTCTTCTCTCAGTGTGGATCATTTTACGGCCGCATTAAACACGGTCGCAATTTTAACCAGGGCACCGAGTGAAAGTTGCTTCGTAAATACATTAAACGAAGGTTTACAAGTATCTGGTAATAAATTATCGCGTGCAGTGGCTCCTCTGGTACGTTTTTCTTTTACGTTGGATGAATGGTGTCGAAAGAGGCGATTAAAGTTTCCATAAACCGACGGCGACGGAAATCCATTCCAGGTTTATCGACGGAAATTACGGTTCCGGGTTGCCTCCAAATCATTTTTGACCACATGCGTAGGTAATTCCTAGAAAGCTAGAAAATTATCGAAAAATTGACACGCGTTTTTTCCCGTCGTCTTCCAAAAAGGCACTCCAGATGCATCAGTGAAAATAACGATTCCCGTTGCCTCCGTATCATTTTTAATATATACACGTCATTCCGACAATGCTGGAAAATCATCAAAAAAACGGACACGCGTTTTTTCCCCGTCGTTTTTCCAAAGTTCACCTGCCGCGGCGGGAATGCAATCGCGCGCCATCGACCGATTACCGATTTATCGTTTCGAGGAGACGACACTGATCGGAGGATCGTAAAGTATCCTCGCGCGGGACGATCGTCTCGCGGCGATCGCACAGTCGACGCACCCGACTTTCTCCGCGGCGAAATAATAAAAAGCTTAACTTTACTGCGACGGTAAATCAATCGTTAACAGCGGCGTACGAAACGCGGGGGACGCGAGCTTCGCGCGTTATATTCGCCGCGTCACTACCGCGCGCAACCGTAAGACCCCTCCTTATCGTTCATTGGGAGAATGCGCCGTCCTCCATAAACGTCAATACATACATCGAGTATGTGGCTGTAGGCGGCTGTCCTCGAGCTCGACCGCCTGCCCGTACGTCTATCCGACAGTATCAGGCGCGACCGCCGACGTATATACACGTATTATAATTAATACAAATTATTATGCGTCGCACAATCGAACGCGTGCGCCCATAAATTGCCAGCTTAAATGTCAATAGTCGGGGCGACAGATTCAACCCGTGCTTTAATGATCTATCGCGGACGTATGATATATCGGATAGGTCCCGAGGAAACACTGGTAGTCGATCGAGCGTTATTTATTTATAGCGCTTCGATAAAGAAGCTGCTTACGTCAGTGGCAGTTCGTTCTCCGTCGATCGTCCTTTGTACGTCGTGAATTCCTCTCGACAGTGGGATTTGTGATGTAACGAATGAGAAATAAATCTTCGGTATGACGTATAATATCTTAAGAATTCTCCGTCAGCATTATTGCGATTGGCAGGTGAAAAAAAGTTTGCGGAAAGCTCTCAGTTCGTTTCTAAGGATGTTTTTGCAGCGAAATAATTTGGAAACAATACGGCATGGTCTTTCGCTGGTCGGAAGTGGGTTTTGGTAAAGTGTTGTAACGAAGAATTTGTTAATTGATTATTAAAATTGGAGCTAATAACTGTCATGACCGCTACACTGAAAAAAAATTTGTTTCATTCAATCATACGCGAGGTTGAATACGGCGAACCTCACGGTGTAATTGTTTCAAGCAGATATCCATTTGTGTCAACTTCAATTTGGCTGCATCAACTCTATCAATGTTTCCTTACATTTTGTGGCATCGAAACAATTGCACCGTGAGCTTCGCCGTACTCGACACAACCGATAGTTGAATAAAGCAAATTTTTTTCAGTGTACTTAGTTTCATTATTTCACCAACAGCGGAATCATTCTCAAATGTCGCGCGAGAAGTTTCTTCCACGGATTGTTTAAGTCCCTAGAACTGACGGAGGTCCCTTTTAAATCGTTGCCGGTAGATCGCATCGCGCGTGCGCCACACTTTGCTCGTTCCGCGTTGCGCCGTATATAAATGGGATCGGACGTGACAATCGACATTTTTTTTATTCCACGCACAACCACGCGCTTACATTCCCCGCGAAAGTAGTCTGACAATGAGTACGCGTACGGATCAGTACCGCGAGCCTTTGTCTTCGGGCAGCAGAAAGTAGATCGTTACGTCGCCCCGGGACGTCTTGGCGACTTCCTGATGACGAATCAATTGAGTCGCAGCCAAGCCGTACATCAGGGTAGGGATACCTGAAGAAGAGAACGAGCGAGGAACGATTACGCAATTGTCACTGTCGACCGGCTCGCGTAACGAGACCAGCGCGAGCGTTCCGCGTTCGACGGTTTCTTCTTCCCGCTCTTATCGTTGTTTCCACGCTCGCGACGTGAACCGCGTCGGAAGTAGAACCGCCCGAAATAGCTCGAGCGGGAGGAAGTTCTCACCGCTTTCCTCTGAAACGCTCGATGCATGCGAATACCCAGATTGATGATCTTGATCGCCCTGAAGAATCTGTCCTCGGTGCTCAGGTCTTGCTTGGGCCTCTTCGTGCAGTGGTACTTGATGTAGGGGAAGCAGCCGGTCCTCAGTACGTGGTAGTTGCTCGCGCCGACCTCCCAGTTGAAGTGGGACATTCCCCGCTGGTCGTTCACCACGTCGGCGTACTTGACGAAGTACGACGTCCAGGGCGGCTCTCTCGTTTGTCGCAGATAGCACGTCAGCACCTGGACACGGAAGGGGTGAAAGAATTCTACTTTTCCGCTCGATCGAGTCGCCATTCTCACGATTCTTCGCTCGCGGCTTAGGGTTACCCGCAAAGCCGCACGCAAAAACGATTACGACAGAGCGTTGATCGACGGAATGTTAGCGCGGTGCATTGGGAAACGGTTGGCCAACGGTTTCGAGGCGTATACCAATTTCTCCGGTCTCGCAGAAGCGACAGAACTAACCTCCGAGGATAACGGTTTTCCTGCGGTGGCGAAATTCCTCGTTGGAAGAATGTTCGCCAGCGGCGGAAGATTTCTCACTAGTGGCCGAAAGTTGAGCATTTGGAGTCGATTCGCTCGGTTATTTTTTGGCTTCGCATTTCGTTGTTCCTGGTGGGGAAGAAGGAGAACGGTGGCTGATACAAATTCGGAGACGTCGAAAGCTTCGTGATTTTCTACAGTTTATGGGAGTGCGGTTTTTGTCGCTCGATATACCGAGAAAAAAGGTCTAATTAAATCCGAACCTGATGGAAAAATGGATTTGAGATAAACGGGAACTATTTATTCACGTCGAACAAAAGTCTATTTGAATTAGATAGATGTTTCGCGTATCTTTTTAATCGAGTACGAACTTGGTAGAAAATCGATCCAATTCAAATAGAGCTTTTGTTCGATGTGACTAAATTCCTGTTCGTCTCAAATAAATTTCTCCATCAGGTTCGTATTCAATTAAACTTTTTTCCTTTGTATAATTTGAATTACAGTACCTGGTGCTATACAAAAATTAGCGAGCTCATATTCTTGAATCGGTAATCGTTCCACGATTCTCTGTACTCGCGCGAGGAATTATTTTTGCCGCTATACGCTACTGAGTAAAAAGCGATACTCTATAGCGAATCGTTGAATGCTTCGAAATTCTCGACGCTCGACGAACCGCGCTGCGTTTCGATATCCAATGCTGTTCTCTCCGACACGGTTATAGCGAATAGAATGCAAGAGATGCGAGGATACATTCGAATTGGCAGAGCGCGAATCGCCTCGCCGCGCCGCGTGCCAAGAATTCGCTTGCCCGTAAGGCTCGAGTGCTCGCACGCTTGCGTTTACCGCCGCGTTACTCCACCTTTCTAAAATAAACGTGAGCAATCGCCGCGTGAAATGTTAAGGTTAACGGAAAACCGTCTGCAGGAGCGAAGAAGCGCGCGGGGCGCCTTCTCGACTCGCGACTCTTTGCACGGCGTCGCGAAAGTTACCGATTTTCGATCCTGGAACGATCTCCGGACGATCACACGCTGGAAGAAAAATGTGCTTCATTCAACCATCGGTGAGATTTGATACGGCGAACATCACGGTATAATTGTTTCAAGCAGATATTTATTCGTTTCAACTTCAATTTGATTGCTTCAACTCTAATTATTTTTCCTTGCATTCTTATGACATTGAAACAAGTGCACCGCGAGGTTCGCCGTATTTAAATGATTGAATGAAGCAATTTTTTTTTTCGGTGCATTTAAATAAGGAAAATTAGGCTACGCTCCGCTAAATTCGCGGATGCACGCGGTTCGTTTCTCGGCTAACAGTCATATTCAAAGCTCTCGCGAATCGAGGAACTATTTAATCATCTCCTCAAGCTCTCGACCCAGTTTCCCTCCTCCGCACCTCCGCTATTTTTTTTCCCTTCGTTCGACCCACCCCGCAATTCCGTGCATATCTCGCGGGGCTCCCCTTTGCGAAAAATCCCGACGAGCTCCGCTTTCAAAGTCGCTCAGCCAACGGAGCTTTGATCCGCGACCATTAACGCGCGCGCTTCGCGCTGCACTTTATCACGCAGCTCGCATTCCGCGCTCATGCGCGCCTCGCGAGCAGGTATGGTACTCACTTATCGAAGCATGCGCACACCGCCGATCGACCCGGCGAGCGCGGTGGTGCGCGCGCGACTCGCTCTACGCCTCGCGAATAATATCGCGGCAGCGCGCGTCCGGCACCGCACTCGGCTCGTTGTACGCGCGAGAGTCGATCGTCGAGCATACGAGCGCCTGGGCGACGTAAATACACGTCTATATACGCACGTAAATACGCGTCACGGGCGCGCCGTACCGGTGCGGCGTGCACCACACGCGCCAATAAAACGCGGAGCGATAGAGGCTGCGCCACGTGGCACGATCCGCGTAACGGGGTCACTGTCGGACTGTCTCGAAGGGAAGCCAGACGCTCGCGCGGTTAGAGTAGTGGCTCGCCCCAAGCCTATCGATTCGAAAGGCGCGCTTTTACGAACGGCGACTCGGTTGCGGAGAGAGACACGAGATACCCGAGCCGGTCTCTCCCAGATGGACAAACACATGGGAAAAATAATTTGGTTGAAATGATCAAATGCATCTGGTTAAACGAGTTTAGTCATTCTAATCAAAATACCCAATGATAGATTGAATCGAATAATTATTCCGACTACATGTTTGGTTATTCTTTCAAATTTATGCGGCAAAGAAATGTAAACTTTAGAATGATTAATTATCGCGATTTGTATGAATTTCGTGACGATCATACGAGTCTGCGTACACGGGAAAAAAACGATTTTGCGGTCTGAGCGAAACTAGGTTTTGCCGGGAGTTTTTTGCTATCGCGATAGAAATATTATCTGCAGCAACAAAAGATATGTTCGATAACGGTAAATATAACTGCGATCGCGGTGACATTTTTTTCGGTGAAAATATTTGCCATCCCAGCTGATATTTTTACCGTTATCGAACGTATCTTTTGCCGCTACAGATATGTATTACTTTTGTCGTGACGTCAAGAAATTCTAAACAAAACCTGGTTTTGTTAAAACTGCAATATGATTTTTTTCCGTGCACCGCGTGCGGTTTAACGCTACACCAAAGCGTCGCTCGCACACCGCGGTAGGTATCGCATTTCCGGCGCGTCGAAGAGACACGACTTATGCACGCCATCATACTTCCCGCCGATCTTTTACGGAAGCGAGCGATTCGTTTGCACGCGGCGTACGCGATATGTGGAGCAGTGGCACGGCTCTCGGAACGCGTAGACAAAAGGCGCGAAAGGTATTCGCACTCTCGAGTCAATTTCGCGGAATTCGACACTCATTGTACTCGTTATCGGAACAGCTCTGCTTGAAAAAGAAAAGGTGACGCAATCGAAACGATCGAGCGGAGAAGTCAGGAATCTAAACTCTCACTCGCAATCGCACCGAGAAGATCAAACAGTTTATATTCGCGATTTATCGAATCGTAAATAAATTACCGTACGAGAAGCGAACGAATTCAATTTATAGAGATTGAGTATAATGGATTACGACATACTTTTTCTCGTCTCTCATATAGTCCCGATATTCGAACACGGCCCCGGCGTGGGCAGCCCGCGCGTGTTTCGGTAAAGCGACGAACACCTGTCGGAGAAAAAATGTGCTCGAGACGCAACTCGATTAGTCACCCTCGACTTTATATCGTTTCCATTTACACGCGACATCGCGTCGTCGTTTGTATTAATGGTCTCGTCGTCCCTGAAACGCTCGAACAGCAGCTTCGCAAACACACGCCCGACGACGAATCATCATCGGAATCGAACCCGAGAAAGCGCGTATCGTACAGTTCTGCGCGGTTTCTCCGTATAATATTGTTATTAAATATTCCCGGAGCGATCGCCCGGCGTTTACGGTGAATCGCGTCACGTTCGAACTGCAGGATTCGCAAGAAATTCCTTCCGCCACGCGCGCAGGGACGAGTCGATGAATAAGGTATGGTGGGTCTGACGGAGAATGTCGAGCGCATCCGCAAAAATGACGATTTCTCACGATCCGATATTTCGACGAACCGCGAGGGGAACAGCCGATTTAACTGTACGAAATCGAAAGTGCTTCTCGCTGTTTGCATAACGGCCGCTCAGAAGCACACGCGAGATTATTTTTCCCCGAATTTTGCTCGACGTGTGAGTCTCCCCGTTTCACACGCATCGCGATTTTATTTACCCGTGACTCAACGTGCATAATTTATAGATTTAAAATGCCTCCAAATTTTTACGGAACACCTTCTACGTTAGACCCAGGGAAAAGGTCTGGTAAAATACGAACCTGTGTGTGTGTGTGTGTGTGATGGAAAAATTTAGTTGAAATAAATAGAAATGTACTAACATTGAACAAAAGTTTATTTGAATTTAACGAATATTCTACTATATTCGTACTCGATTAAAAAGACACGTAAAACATTTATTTCATTCAAACAGACTTTTGTCCGATGTGAATAAATACATTTTTCTATCAGGTTCAAATTCCGATAAGACATCTTCCCTCGGGGTACGCATCCTCGCGCGAGCGTTTTCGCACGGTCTTCGTCGAGGAACTCCTCGATTTTTTAGTTGCATAATTATTCTCACACTCTCGCAGCCATACCATATAAGGCTAAACATACTCGCCAGGAAAAAAACTCTAATCGCTATTATTCTCGTTATCTATGAGCTTTTGGCTGATATTTGTATAATACTTTTTTGAAAATTACGTTTCAATCTACAATAAAGTCATGTTGATATAGGCCAACCGTTCATAGATAACGAGATAATAATGATTGGAGTTTCTTTCCTGGCGAGTAAGTTTAGCATCACGTGGTATATCAGCGACGGGGCCGTCATCGAGCGCGATGCACTCACGTTTGCTTTCGCACGCGAAAGAACGGGGTCCCGATGGCAGCACGCTTTCGCACGGTCGGTGATGACGGCGTCTTACGAGCGCTAGATCTTTTTTGGCCAATCGTTCGCGGAGAGCTCAACGACTAATAATGACGTGTACGCCTGGAAGCTCCGTAGCGCCCATGCGTCCGGCAGTCTCGAAGCAGCGCGGTAGCTAATCACGTTTAGAGCGGCTCATCACGCGTCCGAAGACCACCGATTAAAGGTCTCTCGACGTACGAGCGATCGGTTCGGAGCCCTCGTGAATTCCGTTCGTTATTCGCCGTACGTATAGACGCGGCGTGAGCTCGGCGATCCCGGCGAACCGACGCGATGTTGCGGTGCCTTTTTGCCACCGTGGCAAAAGGTTGACGCTTCGTTAAGATCTCGCCGCGTTCTCCGGCTTCTTGCCGATCGGTACTACGGCTCATTTACCGGAGTCGCGCGAGACGTGACTTTCGAATTCGGCATTTCTCGCGCGGCCAAAGACTCTGTCGCCCATTCGGCGTATTTACACGTGTAATCGGACATTCAAGGGGGAATGAGCAGCCATTTGATTATTCAAATTTTTATGTTTCAGGTAAGCCGTCATCTTGGCAACCGGATATCGCGGTGAAACGTTCGAGTCACCAGCTTCGAGTGAGTTTGTCGCGCGTGTTTCCCGGTGAAATGTCTTCCGGCAACGGTGCCTCGCGGGACTTTTCTAATTATTCCGCTTCACGGTGGCGATTCTAACGGTTTGTCGCATCGGAAGCTCAATTCCGCGTATGAAAAAGAGCGTCAAGCAATGCTTCGCAGGTGGCACTGTATAAATAGTATAGGGGGAGATTTAGATATATTTATATATCTTACGCGCGCGCGCGCGAAATATACAATCAAATCGATTTTTCCGTTTCTTTCAAAAAAATCAACCTACACTGAGAAAAATAATTGGGTTAAAATAACAAAATGCATCTAGTTAAACGCGATTAGTTATTCTAACCAAAATTCTGGTCGGTGGAACGAAATATCAAGTTACTCTAACCAAATATTTTGTCATTCCAAACCAAATATTTATTTATTCTAACCAGTAAGTTGTCGGTCAAACCAAACAAATGAAGGAGACATATTTAACCAAACAGGTTGATCATCGTCTCCAAGATTTTGGTTTGATTGACCAAATTTTTTTCTCAGTGTACAATATCTATCTCAGATATCGTACCATAAAAAAATGAGATATCACATCAAACCTCAATTTCAACTCCAATCATCGTGCACTCAACTTCGCACAAACGACAGCCATAATAATCGCGTTACGGTTAATCGGCAGAAGCGCCGCGAATGCACTTTTTCTCCCCTTCGTAAAATTGCTCAACGGTTGACCGCGACGCGCTGAATCGCGGAGCTCCGGATCGTTGCATCGCGGGACGCATATGCAAGGGAAATAAAATGACCACGCGCGCGCGCGGAGCGGAGCTTGCCGCGGGGCGCGCCGAGATGCGCTTATTTTGATGCGACTCTACGATTTCTCCGGGATAAATGACGTGACGGCCCTTCCTGCTTCCTTCTCTCTCTCTCTCTCTCTATCGCTCCTCCTTTTCCGAAGTTGCCGCGCTTCGCTACAAACGATTTACGGACCTATACGCGCGCGGACGTCCGCGGAATTTTATAGGGGAGGACGCGCCGCGCGTGTTGGAAGCTTCTCCCTTGCGAATAACGGCACCGGAGTTCTCGCTCTGCAAATAATCGACGGATCGTTCGTTTATTTACTTACGTAGCTACGCGTCGCCAGCGCTCGGCGAGAGGAAACTTAGAGAAACCGGTATTCGCGTAGCTCGTGCAGCGATGCTGGGAATACTCAAAAGTCCCTCTCGTTGCCTCGTTTCCTGAATACTTCTCGCTGCGATGGCGATTATTATCCAGCTCCGGCTTATTATTATAGTACTTTATAACTGACCTGATGAATTGCGCGAGTATTGCACTCGAAGTACCAGGGCGCGCATTCGACTTTTAATATCGATAATACGAACTCCCTTCGGGGGGTGATCGCGAGGAGGCTGGTAATTAGAGTTAGTTCTCAGCCCGAGGGCACTAGTTTCTGTCGGATAAATTATACATTTCCACGACAAATATACCTTTCGTTCCGTCTTAATAACCCTTTCAAAATATGCCGTATAAACTACGCAAATCTTCCTTCGCCCCACTGCGCTTGCCTCGAACGAGTCGTTAAACTGGCGGAAACGTTGTTTTTGCGTAATGATATTTTTGCCCCGTAATTTAATAGCGAGTCGGGAGAGCGCGAGCGGGTGGAGGGAATCTTTTTGTCGGCGATCGTGCGGTGTTGGCGAGCAGTGCGGTCGATGGTCGGTGGTTAGGAGCGAGACGAAGGTGCATACGGAGAGAAGGGAGATTTAGTTTCTGTGCTCCGGGCTGTCTCTCTCTCTCTCTCTCTCTCTCTCTCTCTTTCTCTCTCCCCTCGTTTCTTCCTCTCGCATCCATTCACTTCTTTCGCTCCCCGTCTGTCGTTCCTCCTTTACATAACTTCATCTCTCTTGATTTATCCCCCCCGTCTCTCCCGCTCCCTCCCGCGCATTCAACTCCTTCCACTCTCCGGTCGTGTAATCTTCTTTAAACATAATCTTTTGGAAATCTACCCGGGAAGGCTCTCACGCCGCTTGCTTAATCTTTCTTCTACGATAAAAGCGACGTCGTTGCATTCGAATAACTTTAGAAGCACCAAAGATGTTGCGCAAGTTGCGTCGCGGGGAAGATGCTGCGTCGGGCGGAGTTTAATCGATAGTTGTGGCGGTACAAAATTATACTCCGTTGCGTCGTGAGAATTGGGTCGAGGATTCGGACGACGGGGAAATGCCTATGAGATGTTCTTAACGATTCGAATGTCTATTTTTTACGCTCTTTTTGATACCAGTAAGATACGACTGTATGTGCAGGGTATAGATTCAAATTGGATGATTCAATTCGGTAGGATAAAAAGATGAATCATACCAGGTATTTTTTTCTGATCATCCGGATATTTATTTCGATCCCCCGTTACATTAAATTACAGGGGAAGGAGGATGAGGGCGACGGTAAACGCGTACGAGTTGTTCCTAACGATCTGAATGTCTATTTTTTATGCTCCTTTTGATACCAGCAAGATATGATTCCATGAACAGGGTATAGATTCAAATTGGATGATTCAATTCGATAGAATGAGAGGATAAATTATACCGGGCATTTTTCCTGATCACCCGAATATTCATTTCGATCCCCTGTTTCGTTAAATTAAAGGGGAAGAAGAGTCTCCTCATCTATTGGATCGCGAACGAACCATAACGAGAGTCGATTTCAAATTGGATCATCTCCCGCAGCGAGATGAAACTATTATGCACGGTAGCTGCTGAAAAAGGATTATGGTATCTACGTTCTATCGTGAGAATCGGACCGAGGACGACGATATTACGTTACTAGACTTTATTTAGCATGCGGCGGGCTATACAACGGATGGCCCAAGATTAGATGTACCAATGGATAGCGAAGTATACGGCTGTGGAAAACCGATTCACCGAAGAGCCACGATATTCGATTACCCGCTGCTGATTTCTAAATTTACCAATATAAACGTCGATCGTTCGTCGAGTTTAACCTCGTTCCGCGTTTCCTGCCGATTGCGAGCGTATCGAATTTCGATGGAGCCAGCCGGTATTGGCTAATACCTTAATTTTCCGTGTCGCCAATATAACCTAAGGCGCGCGCGGCGCCCGCTATTGCCACTATGCACCAACCGTTCGCTGAATCACGGCGGCCGTTTCGTCGTGATTCGCCGGGGAAAAAGAAAAAAAATCAGCGACAATGCGAACCGATGCGAAAGATTCTTTTTGCCCCGAGCCTCGCATGTGCAGCCGGTGCAGAAATAACGCGTCATCGGCGAGGTCGCTAATTGTTCGAGGAAAGATCTGTAAGGCTTACGAATTGTTCTCGAGCGATCGAGATAAACGCGGTATTTAACGGCAGCTGTCACTGTTAATAACGAAGGTCCACGCAAACATCCCTGCAGATAATTTTTTTCGGTCGAGTCATGCTATAGTATTTTGATCTCCGGGCCTATAATAATCGTTACGTAATTTATTAATCGCGATAAAAACTGCGAGCAGACGCAAATAAATAGGACTGGGTCGTTTCAAAACTGTAGAATTATGTAATAATCCTATTCCTATTTAATCCTTGAAGCGCGTAAAGCGTGGAAAAAACCGGAAAATATATATTTTTCTCCGCATAAACTAATCCACGCTATTCGCTATACATTATTACCATGACGTATCGCCGTTAGAGTAACTAACCGAATGGTTCGCATTGCAGCAAGTTCTAAATAGACGCTCCTCTGACATTTTCTTTCGTGTAAGTCGTATGGGAACGTATCATTAGACCCCGCCAGATGATTATCTCTCATTACATATTATACGTTCTACGTTTCATCCAATCCTACACTCGAATTGCCCTTCCCCGTACACTTACGTAGGAGGTCCGCCTTTCAATTTAGATTTTCGCAAAGATCAGCGGAACCCCGATACCATTCCGTTGCAGCCTCTGTGGCTACCTGAAACTACCGGTGCAACGGCGTAACGGCCGATAATAATATACCCGCCGATATACATATACCCGGATTCGATTTCACTTCGATTTCAACGATCGCCCCGGTGAGATCTCGTACGTCGTCACGCGTGTCTAGCTGTGTAAAATGTAAACGATATAGCGCAATTAATTCTCACCGGTGAGTAACGTAACGAGGTGGCGCGCGATCGGATGCCGATATGTAATATCTCCGCTCCTAGGTCCAAGTGGCTGAGGTCTAATGGGAACGTATAGGAAAGACGCGATGATAAATCGGTTGGCAATTCCGAAAATCATGGATTTATTGATGAAATCTTAGAGGAACATCGAGATGTCGATGATTTTATGGGGAAAATGTAATTTCTCGTACGTGAAATCGCCGATATCTTACATTTCCTTTGAGATATTGACCGAATAATCGTGATTTTCGTAATCAGCGTGAAAAAATACATCAGACTGGACGGTCCAGCGATCGATTCTCGAGATTTCGATTTTTGCGAAAAAAATTGAAAAAATACGAAGGCATATATGGGAAATCTCAAAGGAATACCGAGATATCAATGATTTCATGAGAAAAAAAATTATTTTTTGCACAAAAATCCCTAATGTCTCATATTTTTTTTGGAGGTATCGGCCTAATAATCATACTTGTCGTAATCAGCGCGAAAAAATACATAAGATAGGATCGAACTCGAGCAACCGATTCCAGAAATTTCGATTTTCAGAAAAATATATTGATTTATAGGCAAGTGATTTCTACCTCACGACTCATCAGATATTCAATTGGATCAATCATCCGCTCCGATTGACCGTTCCCAGCTCCAATTAGGTCCTTTACATCACTCGAGTGAGCACTCGCACAGGTCTCGGTGCTTATCGTATTCACGCGAACGACCCCATTCCCCGGATGCACCACAGTTCAGCCCTCGTCATTTGGTGCAGCGATGATGCAACCCGAAGATCCCAATACGGATAATTATCGGTCTCCTGCAGACGGGCAGCCGTCCCATAAATACCACCGAATAACGACCGTTAAACATCCGCGCAAGTAGATAAGTATACAGGAACTCCTCGTTTCTCTTCCCGCGGAAAAATGCTGCAGCATCCACAGCTACCGTGTAGATGCAACGGCATTTACACGTGCAAACCCTCGACGATAAACGGTTGAGGAGAAACACACACCGTTACGCCGATCCCTCGAGATCGAAAATCAGCGAAGCTTCCACGCCCTGACGCGGAATCGAAACGACCAAAAAATGCACCGTTACAGCGGTAAAGGGAAAGGCTCTATCACGAAACGGTCCGCCGCAACGCAGACGTTTCAAAGTAGGTACGTACTGCGAAGCGGGATCGGCTGTTTTCTACGGCGGAATGTATTGTTTTCTCCACCTCGACGCAGCCGTACATTACGCGGAGTGCACTCGCGCTATTTGCAACGATACTTGGATGGGAATGTGATTCACGAGGCACGCGCTTTTCTTCGTTCCCCTCGCACCAGCAGCTTCGAGGATTCGTCTCGCCGTCGAGTCCGAAGGGTGATATGAAGCGTTGGGAAGAGACGAACGGAAGTTATCGCCGGCCGGACCCCGGGTCGAAGTTCATCGTTCGACTTTCAGGTATCCATTAGTCGCGCCGGTACCTATTCGCGTGTCGTGCGTCGCCGATGACACGCGAAATATTTGAAGGAGTGTCGCCCCTCCCTCTTCCTTCTAAAAACCAAGACAAAGCAAGATATACAAACGAGACATTCTTTGACGCGTCTTTCCACTCTCAATCGTGTCGCTCCTCTGTACGCGTACCAAAGACGTTGGTGGGCCACATTTCTTTTTTTTTTTTCTGGAACTGCGCATCGCTCGTAGACAAAGATCGCGTTCCATCGCGGTCCTACGTCGAGCCCGACAACGCTCGATACAAAGAAACAGGAAACGCTCGGTTGGAACGCCGTCGCCTAGCGTTGCGCACCGCGTACGCACGTCCGTCGCGCGAGAGAAATCCATTTGCATCCATCCCGCGAAGGCGCGGCTCGTAAGGCGCCGCGGACGCTCATCCGCGTCGCGCGCGTCCGTTTCCTCCTCCGCGACGTCGCGGAGTGAAAAATAAATCGGACTGCGCGCTGGAAGAATAGAGCGCGCTAATAGCCCGTCGCGGACTCGGACCGCGCCGCGAGATTTACGGCCGTCTCTTCAAGACCATTTCGCAGCCTCGCGCGCGTACGCTCGCACACGCATCGGGCGAGTTACGTATGACGGGGCACGCGCAGGAAATTCAAATTATCCTTGCGCGCTGCTGGCGCGCATATGCATCACGCGCGCGGATGGACCCGGGGAAACGGGATGCGTCTCTTTATCTCGCCGCGGGATCATCGCCACGTAATGCGCGCGGATGAAAGCCGCGCTCGACCGCGGAGCTACCAAGGGACGTCGTGTGTCATGTGAAATCCGCGTCGTCACTTTCCAGCGCGGGGGGAAATCAGACGCGCGGCTTTTAACGGCTCGTGGCTTTCCAGTCGTTTTCCGAGAGAGAGGATCGCAATTTGCAAAAAGATGCGAGCGCGAGGCGGAAGCCTGTACCGCGTATCGTTCTCGGAATTCCGCGAGAGACCCATTTTACCATACACTGTAAACAATTCTGCGGTGTGAACCTGTTCACTTTTGGTGTTGGCTAATAATTGACGTAAGATCGAATGACACCAGAAGTAGTACCTACATATAGATCTACACCGGTGAAATGGTGTTAAAAAATATTAACCACTTTCTCTTACCGTGTGTGAGGCTAAACTTACTCCCTGTGTGAAATGAACTTCAGTCACTGTTATCTCATTTCATTATTTCACTTTTGGCCTACATCGATATAAGACTTTGTTATGCATGGTGTGACGTAATGATCAAAAAAGTATTGTATATGAACCAAAAGCTCATAGATGATGAGTATACCTACACTGAAAGAACTTTTGGTCAGGCTAACAAAATATTTGTAAAGAATACGAGCCGACAAAATATTTTTTCGTAATCGCAAAATTCTTTGGTCGACTTCACAAAAACTTTGACGGCAGAGCTAAACATTTCAATAATCCGACAAATATTTTTTAGGTTATCAAATTGACTCGACAAAATTATTTTGCCGGCTGCTTTCTCTTCAGCGTACAACAGTGATTAGAGTTTCTTTCCCGGCGAGTAAGTTTAGCCTCATATGATGTTACACACACAACAAACGTATCGCATCGAGAAATGCAAATATAATTCCCCGCAATGCACCACCGATCGAAAGTCATCTCGCACCGCGGACAGCGGACAACGAGCGCGTGCGATTTCATTACACTCACGTCGAAGACTTCCATTTACAGGAGTCGTGGGGCAATCAACGCCGCATTGCAATAACAGCGTAAAAAGAATTACTAAGCGCTCTCGAAAGCAACGTATATCTTCGACTCACGATTGTCTTGTCGTTTGTCCGACGACGCGATCGAAAGTCGGTCGACGTCGTTCGTCGTGCAGGTAACTCGTATGGGGCAAGAAGCGGGCACCTTGTCGCGCTTGCCTCCATTCTCGGGACATTGTCAGGTATCGCTTCCATGCAAATACCACTCGCGGATCCGCGATCTCGCGATCCACCGTTCTTGAAACTTTCCCGGCATGCGTGCCGCGCACGCGCGTGCGAGGGAGTGAAGAACCGAGGTGCGACCACTCCCCCGACGAGTGGGTCGCGCTCTGACGAATGGATCCTTCCTACGTGATCCTTTTTCTCATCCGTGGAACGCAAACTGTCGCGCCTGGCTACTCGATTCCTCGTCGGCGCAGCGCCGATCGACGAGTGCACCGGTCGCTGCACCGAGAAAAAAATGTAGTCGATTCAATAGACCTAAAAGCACATTCTTTTCGATTGGAATACATATCGATTGGAGTAATATAAATATCGTTGATTTTTGATTGAGTATTATTTGGATGAAATCGGTATTCATTCGAATCGAATAAATGTGCTCTCAGGACCATCGAAAGATACGTTTATTTCGATGAAGCACATTTTTTTTCTCAGCGCGCGTAATCGCGATTTTATTTCCGATTCATTTCGCCACGCCGCGTAACGGCAATTTCCCTTCCCGGTCATTTTTGTTTCTCTTTCTTCCGGACGCGACAGCGCAGTGAGAAGAACGTCACCCCGACGATGCGAACGCCTGCTCTCCGCCGGACGACGGTGACAGGTCCTCCGCGCGGTGTAAGCCTACGAGAGGAGAAAGAGGCCGACGAGAAGCGGTCCCGCGTGGTTCTCGGAAAAAAAGGAAGAAACGCGAGAAAATATCCGGAGTAATAAAGGGTTCGGACGTTGCTCGCTCGGAAATGACGCCGTTTCGAAACACTCCGCGCGACGCCTCCGACGCGGCTAAACGAAACGACCGCTAAACGTGGTAATTACAGCGATTCCGTAGGCGGTGCCCTCGCTCCTCGTCCGAGATTGCGAGCAGAAGACGGGAGGCCGCGGCCGCGCCGATGCCAATCGCGGACGACGTGGAGGAACGAGGGAAAAAAAATACATCGAGGACCGCGCACGCCACGCTGCAGCGCGTGCACACGCTGACGTGACTTCGCGGACGGTAGAAAGTCGGCTGCGAACGAACGTGTCCTACGCTGAAAAAAAAATTGGCTTCATTCGACCATCGGTGAAGTTCAATACGGCGAGCCTCACGGCGCAATTGTTTCAGTGCCATGAGAGTGTAAGGGGGAAAAAAAATACACGGAAAAAAATTAATTGCAACATCAGCAAAGTTTGCGGTAAAATGAGGCGCAAGGTCAATTTATCGATACAATGACTAGGTACAATTTTCGTAAAAATTACAGCAGCCGCTTGCAACTTGTACAAGTTTTCCTATAATTTTTACTATTGTACATTTGTGGTGATCGTAACGAAATATCGGCCTCGTCCCGAAATTGACCACAAATTTTGTTTCCGTGTATACCAAATTGCAGCTAAAACAAGTGAATACCTGCTTGAAACAATTACACCGCGAGGTTCGTCGTATTCAACCTCACCGATTGTTGAATGAAGCAAATAATTTTGGTTTCAATGTAAATTCAGAATCTCCGCGATCATCTCGTAAAAATCGCAAGCGAACGCGACGCTGCGGTAGGTCTCGTTTTTCAGCCCCGATGATCGACGCATGCGGTGCGCGCGAAACGCGGATAAACGTTTCTGCCCGTCGTTCGCCGGGCGGAACTTTCTCCGCGAGGCGATAAAACGACGAAAAGTAGATTGACCAACCGCGCCGCCGCTGCACACTTTTAGTCTTCATTCCGACCGAACGCACTTAACGACCCGCTTCGGCCGGGAGATCCGCGCGCGCGCAATCTCTGACGCAAAGAGCGTGCCCCAGTCTCGCCGTATTGTCTCCCGCAGCGGCAATTCCCTCGAAATTGCATCTCCGCTGTATTTACTGCGTTCGCATTAAGTCGTGATGAAATTTCGCGTAATGAGACCAAGCCGCCGCTGCGGTCCACCGAATGACGGGGGATGCCGCAATACCTGCCGCTTGTGCAGGGTTGCGCGGGATGCACCGAGCCGCCCGGGAAGCAATCGAGTTATCCTATTTCCTTCGAGCACCGATCGACTCCTTTCTCGCGTGAGGATACGCGCGAGCGCGGCTGCATCTCGAACGGAAATATCCGCGTTTTACGGGATCGGATCGAATCGCAATATTTCCGGATCGCTTTCCGCTCCTTGGGGATCTCGCTTGCGGGATGCATCGAATTGTAAAATTCTCCCGCGCGTATCCCGCGTTTGTATTCAGACTCGAAACGGAAAATCGCGATGGAACGTCGCGATCGAGAGGTTCCACCCAGGGCATCGTCATCGAGGAGATGCTTTCCCAGTGGACACCTGTAGCGCACACCTGCCGATCAGTCATTTTTGCACGGAAACATCATCCCCAGCTTTGCGTTCCACCAGCGGAATTGCGCGGTTCGATATTACCGTCTTCCCCGAGGACGAAAACATTCCGCGTAAGATGTACGACGCAGGAGTCAGCTCCTCCTACGGCCGAACAGCACCTGAAGGCGCAGGATGCGTTGAATTACAGCGAGAAGAAATACCGCATACGCACCTTAAGCGGTACCTTAAAGCGGAAGCGAATAATTTATGACACTTCTTACGGGGAGTTGCGGATTGTGTAATCATTCGCGTGAATATTTCATCTGGCAATGATCGTCGATGATTGGATATCATCGATGGTTCGTTATTTGCGCTAATAGCTTTGATAACATCGATGAACAGATTACATCCACGTTTTGTTACGGTTTCCATTAAACGACTCGAATATTCGTGGCAATCGTAGCGATCGAATGTAACGAGCCGCGTGATTTTATAATCATCGACAGTCTCTACTAATTCGATGACGTTGTATAGGTTTCGATCTGTTCGAGTGGATAAATGTGGTGTAACGAATATACCGATTGTTCTCGCGCTTATAATGAACGTGACCGAGGAACCAATGACCGCTGAGTAAGGATAAAAATGACAATAACCGTCTCGAGTTGCATTGTGCCTCGTTTACGCAACGGGTGACGTTTTATCCGATAAGCGTGACTGCGAAATAAATGCTTGCTAATTAAAAATGACAATAACAATATCTCCTCGTGTCAAGATTTACATCGTCGACGATAAACCGAAGCACGTTCCAGCGTATTTTCTGCATACCTTTGCGTGAAAATAACGCGATTCGCGTAACGATATAAAGACAGTTCCGACGAAGTAAAAATTGAACCCCGCTATTACGCATACGCGGTGTGTCGAATAGAAATCGTTTTATTACGGACGCGAATGATACGCTCGTCGCGTCGAATCGATCAGAAATTCTGCATGCCTCCACATCGAACAAAAAATATATGTATGACGACATTGACGCGGAGGATCGCACTGTTACTCGACGCTCGTCTTCGGAGCCGTGACAGGAAGAAAAAGAAGAAGACGTGGAGGGATCACGGCTTCGCTCGATCCTCCGCGTGTAGGTAAATCCGTTAAACTCGGAAGGAGAAAACGAACAACGAGAAGACGCCGCGCGGGATGATCCGTACACTACATCGCGGAATGAGATAGCGGTGAGACTAAACGGTTTTTTCGAAAAATCACGTAAATTCGCCACGGCCTCTGCGCCGGCGGTAACAGTTTAATCGCTCTACGTGACGTTTGCTAGATCACGCAAAACCGCCTCTATAATTTTCGCAGCACCACGCGTGCGTTCACCGTGCGAACTCGGAAATCATAAATAACGATCGAGCGACGGCTCGGAGATCTTCCCGGAAGACGAATCGCCGTGTAAATATATCGCACATGACCGAGAGGACGAGCCGGGTAGACTTTCGCGAGGTTCAACTGTCCCGCGCAGCCATCTTCGTTATCGCCTCGAAGTCCGGCGGACCGCGAACGATTACATACCGTTGGAAATTCATCAAACGGAATCTAGGAAGAGTCGGATCGATTCGCTTTGCACCTGAAGTTGTAAGTCACCTGTAACGATCGAGCGACCGCGGAAGATCTCGCCCCGAGGCGTATCGACGCGGCGCATCGATCATGCGCGTGACTTACCCCACCTATGGAAATGTAAGGAGTTGAATAGCGAATTTTTGCAATCGTCGCCGCGTTATAAATAACCCAGTTCTCTTTCGGAGCAGACAACCCTGCAGCGTCGCACCGGCGGTGCACTACAAATTCAACGACTTTATACATATATATTATACATATATACTCGTTGACGCGGGAATCCGCGGAGTCGGAGGGTCGTGTGATTTCAGTCGATTATTCCCACCGACGCGGCGGGGTTCCAATTAAGTCTCGGATAGCGCAAAAAACGGTAAATATTTTGAAAGCCCCCGCGCCTCGAATCCAGGCGCGCCAGGCGTACACCCTGCGCACGCACGTGAAGTAGCAGCCGTCCGTTATACGCAGGATCACATATGAAATGCAGAGGAGGGCATTGTGTGCATACGCTTAGAACTGGTTTGCCTCGTCGTCGTCGTCGTCGTCGTCGCGGGGCAAACACGCAGCATGTGTTTAAATAAAACGGAAAGGAGGAGCCACCTGAAAGTCGTCCGTCGGGTGTGTCGCGGGCGGGGAAATGACCGTCTCGGCTTGACGAGCCGCGGGTAGCAGGCTCGCGAGCGCGTATCTAGCCGTGGATGGAGTCTGGTTAATCGTTCCTCGAGACGCGATAGAGAGAAAGAAAGGCGGAGATGTGTGTGCGACTCGAAGAGAGCGGAAAATAGAATCTAATCGTCGCGCCCACTCGCGTCGAGTCCTAATTATCCGGGCGCGACAAATGACACTGTTAGAAGTTGTTAAAAGCTTCACACGTATTCGTGAATTAAATTTACGAAGGTAACTGTGAAATTGAAGAGCAATTAGGAATGTATGATTCGTATTGCGATTACACGATATCTCATTGTGATTCTGCAATATTCATCGTGATTTTTCTATACGGAGAAAAAAAAATTGGTTAGGATCTCTACCGAATATTACTTGCCGGGTCACGAGTAATTATTTCTTTATATCAATAAAATTGTCCAGTACATCAATCATATAGATTTCTCTTCCTTGCTATCACGTGAAATGGTATATGATCGCGGTGAAGAAACATCTATTACAGTTAATACGAAAGCGGATCTAATCGATCTAACTAAATAATTACTCGCGGGGTCGCAAGTAATTATTTATTTAGATCAATTAGATCATCTCTCAAACTACTGTTTTACCGTACTTTTGTCTTTCTTAAAAGCTTCCAGCACAATTCGTGGATTCCAAACGGACATTTTTAACAGTACAGCGTGACGCGCCCGTTCAACGCCCTGCACCGGTGACGAAATCACAGCGGCGATGCACCGTGTGAATCGCGTAATCAGGCGAATCGACAACCGCTCGAAGTGCGGTATCCCTATCCCATGCCAATTCCCGCGTTAATCCAGATGTCGAACCGATCGCGCCATTATCCAGCCAAATCCCCGCAGTAGCTTCGCGGCTCGTTACGCCGTTTCCCCTCCCGTTTATCTCCACCGTTTAGTTCGCCGCGCAAGCGACGGGCATTCGTTACACCCCGTCTATCCGGCCGGGCGCAGCGATCGACCGCGAGACAGAGTTCCACGTAGAAGGATTTCTCATTAGCAGAAGCGCGTAAGCAGGATGTTCCGTAAGGGTCTCGGTCGCTCTCTCTGTCGCTTAGCTACCTATAGATACGCGGGAAACCGAGCAAAACGCGAGTCTCGCGCGCGCGTGCGGCGCACGTACGCCGCGCGCGGAACGGGTATATGGACGGACGACTCCGTGGATCATGGGTATGCGCCGCTGGTACGTCATTAGAGAGCACCGGCGTTGCAGATATCCGGTGTGTAACGATTGGTGGGATCCATAAATCGATCATTTAATTGCACTCCCGCCGTGGAGAACGGTCAACCGGTCGCGCGGAGGAGACTCGGCTGCTCCCTGCTGCACCTTGCGGCCGATCGCCGTTATACGGACGATTCCGGCGAATCGTTTATCGCGCGCGCGCGGAGAGCTCGATGAAAACGGCGGGGCCTTCGTGGTCGCGATTTCGTTCGAGCGAAAAATCGGTCAATTGAATGCGAACTGAATTTATCATCCCGGTGGGGCGTTCCGGCGAGCGCGAAGATATCCCGGGGCGTGGAGCCCGTTGCGGATTGACGAGTCGTCGCTTTTATTTCTGCATACGTCGGAGTGCGATCGACCGGATGTAGAAAGGGAAAATCGTTTCCCGGTCTGCATCGAAAGGTGAGTTTAAAACGAGGGGTTCCTCTCGAGGGGTTATTTACAATCGCAATCATGGAGTCACGCAATTTTGTAATTAAAGTGTAATCACACTGTATCAATTGATTCAGTGTAATCACTGATTACGAGTGATTATATTTTCTGTTGTCATTTTTTGGTCATCAAAATCTAATCATTCGCAGTCATTTGTAATCGCTGTAATCATGAAAAACCGCCACGATCCCCCGTTTCACGTCCCTGATGTAACACTCGCGTATTCGCCCAATAGACCTTGTTTCTACAAGGATGCGCATGGACATGCCCCCACTTTTCTCAGACCAAAACATTAGACCATAACCTCACTCACATATCCCGGATGTCCCGGATAGTCAAATCGATTATCACTAACACATTCTTCAAACACACAATGCTTTGTAGCACCATAATGTTTAACTTTTATTTTACCCATCGGTAATAAGAGAAACAAATAAAATTTATTGTGAGGTTAGGCTGCAAGTACACAGTCTGAAAAATGTGACATGCGCGCTGTGAATCTACGCAGGAACAAGCTCTATTGCTCCTCGTATTTGGATCGTAGACCGGTGTGAGGGAGAAATTCGACACACTCCTTGGGACTCTTTGGGTCATAAATTATATCCGGGAAATATCCTCATTGTCACAGGGTCACTTGGGCCAGGACGGGAGCAGACAACTGGAATTTCCTCGGGATTTACAATACTTAACCCTGCCTTCCGCATCTCCCTGGAAATTTTTTCGCGTTGCGTGTTCGCACTCCCACCCTACCCCCGGTCGCAAGAGAAAGCTAAAAAAGTCGCACACAACAAGCTCCTGGTCAAAGGGCGACCAGTACATTGAAAAACCTCCGAGCGATCAGAATAGCGATCAGACTGTCACCCAAATTGAATGCGAATAACCCCTCGGTTCCTCTCGCGTAACCGTCCGTGACCGCACCGCTGAAATTGGCGCGCGATTCTTCGCACCTATTTGCGATACTCCACGGTCGAAATAACCCGGAAGTGCAGAGGTGAGTACAATTTAGACGTATAGCTTCACCGCGAGAATAACCGTCCGGACCGTTTCACCGAAGACAGAACCATCCAGTCGTCTCGTATATCTGCTGGTTTCCTCTCGTCCGTGTATAACTCTCCGCTGCAGAGCGTCTTTACCTCGCTGTACAAAAGTGCCCGAGTATTACCTCGAGATACAGATACACACCTACGTACAGTATTCGCTGAAACGGTACCCGAGTCGTTCCTTTTATTGTACGAGAGTATCGAGACCACTTCCTGGTCTTTCATCGAAAGACGAGTCGCGTTACGATATCGCGGCGGCGGTCCACGACGCGGGATGCTGCTCCAAATTGTCACGTATACGCGATACGGCGCATCGCTCGTCCTTGAAGAGTGTTGGTAGGTCTCGCGCGCGGAGCGTGTCAGTGTGAGTAGTCCGCACGCAGAGGGGTGGTGGCCCCGCGGTGTGTCGCTCGCTTGTGGTATCGTGCGACCCGACATGATCCCTTCGTACATGTATATGTACGTACATACGTATATTCGTTAGCGCGTTCCCCCGTGAGACGCATCCCACCGGCGCGCAACCACGCTGCATCCGTTCGCCGACGCGCCTACTACGCCCGTGCGGTCGACGCTTCGATGCACGCGATCCCTCCGCGGGCGCGAGAAGTCGCGCGAAACCCGGTTCTCCGTGCGAATGTCGCTGTAGCCGTGACGAAAACGTCGGTGAATCTGGATTCTCGCGCGCGTTGCACACTCCGTGTGAGCTCGTGTTTTTTTGCCGTCGTGTCCTACACGGAGAAAATTGAATAATAACGGTTACCGGCCAGAATAGTAAAAAAAATGACGGCTTCTCGACGATATCGTGTCGAATAATCTGCAAAATAGTGATCATCACTGTTCGAACGGTAATCGTTATTCAAATGGTGATCATTACTGTGCTGCAGATCACCGTCACCTGTTCACTATTCTGGCTGGTAATCGTTACCATTCCAACGAAATTGTTTCACGACCACGCGGAGACTTAACGAGTCTGTAACGAGCGGTAAAACTACCTTCACGCCGCGAAATGCTAACAGTTTCTTCGCCGGCTCATTACGCGTTCTTTCGCGACCTCGCGTCGCTGTGCAGTTGCAATCGCACGTGCTCCACACAGTTCGTTCTGCGCCGCGGTCGCTATAGCTGTTTCCTTATTACTTACAATTGCCAATTGCACCAACGGGTATTCATTATCGCTGCAAGATGAACCTTATAGGTACCAACGTAGTTAATTAATAATTACGTTACACAACGAATACCGCGGCGCGCGCGCCGGTCCTCCGACCGCCGGCGAAGCTATCGAATCAACGCGCGCGCATGACGAATAAAAACGTGCAAAACGACATCGGAAATTACAGCGGCAGTAATTCTCGTGAAAATCAGTCGGGATTCCGCGAATAATTAGTTGTGCAGTTTCGAAGTGCACTCGGTGTGACGTGACGAAACGAGATGTTCCGATTTAATTGTTCATTGCATACTGAGAAAAAAATAGTATATTCAAATAAATCGACGTTTACGGGTTGGGAATGCAGAATTATTTGCTTCGACTGATAAATTTGGTTATAGCGATTAACGGATATTTGAAGGAAACAAGCTGTACTCCATTCGAGTTAATAATTGTTAATCCAAGTAACTGATTCTGCATTCGCCCACCCGTAACCGCCGATTTAGTTAAATTTGCTGAATTTTCTTTTCAGTGTAAAAAAATGTAATCTAATCGTATACAAAGCTTTCATCCAATACGTGATTATAAAAATTATATATCTCCGTTATAAAATTTATAAGGGCAATTTTATAAGGAGATATATCAATTTTCATAATTACGGAATATATTAATTCTCACAATCATGTGTTGGAAAAAAACATTATATAAAAGTATATTAAAAATACCATTTTTTGCACACTATCAATTGCGTTTATCAATTACGGAAATAATGAATATTACACGAGCCTGCAATGATCAACTGAACTGGTTCGTATTATTCCCGCCTCTTTAAATTTATAGCCCTTTCAAATACTCCTAGCAATTCCACAGCGCCAATTACCCACCATTGCCTGGGAAAAGAACGGCCGGTGAAATTGCAAAATTGAACGAGATTATCTGTCGCGAACAAAAAAGAGATCGAGTACCCCGGTGATTCGTCGAAACGCCCGACGAGATGGAGACTTCCTCTCGCTCTTGCCGCCCGCGACTGTGAGAACTCCCGAGTGCGCGAAGAGGAGTCGACGGGAAAATTGACGGTGTCGAAACCCATTTCGCGTTTCAGGTCGCGTTTTAATAACGGATCCCCGCGATGGTCGACATGTGCCGTCCTTTTTTCTCGCACACTGAGAGACATAATTGATGATGTGAAAAAATGCTTTTTTTTGAATCAAAATAATGATATAATTCCAGGATCAAGCCACGGTTTTCTTTCTTCGTGCAAGAAAACATTTGATACACTGAGAAAAGTAATTATGTTAAGAAGACAAAAGGCATCTAGTTGAACGTCTTTGGCTATTCTAATCAAAATACTGATCAGTCGAACCAAATATCAAGCTATTCTATAATAACCAAATGTTTAATTGTTCCAATCAAACGTTTAGTTATTCTAACCAAAAATTGGTCGGTCAAACCGAACAGATGGATGATCCGTACTTCATTAAACGGTTTGGTCATCATCTCCAAGATTTTTGTTAGATCGACCAAATTATTTTCCTTGGTGTAGGCTCGAGTAATTGTTTTTTTCTGAAGGCATTCCCATAAAGGCATTCCTGAATCAATAATATAATATAGTCTTCGACTAAGAATCTATGTTTTTAAAAATTTATAAGGTCATGTGTTCTTAATTCAAAGCATATATTTTTTCGATACTAGCAATTATTTTCTTCAGTGCACGCCGCGAGGAGCCACGTATCTCGAGCTCGTTGCAACTTCGAGATACATGGCCGCGCGCGTATAATTATCAACCGATATATCGCGCCTATTTTCCATCGCCTCCCTCAAATTACGTCGAGTTGAACTTTCGTCGGCCACAGCGTTGGCTCGAATTCCCTCGCGCGCTCCGCACCCCACGCCTGCGCTACTTCCATCGGGTGAGTTGCTGCGCGCGCGCTAGTATAGGTGCACTCGAGAGTAGTTTGTCGGCGAACCCTGGCATTTGCATTAATTAGAATATTATTAACTAAGGGCACAAATGAATTCTACTCGGGATCGATCGCTCGGTACGCTCTCTCTCTCGTCCCGTTACACACACCGGTAGATTTTTATTCGACCCCAGAGGCTCGCTGAAAAATGCGTTCGTGACTGCATTCTCAAGTCCGTCCGTTCCCCTGGCTCTTTTCACCGACCGTACGCGTTAACTCGAAGCGAGGACTTCCTCGTCGGCTTCCCTCTGGAGCCGGAGCCGAACTCCGGGAAATTACAGAGCGATGTGATGGGATGCTCGTTGATAGTGGGTTGAATTGTATTAACTGCACCACTGCACGTGTAGGTATTATCGAGGTTGCATTTTTGAATTGAACATTTATATTCGGTCATCATCAGCAGCTGCTCCGTTCAATTACGCGGGTCGAACAGTTTCCGGTTGTAATGCTCGTTCGGCTGTACGGGAAGCGTTGCGAGACGACTATCTTGGGAGACGCTGCAGGACGAAGTTCGCTCGCGTGTAAACTGCACTTTTCTCCCCGGGCACACGCGTGGCTCCGTCTTCGTTCGCTAATTCACCTCCGCGCCGACGTAATTTATCGCGCTCCGGACGAAGGAATATGGGAATTCGTCGAGACCCCGGTACACTTGCCTACGTAGACACGGGACGCGTTAGCGCGGCTTCCTAGATTATTAATCAAAGCGCTCTTCGACCGTTCCTCCGCGAGTTTTCAGGGTCCGCGCGCTCCGATGTAAGTTATTGCATTTTCGATGCAAATCCGTCGAAGCCCAGCCTCGGCACTCTTGCGCGAGTGGCGCGTATCGCGAAATAAGGGAGAGGAGAAAAAAACGCCGCTCAGTTACGCCTTTCCTCCGTACGCCGTACGATTATTCTCCTCGGCTTAAACACACGCATCTTTTGCAACGGTAAAGGCGTTACACTCGCGCAGCCTTCGTTGACTCTTACCCGAGAAGATCGATCATTCGAAACGGTTATCCTGGGTCGCTTTGATGTAGAGGAGGAGAAGAAGGTGGAGGAGGAGAGGGGAAACATCGGAGCGAATGAATAATATGGAAAGAGTAACGACGTTTAATTACATTTTGCTTTGCGTGCCGTTTTAATTACAGCGTTCTGCGTGTTATGCGATACGAAGGAATTCTTTATACAGCGTGTATACGAATGTGCGAGGATACCAGGCTCAGACTCAATTAGAAATGAAATACATCGAGCACGAAATTTTGTCACATGTGGAGCACGTAGCTTTCAGCTTTTTTTTTTATCAACAAATTGCGCTTAAAAATTCTCAATGAAATACGCCTTTTTCATCGCGTTAAAATACATCCACTTCTTCGGTCCCACTTTATAGGCGCGTCAGCGACGAGCGAGGATGGGTTGCACCTCTGTGATGCACCTGCAATTTCGTTACGTGGCGTCGCCGAGTTTTCCCACGTCGCGCCGTAAATCACGCGAAACCTCGCGAGCGCGCGCGCGCGAGGAATCATTTAGAAATCCGTCGACGTTCGAGCCGGTCGGTTGCGGGCCGGCGAGAGCGAGGTGCGATATTGCCGCGCGGTTGTAAACGTTCCCTCGTGGTCGCCGCGACGAACTTTTATCGCCCGAGGCGATATTTACGTTTGTCGGGTTGGAAACCACGGGCGATGCACGCTCACGGCGGTGGACATCCGATGCGTCCGAAGATGCACCGGACCTGGAAGTCGCCGCCGAGGCGAGCCACCTTGCATTTGCATTGTACCTCGAGGGCCCCTTTGTGCACTCGCAGCGCGGTGAATCGCAGCTGCACCTTCCGTTCTCGAACGCGCTGCACCGCGCCGCGGCGTAAATACGTTCGATTCTCGGCCGTGCGACGTTGCGAGTTTCTATGCACGCGCGTCGTACTTTATATCCTCCCTTTTCTATCTTTTCCCGCGCGGTACTTACATGACCGTCGTATTTTCCTGAGCGCCGATCGCGTGGGATAAAACGAGTGCCACGAGCACAGTAAGTTGCTCGCACGTCCGCGCGAGCGCACGCGAAGCGAATGCCTGCGCGTCGTTTCACGACTCGAGTGCCCGATAGAGAGAGAGAGGGACGGTTTTTCTTTCTCGCGGAGATGCGAATGTTTCGTCGCTGTATTTTTTATTGGAGGGAGGGAGGAGCAATTTAGGTGGATACAAGCGTATAAGGCGACATCGGATGGCGGATACACCTGTAGCTATCTCGACGATGCGAGGCAGACTTATTACGTTGTACGGAGAAACACCCGATATCCCTGCGCGCGACTACGGCATACGCGCAGCTAGGTATATCCACGGATACCCACTACACACCGACGCGCGCCGCTCGTCCGCAGCGAAAGGACAGTTTTTCGAGCAAAGGGCGATTCCCCGTAACGATACGATTTAGCGGCGTCGGACGGACGAACGGGGTGCCTTATTTTCTCATTAATGTCCCGTAGAAGGATGGTTCGAGTCCTTATTTGTACGCATTTAGCATATATCAATGGCCAGCCGGCCATTTACGCGTTCCACTCGGTGGGAGCCTCGCCCACCTCGCGCTCTTCGCGGCTATCCGGAGGGGGAGGGCTGCTCGAAGAGATCGAGACGAGAGAGAGAGAGAAAGAGAAGAGCGAGGAGAGGGGAAGAGAGCCACCACTCCTCGCTCCTCTCTCCACTCGACTTTTTCTCCCTGTCGTCGACAAGTGCAGCCGCTCGACCGGTGCCAAGTAGAACGAAACGCGCGCGGCAACCACCGCCGACCGGGGGGAGGAGGAATCTTCGCCGCTCTCGGAAGCTATCGCGGATGCACCGCCGCTGCAACCCGCATCGTCCGCGACGCTCCGAGCACTAAACCCGAGCGTTTACGACTCCTCGCGGACCCCTACCGCGGTTCGCACTGTCCGAGGCATGCGAATCCTTTGCATGAACCTTTGGATCGGTGTTACGTGTCGAACATAGGAGACGCTGCGGCGAAAACAAAAGCCGTCGTAACTTTATTTGCTTAGCCGTGAAAAGTAGCGGCTACGGAGCGTCGCACTCGGGGGACGCGCGTGGTCGTGCGCGGAGAGGACTCTCTTCCTTCAGAGGCGTTTCGAGAGGCTTCTAGCATGCAGTGGCATATGGCATACGTGGATATTCAGTGTCCTGAAATGACTTTTGTCTCTACGGCCTACACTGAGAAAACAGTTCATTTATAATTTAATATACGTACATTTGATTATGGCAAAAGAAATATTTCTTTAGGCCAAGCAAAGATTCATTAGCAATTCGGTTCTAAAATTTTTTTTATTGCAGATTCAACAAATTTAAACAAAATTGTTTACTCCGAATTTGTTCATTTTTCATTTTCCGCCTTATCTAAGCTGGAAAACGATATTTCGAAATGCAGCTACGTCACAGTCTGGTAAGACTATTTCCCTCACACCTGTTGCTCGGCGTGTCATACGTCTCTCTGCTTTTCCAATGACGTCACAATTTTGTAAAGAGAAACGCACTTATAACTCGGCGAATAATTATTCTTTCGAACCGTATACGGATTAGAAATTTGATTTAAAAATGTAAATATGTTTTTTTACGCAAAGACCGAATTACTCTATTTCTATTTGAACAAAAGAAATATGCCAATAGTCGACATAGATTTACTCGGGGCCCGATGAAATATTTCTTTCGCTTTAATCAAGTATATTTATCAATTACAAATAAACTCTCCTCTTAGTGTATACGTATACCGCAGGTGACTTTCTCATATCGGGCGTGCCATTGCACGGTTAGAACCGCCGGTTGCGCGAACCGAGATGACGCTCGCGAGGCGTTGAACTTTATTCGCATAAGAAATCTCGGGCCCAGCGCGGCAGCGCGTTGGATCGCCAAAGAAGCGAGGAAGCGCTCGAGCCGAGGCGAATCCTTTTCATCGTTTTTGAGACATCTGGCACCTCGCGAAATGCGGCTCCCTTCGCGCTTACGCGACGCGCAAACTGCACCTGCGTCGATGCACCTCCTATTCGCGCCGTTCCTTTCGCGGGCGTCGTTTCGTAAAATTGCGAATTAACGACGCGGCGTCAGTATCCATTCGTCTAAGCGCATCGCGTGCAGCGAAGGAACGCGAAATCGCGCTGTGCTAGGCGCGTACCCATACCCGCAGTGCACCCACTGTCGTTGCGCTCGTACAAGGGTTCCCGTGTATGTGCGCGCGCGGCGCGCACACTTCGCTACGTTTATTTACGACGCTAAGTCCACATAAATAAAACGGGATTCCGTTCGACTCCAGTGTGTAAATCATCCTTTCGAGACGGAACGCGTCGATTGTAAGGGGACGTAACGAACCGCGTTCCCGCGTATGACCAAAAAGTCTCGAGCGAAGCGTAACGATTGAAAGAGTATATAGATTTTATGCGGTGTTTACGATCGGGAGTCGGGAACTTCTGAGGTTGGGCGACTCGCTTTTCTCGAGACTTTTTTTTATGGTTCTTCTCGTGTAAAAGTGATTTATGCGATGGCTCTCTCGTTATGAACAAACGCTTGCAGGGGAGGGGGAATTGGATCAATTTATTTCTTCAGTGAATTCAACGGACTTCATTCGTTTCAATGATATTTTATTCTCTTCGTAATAGAAATTGTTACAGCCTGCACCCCGAGAGAAATATTTGCTAGTACCAAAAAAATGTTTTTTTTTTTTCAATCTGAAACATGATATATATATATAATTTCAGGACCAAGTCCTGGTTTAGGTAATGGGAGGAATAAAGTAATGCAAACAACAATCGAAATGCTCATTTTCATCACGATCTGAGAAATATGAACTTGTGATCCAATTCACCTCGGTATACCATAACTTTTTTTTTTGCACAGAAAGAATTTCTTCTTCCCGCAACGGCATTATTGAATCAAAAATATATATCGTTCGATCAAGAATCTACATTTTTTGGAAATTTACAAGACTATATATTCTTGATTCAAGAAACATCTTTTTGGCACTGGCAATTATTTTTCTTCGTGTACCAGACGAATGCGAAACTTTTCTTCCACGCCTATTTTCGCGCACCAAAGTCGGAAGCCGAATATTCAAATGCGCCGGCAGATTGCACCCTCGGAAGGGAAACTAGAACATTCGAAACTTCTACCTGCAGTCGATTCGACGCAACCCCGAGTGCGGCGTATAATGACACCTATGCACGTGGGCGAGGACGTTGCTCAATTCTCGCGGGACAGGTGTGTTCCACGAACGCCGAAGAGCGTGGCCGAGCGACCCGAACGGATTCAGTGCATAACGGCCCACGCGTGATTAGCATTACGTGGGATATATCGGGTGACCTCTGGTCCTCTTTCTCCTCGTTCTCTCTCTCTCTCCCGCTCTCTCTCTCTCTTTCTCTTAATCCGGCTTTTCCCCCGACGAGGTCAGAAACTATTCGAATCAGAGGTTGCCGCGTCGGAAGTATCGATGTCGTTCGAAATTGCTCCTCCCTCTCCTGGGAATTCTATCTCGAAGTTGCAGGCACTGCGACAGCTCCATTCCGTGCGCGATTTCCAGTGCAGCGCGTGATTACCAGAGCGCCTAGCTGTACTTTGTCCTTTCCAAACCATCGTGTCCTCCGCTCCGCGACAGCAACAGCCGTACGAACGCTCCACCTTCCTCCTACCGATAACGAAATAGAAGGCGGCCACCCCGAAAAATTCCTTCGCTCGAACCAGAAGCATTCTTCGTCCCGCGTGGCGCGCGTCACAAAAGATACAATACGCGCCAGTACGATCTGTCGTCTCGATGAACGTCCGGTTTCCTCCGCATTCCTATATTGAAAAAAAAAAAGAAATGCTTCATTCAATCATCGGTAAGGTTGAATACAGCGAACCTCATGATGCAATTGTTTCAAGTAGATATTCACTCGATTCAACTTCAATTCGGTTGCTTTGACTCTTTCTTTTACTCTCTCACGCCATCGCATCGCGAGATTCGCCGTATTCGACTTCATCGATACTCGAATGAGAAGCAATCTTTTTTCAATATGCATACGCGACACGGGATCGACAAGGAAGTCCAGGGAAAGTCCGTTCGACTCCGTCGCGCCTGCAAATCCGTAGCGGCTCGAATCAGCGCCGCGGACACGGTGACTGTACCGTCGGTCGGCCGCATTGCGATTCTCCGTATACATCGAACCCCGCGAGGCATACATCGCCGTCGGTTGCACGCGTGCAAATGACTGAATGAAACCACTTCACGCATCCTGCGGGGAAAACCTGTTGGTCGTGGCTGCGCGACGGCCATTCACCGCGAAGCGGGACCCGAGATAGGTACGCCGCGGCCACGTCGTTGCGTCAACCGCGCCGCGCGAGCCTACGATCGCGAGGCGTGACTCTGGAAGCGAATTCCAGGGGAAACCGTCGAGTTTCTGCGAAATCTACGCGCGCGGAATGGCGGCCACGCTTTGGATGGCGAACACGTTGCGCGACGCTCATTTCGGGAAAGGCGTTCGACGGCCGCAGCGCGAGAGACGCGTCCGAATTGCTGCGCGCCGTGAGAATCGTATTCCTCGTTGCGCGACGTCTCGAGGAGGAATGCCTGAAATCATTGCGAAAGGACGTTACGCTTCGGTGGGACCGATTGCTCGCGGAAGGATCGCATTGTCGTTCGTTCGCTTTGTGCCTGGAGCAACCACCCTCGCTGTCGGTGATCGTGTAATGTAACTGTACCGATAGTAGGACACGTCCTGATAGCCGGACAAATTTGAGTATATTTCAAATTATTGAATGGAAAAACAGGGAGCGACCGAGTTGGGAGAAATTTTACAGGTTGCATGGCAATGCAAATAGTTGATCAATATAAGAATGAAGTTCTAGTAACTTTAGCAATACGTATTTCTATGTTAGCTATACGTATTGTTATTTCAGCCAAACGTAGGGGAGTTGCCTATATTGAACCGGTACCTAAATTGAACCTCCTGTCTATTTTAAGTAACTGAGCATTTCTACTGATTCCAGAGATTTCGATTTTTGTCAAAATCTTAAGCACTGATTCTAAAAATCATGCACTTATCAACATACATACCCTATATATTGACTACATCTCAAAGGAAATATCAAATATTAACGATTTTATGTACGAGAACATTTTTTTTCTTCATGGACAATCATCGATATCTCAGCGATCCTTTAAGATTTCCTCAATAAGTGCATGATTTTTGGAATCAGCGCTTAAGATTTTGACGAAAATCGAAATCTCTGGAATCGAACTCTCGACCACTCTATCCGATGTATTTTTTCACGCTGATTCCGAAAATGGCAGATATATTGACGATATCTCAAAGGAAATATAAGATATCGGTGATTTAATGTACCAGAAAATTACTTTTTTCACGGAAAATCATCGATATCTCGGTCTTCCTTTGAGATATCCTCAATATATTTATAATTTTCGTAATCAGCGCGAAAAAATACATAAGATAGGATGGTCGAGAGTTCGATTCCAGAGATTTCGATTTTTGTCAAAATCGTGAGTATGCCTTAAGATTTTGACAAAAATCGAAATCTCTGGAATCGAACTCTCGACCATCCCATCTTATGTATTTTTTCGCGCTGATTACGAAAATTATAAATATATTGAGGATATCTCAAAGGAAGACCGAGATATCGATGATTTTCCATGAAAAAAGTAATTTTCTTGTACATGAAATCACCGATATCTTATATTTCCTTTGAGATATCGTCAATATATCTCCCATTTTCGGAATCAGCGTGAAAAAATACATCGGATAGGGTGGTCGAGAGGTCGATTTCAGAGATTTCAATTTTCGCGAAAAATTGAACTCTTCGACCATCCTATCTTATATATTTTTTCGTGCTGATTACGAAAAATATAGATGCATCGAGGAATATCTCAAAGGAAGATCGAAATATCGATGATTTTCCGTGAAAAAAATAATTTTCTGGTACATGAAATCACCGATATCTTTGCATTCTTTCCATTTCATCCATTTTACTCGAAACCACTCGAGTCGAACGGGATGACCTTCGCACACGGCTTGCTTTATCTTCTCAATTTTTCATCGCGCATCGGATCAGCGAGTCCTTCTCGCCTCGAAATTGCGGCACTAATTCAGCCGCGCCGAATAGACGCGAAACCGGTATTTCGAGAATCTAATCTCCCTAATGACCGCAACTTTGGTATAACGCGACAGCTGTATAATAAATGTGCATATAAGGCGGTACTTTTTTTCCTACGAGACGAGAATAACAACTCCTTCTGAATTCGTGGAAGAAAACACTTTCCGGAGAACGGAGCCGGCCTTGGACCAGCCCGCGAGTCAGCAGTCCGGTCGTTACCATCGCATCCCTCCGCTATCTTTGCTCCTGGATGGTCCTTCTTCGAGTTTTCGGTCCGCGTGGGACATCGTTTTATACATACCAACCGAACCCCCTCGGCGAGGGGCCACCCCGGTGTGATTTACAGTAGCTCCCCGCTGAGAGTCCCGAGATAGATTAAAGTTTCCGAGCAATTATCAAAAAATGAGTCGTTCCTCCGCAGAGGATACACCGAGAGAAAAATGTAGTCAATATTTGATTAGATCGGCAGTTACGGATGGGGGAAATGCAGATCAAGTTACTTGAACTAATTAATAATTGACTCGAATGGACTACAGACCGTTTTCTTCGAATAGGTAGCCTTTAATCGACTAAATTTACACTGAGAACGAAATTTACCTCATTGAGATAAACGCATTTTTGAATAGTCCTGAGAGCACATTTATTCGATTTGCACGAATACCGATTTGATCCGAACGATATTCAATTAAATCAATGATATTTGTATACGTCCAATCGATATTCACTCTAATCGAATAAATGTGCTCTCAGGACTATTGGAAAACATGTTTACTCGACTCGGGTACATTTTTCTCTCATTGTCAGTGTAATATCAGTCGCAGCAACTAATTCTACATTCTCCCGCCCCTAAGCGCAGATTTAATCGAATATATATTTACCATTTTCTCTCTCTCAGCGTATATCGGTGACTCGGGACTGAAGTGGACCGATAGAAAAAATCGACCGACATACTTATTCATAATGTTCTACCATTCGTAAGTGTCTCCAACGGACTTTAAACCTGGTCCACCCATCAGCTCCGATCCTTCGGTCGCATATCTCATTTCTACAGTCGTAGGCGGACGAACATCGCGACGAGTCGCTGAATAAACACGCGACGTACATTAACAACGGTGGCATATAAATAACGTCTCGCGAGTCCATTTCGGCGGGTACAGCGAAACCGCGGCGCGCGGAAACTCCGTCGTCGGAATTGTCGAGGAACGCCTCCGCGCGGACGCGTGTCCCACCCGAGTGAAAACTAATCGCGCGCCGCGCCCATCGCGCGCGAGGCGTGCTCATTTGCATGGTGATAGTCCCATATGCACGACCTTCGCCAAGGCTTTCGAAAAATTCTCCCCGCCCGGCGAGAGACCCGCGCTCGGCCGCGCGCGGATGAATGCTGGAAGCGCACGCGAGCCCGTCCGACCGGGAATACGCATCGCTGCGTGATCGGTGCACGTGCATCACGCGGCAGAATCGTCCCGGCTAATTCGAAGGTAATACGCCTCGGTGCGTCGGTGCTGCGTGGAAATGCACAGGCGTACGCGGAGGTGCGATAGTCCGTGCCGTGCGCGATATGCGATACGTGCGCGCGTATGCGGGAAGTGCCATAAACGAAGAGAGAGAATAGGGTTAGACGAGGGTGTAGGTGGCCCAGTGACTTCGTAACCCCGTAACGCGTGACTGATATAGGTACGCATATGTCGAACTCGGTCGACCGTGTGACCAACGGCGATTCGGATCGATGCTTATTGTTATTATTACGTACGAGTGGCAAAGTTTCTCGCGCGTATAAAATGTAGATCGGGACGGAACGATGAGCGTGCATTCCGACGATGCGATAATCGGACGCGCGGAAAGTGCGAAATACGCTGATAGAAATAAATGAGAAATAAATGTGATTGTGACAATTATTTTGGACTCGACTGCTTGATAATTATAGCACCAGTTTGTACAGTTGTCGTAACTACGTATTTTTTAGTTGTCAAAACAAAAGAATTGTCACGATAACTATATTAAACTGATGCTGATTGCAAAACTGGAGCGGCGGAATCCAAAACAGTTATCACAACTGCTTTTTCCTCAGTGTAAGGATCAGCTTGCATTATCGATCGAGTTATATCCCACCTTTCCGTCACTTTCTGGTTTATAGATAAGTATGTACACACGCGAATATATGCAGGCAACGCGTATCCATCGCGACTCGCTCGGTCCCATGCACCTGTTTGCCGATTACGCAACCGCGAGTCGCCGTTCGAATTTCATTCGAAGGCGCAGGTATACGGGATAGGTATTACGTGCGAGAGCACTTGCACTCGCGAAACGCGCGTCGAGTTGCGCGCTCGAAAACTGGAACATCGCTCCTCGCGATCGCGCGCCCGTACGACCGCTACACGGCGATATCGACAATGCGTGCGCCCCTGCTTTCACCGGGGCCTCTTTTTTTCGACCGGTTCCTCTCCTTTGTCTCGACGACAATGCGCGCTGTTTTACGCGCACCGCGCGACCGCGGGGCGAGCCGGTCCAAGGATTGGTCTCGGTACTTCAGCCCTCCTTTTTTTTTAACGCGTAATATCCTCGGCAAAGTGCCCGGGACGTTATTACATAAATTGAGCAATATCGATGATGGCGCCAATTTATAGAGGTCATTGTTGTGGAACTGGTTACCTCATTTTTTTTAATTTCTTCGCTCGCATCTCACGCGTCACGTCGTGCATCGATAATGCGCCTGATTTGAGCGCAACCGTTGCAAAGCATAATGCGCCGAGAGAAAAGGTGTAGTTGAATAAAAACCGGATAGAAAAAATCATTTGAGATAAATAGAAATCTATTCATATCGAACACACACACACACAGACACACACACAAAACAAAAGTCTATTTGAATTTGACAAATATTTTGCATATCTTTTCAATCGAGTACGAACCTGGTAGAACGTCAATCCAATTCAAATAGACTTTTGTTCGATGTGAATTGATTTCTATTCATCTCACATAAATTTATCCGTTAGGTTTTATTATCAAATAAATAAACATTTAATCGAGTGAAAACCAGGTAGAACATCTATCCGACTCAAACAGACTTTTATTCGATGCGAATAAATTCCTATTCATGTGAAATAAATTTTTCCATCACAGGTTCGTACTCAAACTAGACCTTTTCCCTGAGTGTGCCGCAGCTCGCAGCTGTAATCAGAGCACTCCGCGCATCGGTACGATTTTCGCAACGCAAGGACGCTCGGAAATAATTTTCTCGGAAACCTCATCCGGCGAACGTTACGGATACTCCGCTGGTGCCATTTTGGCCTCGGAACTCCAGCTCGCGTTCCACGGAAATGAAACGATTCTCGCGAAAACCTCATCCCACCGTCCGAGGTTTCTCACGGGGCTGCCCTTTTCCCGGAAGTTGTCGCTCCGGCTCTTTCCGACGCGCATCCGTTTGCGCTCGAGGGCGTCGGAAATGCGTCTCGACTCGGCTCGCGATCTTCGCCCCGAGGAAGTTCCTCGTGCTTCCCAGAACTCCGCACCGAGCCGAGATAAGAGGGATCGAGTCCCCGTCGCCGAATCGAATCTCGGATGAGTGATAGGTCCTCCGCGGCGAGCGCCCTCGTTGCGAAACTTTCTCCCGCCGCGATCGAAAGTGCTGTTATATTTTAACGAGCCGCAAAGAATTCCAATCGGACTTGCGTCCTGTGCCCAATTACGCTTCCAACTCCCGCGGAGTAACAATCGCACGCGAAGTCACTTAATTGGATCAGTCGCGGAAGGCTGGGAGAATGGCGCGCGACGGATAACCGCGTGTACATACGTATCTACGGTGCATTATGAGAGAGCGAGCATATAGGTACTCGTACATAGGACGAGAGGCGTGCCGCGCGAAAGTTTGCGTAGCTTCTGCGGGAGAAAATTGGGAGGAGTTGCGTAAAAAACGCGATTAGCCGTCGTTGTTTCATAAATCCATTCTCGGCATAAATTACGCGAGCAACACACACATTCGGCGCTATTCGAAAGTGGAATATGTATCGCGCGTCGGGAATGGGCTGCACGATCGGCGGGAAGAAGAAACTATGACCGATCGGCATTCGAAGCCAAGGACACCACCACCGGGGAAGGCTTCGAAGTGGTTCAAAGTCCATCGGACAATGCGACCGTGTAAATAGTCACGATTGTGTAAGTACAAGACTTCGGCACAGGCCCTGCGTGAAAATTGAGAATGCCAAGAGGTGTGGGAATAAAATGACTTCACGGTCTCCCGAGTTATTTTCACGCGAGTACTCGTGGTAGGCGCGACGATGACCCTGCACACGTCTCGATGGAAGACCAAAAAATCTCAATCTCCCTCCTACTGTGACTCGAAGCGATCAAAATGTCGTAAATGTACCCGATAATGATGGAGCCTCGATACGAAAAAACGTATTACTTCGAGGAAATGTAATAACTAGATCGTAATTGGCAAAATTACGTACGGCACGTCGTTCTTCAGCAACCGATCATCGATACGCCGTGGAAACAATTTATTTCAAGTTCATAAATGTTTGTTCGGATGTGACGAAATAAACGTTTCATTGAATCAAGTAAATATTCGTAAACCATTACGATATTTCTTTGATACAATTTGATTCTTTGAAGTAACCATTTGAATGAAATAAATATTTCAATAATTAACATATATTTTCTTCTTCTAATAAAATATTTATTTCGCCGTATTTAAAATTACATTTATTAACTGCCAATAAATTGTTCTCTCGCTGTACGTTTACACAGCTCGAGCCACACACTCGCGCAGCTCAGCGAAGCGACGAACAATGCGATCGAGCAATTCGATCGAGCGGCGATATTCTCGCGCCTCGTTTCCGCCGATTGTGAGCAGCGTAACTCGACCCTAAATGGGAACGCAACGCGCGACGCACCGATATATCGTGCGAATGTTCACAGCTATACCAAAGTAAAATTAAAAGGCGTTACGTAAAGCGGCGATTAGCCCGCGTTGTTTCACAAGCTCATTCTTACCGCAATTTACGAGCCATTCGGCATCGTTTGAAAGCGGAGTCGCACGTCGGGAGCGAATACAATCGACCGGAAAAAAAGAACAATCGGCGAAGACCGATCACCGCGGCGCGCTCGAAGAGCCACGAACATTCTAAAAGTCTTTGAAGCGGTGCCAAAGTCTATCGAATGTAAGAATTACTTTTTATCCTCTCGACTTTGTTCCGCGTGTACAGCAGAAATGCGGGGAGGAGCGAGAGAGGAGAACGAGAAAAAAGGTGCAATTGGAAAGGATCGACGCGAATAGCGGCACGCGAGGACGACGAGAAATTAATGTGAAATCACGTCGACCCCGGTAGAACGCGTCGCTGGATCGGCTGGATAAATTTCGCGCGAGAAAAACGTTGACAAAATTTCGATTGACGGTTAATGGTAGTATATTTCCGCGTAAAAAAGAAGGGGGGGTAACGAGGGAGATGAGAGCTGCAGCACGGCTCTTCTCGACCGGAAATGTGGAAAAGTATACTTTTCGATGTTTCACTGGTGTCCTCGCACCGCACGCTATTTATAATGACGTTCTCCGCATGAATTGCACGCGCACGGAGAAAAAGGAACTGCGCGAAATACAATTTGACCGTAGCATAAGCTACGATTCCACTCAGGAAACTTGACATGTGTAGTTAAAATTACTAAATAAGCAGTTAGAATATAATACATAACTAAATATTTGGCTGAACTTGAGTGTAAAGAAAAAATTGAAGTTGAAACAAGTGAATATCTGCTCGAAACAATTACACCGTGAGGTTCGCCGTATTAAACCTCACCGATAATAATCGAATGAAGCAAATTTTGTGTTCAGTGTATAAATCAGAGGGGAATTAAATGCAACGTACAATTTCGAATTCGAACGCGGTTCCGACGAAAGTATCCACCCCCCGGTATACGAGAGGGATTCTAGAAGCTGTATACCTACACGCGCGTTAAACGTTCCAACGCCGCGATGAGTCTCGGCATTACCGCGATCAGCCATGCAACGCGACTGCACGCGAAACATGCGGATGTACCGCCACCGCGAGCACCACCCGGTCCCTCCGCGAGCAACGAGCCGACCCGAAGCCCGTTCGGTAAATCATATTCAGATTCAGTTGTTGAACCCATAAACCATCGTCGCAACGGCAAGTTCACCGCGGCGTCCTGCTCCTGCGGGCAGCAGCTTCACGGTACGCCGGGCACTCTTGCCCGTTATCACTAAAAACGACTTCCGCGACGCGACGGTGCTCTCGATTCGCCCAGATTTTTTCCCTTCCATCCGTGTAAGCGAGATCGTTACATCGGCCATGACTGTAAAAACGTTGCCGATGTTTTTCTTTCCTATTATTTTAGCTGCTATAATTCATCCGCGCTGCATGCGGCTCGTCTTATTTCATATACCGAGAAAACAGTTTAGCAATAGTTAGTAGATGTTACTTCAAATACGACGAGATAAATATTTCGTTAGGACGAGAGATTATATCTATGGTTATTATTAAAATGTTTTTTTTTCGCAAATAAATATCGCAATAGTTGACGAATATTTACTTGGTCCGATGAAATCTTTATTTCGCCATATTATTCGAACAAACATTTATCAACTACTGATCAATTATTTTCTCGGTGTAGGTACTTACTCTTAGCTCGCAGCTTCCCGCAAAAATAGCGAGTCGTAACTCCGCGAATGCAAGACGCGCGTAGAGACGGCGACTTCCGTGTAAAATCGAATTCGACGCCGATCGCGCCCCGCACGGAAGCCCGGAGCCCTTCGCTCGCGTCATTACTCCGGCGGTTGTTTCGACCAACCGGAGCGGAAGAACGCCGCGCAGCAGCGGTGCGCTTTGGAGTGATTAAAATGATGCCGGGTACCGCTGCGGCGTTTCTGCTTCCACGGAAGATAGTGCGCATAACGCTCGCGCGCGAAGCCGCATGATTCTCCGTAATTGCGAACTTCCTCCGCATCGCCGGGATATTCCCAGAAGTGCATGCTGAAGCTGCACTCGCCCGCGCATTCCGGCTGACCTTGCGTCGATCGATCTGCTTCGGTGCGATTTCGAAGCGGCGCCTCCGATGCTCGGCACACATACAGTTGGAATCTGTTTGATATCGTCAAGGGGAAGAATGCGACGGACGCTTCGTGAGAAATTTATCGAGGCTTATTTATTTGGACCAATGGAATTTTTAAATACATCAATTTGACATCTTCCTTACAATCATACGAAATGGTATGCAAGTGCGAGGAAAAAATATCAAATTAATATGAAAAAAGATATCATCAATGCAAATAAATAATTACTCGCGATCCCGCGAATAATTTTTAGTAGATCCAACTGATTCTTTTTCTCTATTTACCCACCACGACCACGATACCAATCGACGATGACGCTCGTCATCCACTTTTCGACAAAATCACCCCTGTTATATTTGCTACGTCGCAGACCCGAGTGTCCTCATCCTGTAGACGCACTTCGGTCCTTCTTAAAGGAGATTTACGATCGCGCGACACGTCTTACTCCAGTCCAGAGGGTATTACGGAAAATGTATGTATATACCGACTCCACGGGAAAGTTCGCCAGCGTCCCGTCCGACGTATCCCTATAGACACTGGAGTGAGCCAAACATCGGACTTATTGGATTACGCAATTCGAAACTACACATACGCGCGTACACACGCGCGCCCAAAGTTAGCTCGCTATCACGTTTCGAAGAGCGGAGAGTTCGACCCACTTTTCCCGGCAATACGCACAAATATAACGAGCGCGCCGCCGATCGTACGACTGCACAAAGTGGTTGCTAATGAAATCACCGAATCCCAGCGTGTGGAGCGGCTGTGCCCGCGCTCGCGATCGATGCTGCAGATCCTTGGCCCACTTTCCGCGGGAATGAATATCAACGAGCATCACCGAGGGGGGCGATCGTTTTCTTTCGCAGCGAATAGCGACGCGGCGTCGCGCGATTCGAGAAAAGGCTACGCGCGAGGAATAACGATTTCGAGCGATCGGTACGTCGGAAGGTGGCGCGAACGCGATCTTCCCCGGAGGTGGCACCTCGGCGCGGCGAGTCGGCGCGACGGCCAGGGGCCAACTTCCCATTCGGTATCTCTTATTTACGCCAGCTTCCCTTTGAAAGCGTGATACAATGGAATACAGTGTCGAGGAAGCCTGTAAAGAGAGTCGAGGGACCGAGGCGAGGCGAGGCGAGACTTAATAAATCGTAGGCGGTGGCCGCGCGATCTTATCGATATCTCGATCGCGCTGCCGATTCCCGGGGTGGCGTAGCGCGCCAAAGTACTCGCGTTATAATGAGCGATAAATAATCGACGAAGGAACTGGTCGCTCCGATCTCTCTCGGCTGACGCATCCCGCGTCCATAATTTCCATAGGAAATGCGCGATAACGACCTGCGACCTCTCGGCTCCACTTCCTCCCCGAAACGCAACGAAGACAATTCGAGCGGTACATCCGATATCCGAGACGCTCGCCACGCCCATCGCTTCTACTCGCACGGTAAATTTATTCGGAACGGAAGAAGAGTCGTTTTTCCAGGCGCATAACCACGTCGGCGAGGGCAGGTGCATCGTAGACATGTTGCGTACGTATATTATGCACCGGTTAGCGATACGTTACTTATATACACACGCTCCACACTCACACCGACGAGTGCTGCCAGTCGAGCGCCGCCGGTGGGGCCGTGCTTTGTGCGGTCACGTTGAGTGTAACGACTGCCTCGTAAAGCGAACAACGCATTGCGCTTGCCTCTCCGATGCGCTACATAATGTTGCATAATTGCCGGACACCGGTGACCAGTTTGCGCGGAGGACGGCGGCTACGGCGAGACGCGCCGCGCCGCGGCTGCTCGTAAACAAAGGGAAAAGCATCCCGCGCGAGGTGTTTCCGCGATTTTCGCCTCGCGGTGCATCGCATTTTCCTCGGCTCTCTTTCCGATTCGCATTCGCGTACGGAGAAGCGCCGCGTGGCTTGTTCAAAGTGCGCTCGGAGAAAAGTTTATTCGCGCGTACGAACTCGCTGGAAAGTTCACTAGCAGTCGCGAATGGGAATTCTTTTAATACGGGACACAGATCTATTCGAATGGAATTCACGCGCGAGTAAATTGTAGAACTTTTATTTGCTTTGAACTTCTGTTTGCTTTTTGTAAATAAATTACTTAGTCTCATCGTGAATAAATATTTCTACCGGGTTCCTATTCGAATAGACTTTTTTCCGAGGGTAACTAAAGACCTGGAAAACCGGGAAATGTCGGAGAATTTTGGATTTTTACCAGAAATTTCACCGTGTTCTTGCATTGCAATTTTGTATAGCTTTGTTGATTTGATTATACAAACATCCTGACGTGAATAAAAAGATCAGAGAATACTTTGAAAATTTGATCTGAAATAATCAGGGAAAAATCAAAAGGAGGCTGTTAGCGAATTCTATTATTAAGTTCCTGCAGCCACCTCGGAGTTCTAATTGCCTGCTATTTATTCGAGCAAGATATCCTAAATTTCTCTTCTCGTCTAACGACAATTCGAGGGGTGCCACTGTACACCTATTTCCCCGAATTCGACGAGGGAAATGACGCGAGCAACGTAATCCTCCATTGTCGAGGCGTCAGCGCGCATTTCAAATTGCGTCTCTCGACGCGGCGCTCCGTGAGAATATCCTAAGGCTCCTCGACCCGTCGTTTCGACGCCACCCGACCAGGAATCGCGTATACGAATTCCGAGGGAGTCTTGCACGCGCGGCTCGCGTTCCCGGTGCACTCGTCAACACCGCGCGCGTTTCGCGCAGACGCTCACCTCTCCGACTCTCTTCGTATCGGCGCCTTCGCGCCTCCTATCGCTTCCGTCGAGGACACGACGCACGTTTGATCTCCGGGAAGCCGTGAAACCGCGTTGCATAAGTTGCGCTTTGCCGCGCCAAGGCGTGCGTGCGACGTGGCGCGCAATGTGGCTCTCCGTCTCCGTTATCGCGCGTCGCCCACGCGCGTCAGATTCTGCCTGAACTTGGCGCGCGCGCGCGGAGGTCGCGCCCGTCACGCGAGCTCGACGAAGAAACCGAGAGGTTCCTGGAAATCGATAGCGACGTCGCGGCTTCTTTTCCTCCGTTGAGCTCGAATATCGTTGGCTCGCGAAGTGGCCCCCGACGACCACTGCCCCTCGTCGCGATCGGGGGCCAACTCGACCCTTCGCCCCACTTTCCCTCGCGTTCCTCCATTCCGCCTCCGAGCGGCCCGCGATCCGTCAAAAAAAATCACCTTCGACCAGGCGCAATTACGCGGCGATCTCGACGTCCGATCTGACGTCGCGTCACGCCAAGGAGGACAACGCGGGGGAAGGGTCGCTCGTGATAGACTCCCGCGGCGGTTGCAACTTTCTTCCGCGACTCGCGCGACCCGACCCGCGACTTATCTCTCCCCTTCGCTGTACTCAAACCTCGGCGAGTTCGAGGGAAGCGTGATCCGCGAGCGCGCGTCGCGTGGTTATCCATCGCGGGACGGCGAGAGAGGCGGATGACGCGTTGAGTCGCCGCTTATTATTGCGCGCGGTGCATCGCTTCGGGTATGCAATTGGATAACTACTTCCAAGGATAGGTGCGTTTTGCTCTGGCCTTCGCTCAGCTTGTGATCGGTACGTTCCTATCGCACTGCATCGCACTTTATTCCGTCTGCTCGTAATATTCTTTGGAATTTCTCTATAGATATCGTACTGGACATGTGCGCGTTTGTGAGCGATTTTCAAATGCATAATTTAAAGGAGCCATACACGAATATAACAGATACGTATATCTTCGCATGATTGAAAATAATATTCATTCGATGATAAAAATATCTTCACGCATTTGAGAACAATATTCACTCAATGATAATAATATACCCGCAAAATTCTAAAACCTTTCGTGCGGAATTCTTTCCAACGCTACACAGCGTCAGCAGAAATAAGAGTGAACTGCAGCGCGCCTCTTTGACGACGACTAATTCGAAGAAGCCTCCGTAAGCGTCGCATCAACTTTTCTCCTCCTCGCTCGAATGCTGCAGTTGCAGACGTCTCCTCTCGCCTCGTCAAGTCCTCGGTACGAGGTGATCACGTATACTGAGCGAAAAGCGCCGAGGGGTGAAAGAATTTGAAAAGGAGTTTGTTATCCCGTATCGCGCTCGACGCGCGACGTGCTGCACAACGCGTTCAGTCAATGGCGCAGCGTTCTATTATTTCACCGCTGCAGTCCGCCTCCGGTCACGGATCGAGCTCGTTGTCGTCATATTGAAATGTAACCCGTGTTACGTTCGGGGAGAGGTGTTAACATCGGTCCGAGAAATATTTACGAAGCATGTGTGTGCAGTAGGCGGGCTGCATTGCCAACCACGTGTAATTCGATGCTCGGATTCGCTTTCCGCATTTAATCGCTGCGGAACGAGTCGACCGACGCGAATTACGTCGCGATATTAACAGGTGCGCGCATAATGCACGTTTGCGGATCATTCGTCGATACGGAGAAAGAATGGAGCCTCGGCAAACGATAATTAATATTCATCAAAGTTTGATCACCGTCGTTTCAAATTGCAATCTATTTCGCCCATATGATAAATATTCTTTCGACAACGACTCGCGTTACATTTTTCTCGCATTTTCGAATATGGCTTCCCTTTCCATGGTCGCTCGATTTTTTTTTTCCCTCGGTTTGCGAAAAACTTGATGCGGTCCACATGCCGCGCATCCTATTATCATCCAACGCGGAGTCGACCATTGCGAGCCGACCAGAACCTCGCTCCCAAGTGAGAAACAGCTCCGGGTCAACATCCGAAGATCACACGAGGTCGATAACATTGTTATCCCTCATCCGGCATTCTTTTTCTCGCGGCTTCACAGCCTCGTTATCCTACGAGCCGTTCCGTGGGTACCTACCCCGGGCACGACCTCCGACGCCGTACGACCGTCGAATCCTGCCTCCTGTGAAAATCCTGGCGAGCCTTACGTGTGAGACGGGTACAGTCTATTTTCGCGCAGCATCCGAGCCGGCGCGGATGAATATGCGCCGTGTTCGCGCCGAGGAGGCACCTTCTTCGCGATCCGCAGAGACTGCGGAAGTGCATACGCGACCCGCGCGATGCATCCCACGCGCGTCGCACTTCTGATCGGTTATGCCTTCGCGTGCGGCGTCTGTCGTCGGGAACGGCTATTAATTGGCAAAAATGAGGGATGGTATATCTCGCGCAGTCGTCAAACCCTCGCGTCCAATTAGCCGTTTAACCCGGAACGACGCAACGTGGTACGAAATTACGTAAATTGCCGTTTTATGCGAAAACGCCGCACGCGTCGGATCGATACGATTCACCGAGTCTTCCGAGCGGATGTTTTCTTTTTATCGAATTCGGGCTTTTCGCTCATTTTTTGTATTACAAATTTTGCGGTATTTGAAGAAAATTATTTAACTGGTATTTTTGCATTTTTCATTTTCCGTCATATCTAAGCTGAAAAACGATATTTTGAAATGCAGCTATCTAAATGATCTTGCAGAGATAATGCATTTCTAACTCAGTGGATCATTATATTTTAAGGCACTTCTTTTTCATGCGATATTGAATATATACACACACGAATTACAAATTGTATTTAGAGAAATGTGAATATTTTTTATACAAATATATCGAATCACCGAGGGAAACGACACGGACGATCCTATCGCGCTAGATCTTCATTGCGCCGTCATTGTTCGCGAATCCTAACACCTCGTGCCGTAACCTCCGGGACCTACTGCGCCTTCCGATTCGGATCTCGCGTCGATAATTGATTGTCGTATAAAATTTGAATGCGCGATTTCGACGAGTCACCGACTTTCACCAGCGCGCGCGCGCGGTACGAGTCGATCCTCTCCTTCTGGGCAGCCTGTATGTATCGACGCGATTCATTATGCCGCGTATACGAATAATAGCGATGCCCGCCTGCCCCGCGCCCGCGTGCTTCTACGGGGAAAAGCAATACCATAAATTATAAGATACCACCTTTATAACCTCACTCCTAGCCCGCAACATAAATATCGTCCCGTACAAGCGCGCTCTAGAAAGTAGATCGCATTTACCGATGGTATGCGCTTAAGTACGAGTACGTATATATACGTATACCGCGCTTACGAGCGGGAGAAACGCGGGTTCCGCGCTGAATTCCCGCGTTGCTGCGATCGACGTCCGAGATATTCCTCGCTTACGCGGTCTCGATAGCGTATAAGGAAAATTGCGGCGAAAGGGAGAAGAGGTCCTGGCGTCTCGTCTATCGTGACAGAAGAGCGAGAGTACTTTGGATGGGAGAGAGAATTACCGGTGCCAAAAAAATGTTTTCTTCGATCAAAAACATGATATATTTATTTCCAGGATCAAGCAGCCATGGTTTTCTTCACGTGAGAAAATATTTGACAGGCTCGAGCAATTATTTTCTTCGCGCAGAAAGAATTTCTCGTTTCAACGAAGATATTCTTGAAGTAAGAATACATATAGTTCGACCAAGAATCTGCACGGAAAAAAAGTAAATTGTAACATCAACAAAGCTTGTGGTAAAATGCGGGACAAGGCGAATTTACAGTTACGACAACTACGATTTCATTAAAAATTACAGCAGACGCTTGCGACTTCTACAAGTTTGACTATAATTTTTACTAAAATTGCATTATCGCAATGAAAAATTGACCTTGTCCCGAAATTTACCAAAAACTTTTTCGTCCGTGTGTGCTTAAAAATTTGGTAAGATCATTAGTTCTTGATTCGAGGCATATTTTTTTGACACTAGCAATTATCCCTCTCGGTGAAGCTTCGATCGAAAATATTTGTTCAAGCGAGATGCCGGGTATTTATCTCGTTCTCAAGCCGATCGATCGAACCGATCGCGCACCGATTCCTGCAATTTATTCGCGGTTCCGATCGCGCGCGCGCGCAAAGCTGCCCCCGCGGAATCCGATTTGGTATACGTGCGTCGAGGCTTCTACCGATCTCGCTCGAGCACACTGACAGGTGCAACGCGCTCAACGGCGCACCCTTCGATGAGAATTCTATCGTTCCGTGTGCTCTCGCGGTTATGACTCGATCGAAATCGGCGGAGTGTACCGAACTGCGAATAATGGAAAAGAATGCAGTGCCTGTGAGACGAACGCGAGATAAGTACCAATTGCAGGAACTAAAATGGAAAAGAGACAATCGCTGTCAAAGTCACGTTTCTCTCCTTCACCGGAATCGCATCACTCCACGCCGCAATCGCAAGCACGCTGACGCGATTGTACGACTTCGTCTGTTCCGTCTAGCGCATAATTACCTACGAAGAAGCCGCGCAAATGGGAAACTGCATCCCGCGCGCATCCGTGCATCGAGTTGAATTTCGTTTCTTTCGTTTCAGGCAGGAATGACGACGCTCCGGTGGTTCTGGGCTTTCCTCGCCGTTCTTCTGCTCCCGCAGGCCGTCCTCTCCAAAGCCGGTAAGTACTCGTACCTACCCTCGCATCGTCGGCGCTCCACAGCTGTGTATTCTCTCTTTTCCCCGACGTACCAGTCCCATCCATTTCCACACACCTGCGCGGAATTCACAGAGGCACGTCCACTCGATCGCGCGAACCCGACGATTCTTCCGCTATTTATTTCCCCGCGCGACAGGCACACGCTGCACCCTCCGAACGAAACGTCCGCTCGCCGATGCGTTGCGCTGAAATGACTCGACCGCGATCTCCGAACCCGCCGGGAGGAGACAATCGTCGTCCTCAGCTGGTTCATCGTCGAGATCAGGCGTTGACACGGGGCTTCCACCTCGGCACGCGCGGAGGTGGAAGCTTCCAGCCGTCGCGGTGGTGCATCGTCGTTGGCGCGCATTGTTCCGCGTCTCTTTACTCCCGATGCGGTGCCACACTGACGACAAGAGACCCCCTTGCGCGCCGGCCGGCTCGCGCACGTGGCGACTGATTTACTCGTTATGCAACGCGCCGCGGACACAGCCGCGCGGTGCGTTAAGGGCTAGGTGAGAAATCCGATCGCGCGCGGCGGCGGCGGCGGCGGCGGCTCGCCGGTGAATATCGTGGGAATGGATTGGAAAATATGCCGGGTTTATATACATACACTCTCTCGGTCGTTCCTCGCCGAAACGATAATCGGAGCGCAAGGCGCGCGCGTTTATTATCGCTGTCGGTTATTTCGCGCGGGATATGTAATAATTCGACGGGGTATTATCGCACCGTTCTCCACTCGAGGCCTTTGGAACCTACGCGAGCAACTGCGAATCTGAGAAAAATAATTCGGTCAATCTGAGCAACATTCTGGAGATGGTGACCAAACTGTTTCGTCTGTTTGATTAGACTGGCCAATTTTTTGTTAGCCTAACTAAACGTTTGATTGGATAAATTAAACACTTGGTTAGAATAATTAAGCATTTCACTGAGAAAAAAATGTATCGTAGGTACTTAATAGAAATAAACGTGCTTTCGGATAGTCCCGAGAGCACATTTATTTTGTTCGAATAAATACCGATTTGATCTAAATAATATTCGATTAAGTCAATAATATTCACACGCGTTCAATCGATATTCATTCTGATCGAACAAATGTGCTCTTAGGACGGTTCAAACATACATTTCTTTCGATCAATCGACCAGTATTTTTGTCAGAATAACTAAAGACGTTACTTCCGTACTTCTCGTTTCCCGCCCCGACGATAAGTAGATGCGTTCTCCCCGTCCATTATGCTCTCTCTCTCTCGCCGCGCGAGATGTTATTCCTTCACGCGGCGCGGTGTATTGCAAACACGCGCGCGCGCAAACACCCACAGCGCGTCAACGCCGACCAAGTGCACTCGAAACGAGCCCCTCGGCCGCCGCTGGCCGGCTGCCGCGCGGCTATAAATACGGATATAAGGAAATAGTTTCAATAAATCACGGGAGATTATAAAGGGATCTTTTTACGGCGCGGCGAACAATGGCGCGGTAGCGGCGCAAACGAAACGCGTCGATCGGCGGCCCGACTTGGGTTTTCGCGCGCTCGCCGGCGGGATATTCCCCGGCGCGCGGAGCGGAATCGCTGCAACGACGTCGAGGAGAACGGACGCGGAGCGTTTGTTCTCCGCTTACACCGTATGCACTTTCCAAAGCGACGTCGATAGGCGCGCATTCCTCCTTTCTAAAGAGTCCCGCGCCGCTGCTATTTTCCGCGCACGGACGTACTCTCCCGGGGTTACGGATTCCGTCGCTGGTGATTTTTTAAAACGGCAGTTTTGAACGTACCGACCAATGATCAATCAATCCTCATGCTTGCATGCCGCCGTAGCTAACGCGAACATGAGTATTAATTGTTCATTGAGTAAGTACGGAAGTACCTTTAAAAATGACGTTTCGAAAAGTCACCAGCGACGGAATCCGTGTCCCCGGGAGTAGTTCCATCCGTATAACCGTAAATCGGAGTCGTTCTTTCGCGGTTTCTCCTGTAAAACACGAACGAGCGAACCCGGCGTCCGCGGATGAGCCAGTCTCTCTCTCTCTCTAACTCTCTGGCCTCGATCGACGTTCATTTCTCGTTCTCGATCCCGGCCGACTCCGTGTCAGTCGTAGAAAGACTGCTCACGGCGGCGAGAGAAAACGAAGAGCGCGGCGGATTGAAAAAAAGAGAAGACGCCGCGAACAAAAGAGCGCGGTCTCACGGAGGGAGGCGTTCATCGCGCGCGAACCTACTTTCCGAGAGGGTCGGCGTTATTTCCCGTTCCTCGCGCGGGTGCGAGAGCGACGCCGCGATCAATCGAACGGTCGGAGTCAAATTGTTTCGACTCGAGGCTGACGCGATCCTTTTGTCGCGTCACGCCTGTACTTTGGCGTCTCGTTGCTCTCGATCGACGCATCCCGGTTGCACGCGACGCGAGCTTTTCTCGAACGCGTCGGAGGGTATCGAAGCAGGGGTGTGCGAAATTACGATACTGGCGGCTTTGCAATAAAATTCTAATTTTTTCGTCGCGAATCACTATCTCGTCAAAATTGCTTCACTGAACGCAATTCCCGGGTAAATTGCACCCGTCAAAAGCGATAGAACGGCGTTGACAACGACGGTAACAGCGAAGGGAGTATATAGCTACGCGGTAAAAAAGTGGTATTCATTTTTAACACCATTTCACCAATGTACGTTCACTATATGTACCACATCTGGTGTTATTCAGTCGTTTACCATTGTCATCTGTCACCCAAAGTGCTCTGTACAGGTCCTCGCCGCAGAATTTTTTACACTGCACTGCATTACGGCTACTGCAGGCTGCACGTCACGACCAAAACTTCCGCGGGATGTATTCGTTTGCCGTCCCGCTCCGATTGCGAGCACGCTATACATCATCTCTGCATTTCGGATAGATTCGAGGACAGATTGAAAAGTCCGATACTTTTTAAATTGGCGACTATGTTGAAAAATAAATGAACAATTCATAAAAAAGAAAGTGTTTAATTTAAAAAGTATCGAACTTTTCACTCTGTCCTCGTATTTATATGCGTTATTTTCCATGCACCCAGACGCGGTGTTGTTCGCTGGCGGGAAAATAGTATATTCCCCCCCCCCCCCCCCCTCCTCGAGGAGCCGGAGTTTCTTTATGCAAAGAGGAGCTTCCCTGGTAAGGAGTTACACACGAGAGCTTCTCCTCTTCGTTCGGCTGTTGAACGTGGCCTTTAATGCCTTGATCGACGTGAGCTCGCTTGCTGGAGAAAGGCGACCGATCGAACGATCGTTAATCAAGGAACATGAAATTGCGGGCGAAGAATGTCGAAGGGTCATTCCTAGTTTACTTCTGTTTCTTCCATTAGGAACCTACTTTTCGATGCCGATATTCTCGACTCAATGAAAGTTCGATAAAATTCTGAAAAATTTAAAAAGAAGCCAATCGAGTCAATTTAAACTTGAAATTTATATAGGATTAACTCTTAAATGCACTTGTACAATGAATACTACTTCAAAATCGATTGATTATTATTTATTTATCAATATATATAAAGCAATGAAAGAGATTCCAACTATACTGACTGAAAAAACATAAAATAGACAAGTTGTTTATTTCAAGAGTTAAACAAGATTACAGAAAATGCATGGAAAGTCCTTCATTTTATCTCCCTTTTCCTGATGGATGATTCCTAGGAGGTTTGTCTAACTCAAAGGTACGCTTCAAACGAGGAAATCGTACAGAGCGCGCAATCGAAGAACAAAATCGCGAACAAAGAGCCTCGCGGAGAGTATCGTACGCATTTTACCATCGATCTCCCGGGCAAAGGTCATCGTCGTTTGCTAATGGCGAACAAGGAGGATGCACCGTCACTCCTACCGCTAGTGCACCGCAGCAGTCCGATGACATTTGCTTTCATAGTTTACCTACTTCGTGCCGACGTTGCACCCAGCAGGTACACGTTTCCCTTCGTGTATCCTGACTGCGGTGCATCAGCTGCATCTGGTACGAGCAGATTTTAGCGGCGATGCGACCTAAATGCATCGGGGAATAATTCGGTATATTTTATAAAATAGAATTCCTTAACTCCTCGGAATCAGCGTAAAACAATATGTCGGACAGAGCAATTGGGAATTCAATTACAGAGGTTTCGATTTTGGCGAAAATGCTAAAGTGTTCTTTATGCGATACAAATTTCACTAACGCAACCATGTGCTCTTGAAAATCAATGTACGTGATTTCGAGACGCTCCCGTTTCATCATAAGAACACAATTTCCGCCGACGCCTGTATTTCCCTATAGAATCGTCTTTCTTCACCGGCAGCTGATTGGCTGCATACAGAGAAAAAGAATCAGAATTAGTAATTATTTATTTACATCAATCTGATCTTTTTTCATATATGAATTAGATATTTCTTCCTCGCAATCACACACTATTTCACATGATTGCAAGGTTGAAATATCAAGTTGATGTATTGAAAAATGTCATTGATGAAAATAAAAACTCCGCGAGCCATTTTCAGTAGATCCAACTGATCCTTTTTCTCTGCGTACCACGGCTCTTTCGTTCTCCGTGCGGCGCAGAAGAGCGAGATCGCGATACGCGAAAAATCGTGACTTTCGGACTCCGAGCGAGCGATCGGCGCTGATGTTGTCGCGGCGAACCGCCCGATGACGAATGCCGTGGATGTGTAGGATAGAACTTTCCATTTCTCCGCTGAACTCCGCGCTGAGAACCCGCTTATAAGCGAGACGCCGTTATCGGATGTAGATAGCGGATGATGGACGTCCAGATGTGTGGCAACGGACCCAACGTAACCCGCGACCTACCCAGCGTACCGATCCAAATCCTTCCGTTTCGAACTCTCCGATGTACATGTATACTTAACGTGTCGTTTCGCCGTATGTTTCAGGTCTGTGCGAAGTGGAAACGGGTCAATCGAACATCATCCTTGATATCGAGGAAAGCAGAGGAGATGGTAAGTGGTACCGTACCGTCATAACGCGTAGCTTAGACCGGGCCGAACTATGGCAGCCTGAACTTTCGGCATTTAAATGATTCCAAACGAACGCCATCGAGATGAGAATCTCGTCGTGTGTAAATTGTGCATCCCGCAGAGTATACGTAGTTCAAATCCACTCACGCGACGTTGAATCACTCGAATTTGGCTCCTCCTCGTTATACCGAGTCACCGTAATTAGAGACTAATTCGAGAGATCTAAACGATGCAGTTCAACTCGGTAACTATTCGTAACGACTCATAACCCCGGCCTCGGCGCGTGTGCCGCGATCCCAAAGAGGAGCATCTCGGTATCGCTGCTCTCCTGCAGCCCCGATCTTTATCGACTCGACTCAGCCGCGTCATTCCAGGCGTGCGAGAACCTCGCGAGATGCGAGATATCGATCGTCGTTGTACCTACGTCGAGAGTGATTCAGACGGCACTTTCGTCGAGGGGCGAGGCCACGAGCGCGTCGAGTGTCTTCATCGACGGATCTCACGCGATCGCGACCCGGTTTCGTTGGAAAAATCCGCTCGACTCCGAAATTGCAGCCGCGACGATTTCGGTTCTCGACTGAACGACCCGAGTCGAAATTTTACCCCTGCTTTGATACCTTTAATACTCCATTCGGCCTACTATCGGTCCACTCGGCCTGTAAACTCCTATTTTGAATCTAAAGCGAATGAAATGTTCGCCAATGGACCATTTTACGCTCAACATAGGATTTCGATACAATGAAAAATCCACCTACTCCAAATCGGGCGGCGATATCGGTGCAAGAACGAGTGTCGTAACTGATCACACCCGGAAGTACCCACCCCCCGCCTGAATGAACGCGATAACCCGAGAAACCCAAGCAACTGAAATAACGCGTCGCGAACGCGGCGGTAGATATAAATCAGAGGAAAGAAAATAGCGCCGGACCGAAGAAGGAAACCGACGGATGAGTTGCAAACGCGGTGGACGCGGCGCGCGAGCACGACGCGTACGAGAACCTAATGAGTAATTAGGAGAGGAGGGTGTCGCCAAGAATTTATCGCCCGAGATCGCGACCGGTTCGCGAAAAGATCATTAATTAGCCACTAACGATTACGCCCGGCTACATCAGGAAGCAATTTATCCGTCGTAGCGCTGGATGTTATAGTTTTAACGAACTCGGCACACCGTGCACCCGTAATCGCTTATTGCGGGTAAACACGCCGGATGATCCACGGCATCGTCGCGCTGCTGGCGCGATTGCTAATGGGCGGTTTGCGAGTGTATAATCGAGCAGCTGCACCTCGCTGTTGCCGCTGCGACGGCGTCTAATCGGATAAGAACTGCATCGTTTTTTTTTGCGGACTATATAGAGCTGCCACAGTGATAGACTCCGTCGAATTACTCTTAATTATCGATTGAGACACTTCAGGATTCGCCTTGAACATAATCTTATCGATGGCAGGGTTAATTATTCTCATCGGAGATGAAAAATGTCTCTACATAAATATCTGAAGTAATAAATTAATATAAAAAAAAGATCAGATTGACGTAAATAAATAATTACCTGCAACCTCGCAAGTAATTTTTAGTAGACCCAACTAATTCTTTTTCTCCGCGAATAACACATACTCGATTCGACGGCAATATGTCAGACTTAAATAAATACGTCTCGGTACTGTTCATGTCGACGGTTACGTGAATCGGCAGATCATTTTCCCGTGTGTGTACCTATTTGACTTTCCCGAACTTTCGAACAGTATATTAAACCCCATCTCGAACTCCTCCAGAAACTTTCCTCGAATTCGTTTCAGCGATCGATCAGGAGACGATGCCCGAGGAGCTTCCCGTTTCCGGTGATCCTTACAACGAAACCACTCTGGAACTGGTCTTCTCGGGCAGACGTCCGTTATTCACCCTCGCGGGCAAAAAACTGCGGCTTCTCGAGCCACTGGACAGAGACGAGGAGAACCTCTCGCACATCGTTTTCCAGGTAAGAGGGAGCCGATTGCCGTTACGCGGCGAGAAGAAGAAACGCACGAATCGTGGGCGGTAATTGCATCTTGAAATCGAAAGTATCCGTCTATGTCTATGTATACGCGTCGAGAGCATAATCGAAGGCTGCGCCCCGATCGACCGTCGCGCGCCTTTATATGGGAGTAAGTTTGATGAGCGATGAGTGTGTAGTGGGTGGGAACGCGATAATACGCACTCCTTCATCAGACGCATTGGTGTCAATCACCGCTGCGAAAACTTTCGATTCTTCCCGAACTATCGTTCGTTATCGACGCTAACGAGCGATCGATCACGCCATTCAATTCGGCGCCGATAATTCTGAAGAGTTTCTCTCGAATGTAGTACGTGGCGTAGTACACTGAGAAGAAAAAACAGTAGATTTAACTAAATCGGCGATTGCGGATGGGAAATGCAGATTGAGTTATATATTTGGACTGATAATTGACTCGAACAAACTATAGCCTGTTTCCTTCAAACAGCCATTAATTGCTGTAAGTAATCAAATGTTTTAGTCGAAGCAAATAATTCTGCACTCCCCCACCCGTAAACGCAGATTTAATTAAATATACCATTTTTGTTCTCAGCGTATCACCTCGCTCCATCCTACCGATATTCTTCTTCGATTCGATGGAAACTTACGCGGAAGTCTAATTCCAGCTAAAAACTCGACAAAACTGATTCCCGCTTATATCTATCCATCCATCCGGATGACGGGTTCCCTTTACAGACGACGGCAAAAAATTACAGGCGCTCTCGATCGAGCCGCTGCCGCCGCGCGGAGACGAGGAGGAGAATGCGTCGTGGCGTTTCCGCTGTTTCTCTCGCGCGAGGAGAAAAGAAGCGACTCGACGGACCGCGAGGAAAAACGGGAAAATCGACGCGTACGGATAACGCAATTATATTTTCGCCAGAAAGAAAAGCGGACGTGTCTCCGATCGCGCGTAGAAAGTCCCCGAAGAGAACCGACGACGCGTCGGTGTGTCTTGCGTCACTGTCGCTTTTTCGATACACCGCAACAGTCGCCCTGACACAACTCGCGAAAGTCATGATCCATCGATCGCCGATATGCGTTATCCTCGTACCGTGAAATATCGCTTGCACTGCTTTCTCCGCGAAAACCGGCCGACGCCGCTATTGAGTGAAACCCGCGGCGCGGCCGAACGCGCTCAAAGGCGGAATCGTCGCGCGCGTGCGCGCGCCGGAAACCAGATTTTCGCACGGTGGAAAAATGGGAAGGACGAAAAAAGTCGGGTCGGGCCGATATACCGGTCGGGCTGAAAAGTCGGAAGAGCGCGTGGGACATTAAGCGCGGGCAAACGCACGAGCCGCGAGACGTTAAACTGGTAATAATAACGCCTATCGCGACGTGTCGCGCGTACGAGACTCGTAATCGCGAAAGTACCGCGATATATCAGAGCTGGAATTACCCGTTTAGCCTATATTTTTTCCCTCGGCTGTCTGGAAGAGAGTTTTTAATCAAACGCGCGCGCGGTCACACGCGCTGCGCGCGTAAAAGCGAGCGAGATATCCACTCGCGAGAAAGCGAGGCTCGATTCGCCCATTGACATCCGAGCGGATCGCGCCGCGCGCGCGTGCGCTCGAGCCTAATTGCGACGATCTCGGCGGCGGCTCCGGAATTTCCATAAAGGCCGGTCGAATGCGGCAAAAACCGTTTTATTATCCCGGCAATCGTAGAGCGGTCTCGTCATATCGTGCTGAAGATATCGACGAGATACGCGATGTTGCGCCTTTTCGTGCCACGTGGCGACTGTAAATAATACAGCCGAACGAGCGAGGAGAACGGTGAAGAAATGACACGGGACGCGTCACCCCAGCGCCGCGGCGGGTGCTTTTTTCTTCCCCGCCTTTATCCGTAACCGCTCGAGTGCACTTCGAGGCATAACCCTCGGTTCGACTCTTTACGGTCCATTTTATACCGCGCGCGCGCGCGCAGACTCCTCAGGCGCTACAGCATGCATCCGAGACCGGAAACCGTCGAAGGGGAAACCGAGCGATCCGCGCGCTGTTTTATAAGGCGTCGCTGCCAGCGCATCGCGCGGCTAACGAAGTGCATCCGCGGCTGTACGACCGATCGAACGAACGAGTCGCTGTAAATTTGCCCCCGAGATCGAAATCGCGAGCGGTTTATTTTGCTGCCCGCTGCGGACGAGGCCCGTTCGTTAGAACTGAATTCGCAATCACTGTTAAGTCATCCTCTGGGACGCGCTCGTAAATACATCGCGCGAAGAGTGCTTTATAGGTTTGTCGTTCCGCTTGACTCGCCCCGCGCCGCGGGTCCTCGGGTTTCCTTGGAATGCGAGGATTTTTTTTATCCTCGCCCGATACCTACAGGCAGTTACAACGCGTATCTATGTATATGTATGGGGAATGTGAAAGTCTAGAGCGAGATATCGGCGCGATGAGCGCGATCTCGTTCTTTCCGATGAATCGGAACGCCGTGTGCATCGTTCGGTGCGCTTGGTATTGGATTGAGCCGATATAGGAGTGACGCTGCTACCAGTCGATAATCCTTAATCCGTAAGTCGATGTTAAAAGTCGATCGTAAAATCCGAAAGGAATTCATTCCGAAAAGATTTATGCAGCGATCTTGGTATCGTAACTCTCTCGATCCTGCAATATTACTCGCGAACGATCGATACGCACGTTCATCTAATCGTGTTACGCTGGAATTAAGACTATAAATTTAGGATTGGGAACGCTGCGCGAACTATGTTAGTTGAAATCGGATCGACCCTCCGCAGTTATTTCGTCAGAATTACGCAGGTCTCCTTTCCAGGGTTGAAGTGGTAAATGTCGGTCTGACCTCCCACCACTTTTCCGCCGCCGCTGATGAAAGTAGGCTAACGAGCCCATAAAAATTGACGACGCACAGTCCTCTCGTTTCCCGGGACATTTGTGCAGCTTCTTCGGAGCTGCCGCGTGCATGCAATTTATTCTCCGGTGCGATTAAAAATGACAACTATTTCTTCGTCTGCTTTTTAGTTGACCTGCACGGTGAAGTCGACCAACAAGAAAAGAACGATACCGATCATCGTGAGGGTTTCCGATGTCAACGACAATGCACCGAAGTTCATCAACACTCCTTACGAAACCACTGTACCCGAGGTGAGTCTTCGATTGAGTTTTTTTTATAGCGTCATCTAAATGCAAAATGTGGCCACTAATTGAACGTAATTTTACCGTAAACGCGAGAATTTGTGGTTATCGCCGTTATTACGCAATAAAAAAACGGATGGGAATACTTTGCAGTAAGCCGAGTTGTCTGCAAATTGACGTTACTTATTTAGGCTCATCCGGTGTCGGTACCTATATCCCCGTGGGGAGAAAAATTATAATTAGGGATAATACCCTGAGCCTCTGTCGAGATGCACCGACATACTATACGCACGTCTTATAGGGCCTCTCTACGTACGGTACTACCCACTTCAAAGATCCTATTAAGTTTCAATTAAGTATTTTTACACGCGCAAGGCACATTCGCGCGGCTGTCTAATAACCACGATGAGTCATGCATGCTCGTATGAACATCCTACCCACAAGTGCGTACATGTATACGCGTATATTCTCTTCGAGTGAATATATACAACTTATTTTTTTACGTATCTTTTGGGAAGATACAAAAATGCTCTCAGTGTAGATAACTTTCGAAGGCGACCAGTTTTGCACGAATTCATTGAATTACCTCGTCGCACGTGCGACTCCAGACCGTTGTGATGCAACTGCAATCTTAAATAACGTATCCTATACCTGTTCGTTATAATTGGTCGCGGTCAATGCAGTCAGGACGCGCTGCACCGCGTTCGCATTCTCGGCACGCACGCCTAGATGCGTGTAGACGCAGTCTCCTTGAATGAAAACTTGATAAACATTCTCCCTTCGACATGGCGTGTCATTTAATTAGATACCATTAAAGACATTTCTACTTCCGCTCGGCTACGCTCGCGCACGCGTACCCGGTGACGTGTATTTTTTAGAGGCTGGAATAATCATGGAACTCGAATTGGTGTTGGGCTAGATCAAATCGATGAGCGTTAAACTTGATTTAAACGAAGGAGCCACGAATCGATCGGGCTAATTAACGTAATCGCACGAAAAATGCTCGTTAAGACTCGACACCCCATCCCCTTGCATCCGCGTTTCGCGAAGAATAATAACGCGACGCTCTCCCCCCAACGACTCGACGACTCAGCACCGTAACCAAAACGCTATCTCGACCCCGCAGCTCACGCCGGTCGGCTCGACTATCTTCAAGAACATCGTCGCCGTCGACGCGGATGCCGGAGTCAACGGACTCGTGGAATACTCGATAGCGCCGGGGGACGGCACCGGGATTGGCAACAACGACGGTGTCGGCCGAGACAGGATTACGACCGCTGACGGATACGGCTACTTCAGCATCAACCTGCCTCATCAGGGCCAGGTCACGGTGAATCGCACCTTGGACTACGAAAAGACTCAGCGCTATCTGGTCGCGATCGTCGCCTCGGTGAGTGCCGCGGCTTCGCGAAGCTCTTCTTCCCTCCCCCCTTCGCTCCTTTTATCTCGGCACAACGAAACGCGACTCTTTCCCTGTATTTTTCTCTCCTCTCGTTCCTCTCTCTCTCTCTTCTTCGTGCGAAAACCATTCTACAGCTCCCGCTGCGGGAGTGGATGCTGGTCAAGAGTCGCGTGGGTCGGGCCGGGTGTCCAGAGATGCGGACGAGACGCCGGGACGAGAGTCCGAAGAGTGAGTCACTACACGCGGCGTCGGAGAGCTGCGATCGCTGGCCATATTCGCATTTGCGTATTCTGCTCCTATAGCTTCGCGCGCCATTATCGTCATTACTCCATAGCGCAGGTGCTCGAGACGGCATACCGGGATCGGTAGGCCGGCTTTATCGATCTCCGTCCGAAGATCGCGCACGTCGGACGGTTCGTCGATTCGATGATGCACTTTTGTGAGATAACGAAGCATTCCTGTTGGCGTATCCGATGAGAGGATGATAATGTATTCGTATTTGTTCGTTTGCACGATTGTCCTGTATTCAGAAGCACCTATGTAAATGCAACCACGCAATACAGAGAAGTAGAACTATACACGGAGAAGAAAAATTAGTCGGATCTACTGATAATGACCCGAGAGATCGCGAGTAATTATCAATTTACATCAATCGGATCTCTCTTCGTATATATTAATTAGATATTTCTTTCTCGGAATCACACACTATTCCACGTGATTGTAAGGAAGAGATATCAAATTGACGTATTTCAAAATTGCATTGATATTAATAAATAATTACCTGCGACTGCGTGAGTCATTTTCGGTAGATCCAATTACATAATTCTTTTTCCGAGGTGTTCGATCGCACGAGAATATGCGAAGATCGGAGACAATTACGAGTCGTGAGAAATTGGATGAAAATATTCACGCAGTGGAGTCAGAAGTGCATCGCTTCTTGAAAACGTATCACCGTTTATTCTACTGGTTATTCTATTATACTTCGCTTACCCCCATTTCTAGTACGTCTCTTTACCGTCGTCGCTTTAACGGCTCAGCGCGAAGCCCGAGACGGCGATAACCGTGGAAAAATAAGCAATAGCGAGGTAATCGTGCGAAGTGGGTGAGCCTTATCGAGACCGATGCGAGGACTGCACCGCGACTGCAGTCAAGTTTCGCGCGTAGATCGCACACGGGCGACGCGATGCCAATGCGAAATGAACAAAGAAAATTGCTGCGCACGTAGGTATCCGCGAATAGGGTTACGTATGGTGGGTAGATAGTCCGGCGTGTGCATACGGTTACACACTAAGGTAGGACAGTCGCCCCGCGGTATTAGTCACCGTACGACTCGCGTACCCGAAGCCCGCGACCGGCTCGTTTTCGCGTCGCGCCTCGAACCACCCATATGCGGGGTGCACCGCCGCGACGGGATAATTAAACACGGTGTTTCCAAAGTGCGAGAAAAAAAATTAAACGCGACGGCTTCGACTGTGCGACGGTGAAACGTGTCGGTTCGAAGGCGTCGGCTGGACGCCGCGTCTAATCAATCCACTCGAGAATGCGGACTCTTCGGAAAAATTGTAAAATTGCATTAAAAAATCCTCCACGAACAGCGCGCGGAACGTCTTAATTCGACGGCATCGACACGCCGTGTGTTTCACCGTTAAATTAACCCCCTCGGCTGCGCTATCAGTTTCCCGCGAGACGGGAAATTGCAACAGCATTTTTCCGCCGCCGCGCGCTATCGAGCGCTGGCGCGAGCGAAGCCATCGGCGAGGATCGAGTCGACAACGGAAGCTCCACGGCAGGAAGGAATCGCCGCAACGGTACTTCGCGTATCGCGCGATCGATGCGCGCGCCTCGCAACGATTTATCGGCAAAAGTCCCTCGCGACGATCGCGCCCGGCGTGTGCGGGAAATTGACGCAGCCGAGTCCCGGGGATCCTTCGGGATCCGTGGGCGTGCGTCGAGGATGCAATTCCGCGATGGGCGCGGCGCGGAAGGTGTTCAGCGTCCGCTCCGCGCGTCGTCCAACGGCGATTACTGATTATACAGATCGGTCTCTTCCGCGTCGCCCGGCCGCGACATCGGATAGATGCAACGCGCGTCGCGACTCGCCACCGATGCGATAAAGCAATGAGAGCAATCGCGGAGGGACGTCGACGTGTGGGTCGCGTAAAATTACACGGTAGTCGCGCCATTGGAGGCGATGATCTTATCGGGGCGTGTAAAAAGGCGAGCACCGTGTGCAGATCGCGCGTGACGAGGTGTACCTACGAGGCGATCGTCGGAGCGAATTTTCGGATAGCGCGAGGATGCGAAATTGTCGTTAAGTAAATACTCGATCGCTTTTCCGTATGCGTGGATAAAATACACGCGTGAAATTCTTTCGAGAAGCTGTTCAGACATTTTCTCGCGCTTGTAAAAATCGCGACGGACGCAAAATTGCATCGGAACTGCTTTCCACGTCGTGCAATTATCGGAGCCCGCGTGTAATTAATAAACAGGGAGTCTCTGGTTCAGGCTCACAACGAAATTCAAGTACTCTTGAAAGATTTTTTTAGGGTTTTCGACGACGTGAAATGTGATCAGTATTAAGGTGTACGAGAGGTATGCCGATTTGTGACGAGCAAATGTGAAATGATACATAATATAATATAATACAATGTGATATAATATAATATAATATAATAATATAATACGAGTGAATAAAAGTAACGCTCCTATTCGCTCACGATCACTGCTCGCTGCTCGATGCGCCCAGTCTACATTAGACTTGAATATTTAAAAAATTCAGTACTTTCGTAAAATAAACGAAAGATAAAATTTGCAAGGATCTACAAAAAATTTCGTGTACATATCCAGGACTTTTTAAGGACACGCAAAATTGTAGTACTTTTCAAGTACATCAAGACAACTTAATTAATCAGCCCCAAGTAGGTATAGCGTCCGAATGAAATTCGAGCAAACGCATTCAGATCCCCGATCCCTGTGGATCATCCACGCCGGCATCGATAATAATCGCGGTAGGTTCGAACCTCGACCCCGCGTCGCGTCACCCAGAACCCGTCGCCGTTCGACGCGCGTGTGGGCCGCCGATAGCGCGAGGCACACCCGCTGTCGCCTTTGTTCATTATGTGCTAATTCCTCGCGCGAGGACTAACGATTCCTCGCCGATAAAAAGGAAAAGAAAAAGCAGTTGGCGCGGAATTTATTCGCGCGAAGGGGTCATGGCGGCGCGGCCCGGCGGTTCGACGCGACGCGACGCCGTGCGATAGAGCGCGGCGGAACAAGGTGCGTAAGTGCCGGAGCGTAAAGAACAGCCTTCGAGGGCAGACGGGGCGCGATCCTGCCAAATCGCACAATGGAACTTCTCGATCTGGTGAAAGTCTCGCTGGCACTGAGTTTGATATCAACGCGCGCGGCGGAGATCGACGGCGCCGCCGCCGCCGCCAGCGTTTCAACGGTGAGTGACTCCTCGGAATGCGCGCTACGCCTGTGTGCATTCCGCTCAATAAAATCCCCCGCGGTCCGAATAACTAGCCCCTTGAAAATCAAGATATGCCCCCTCTCCGTGTACCCGCGCGATCGGTTCTCGCGAGTGTAATTATCATACACGCGGGTAGCTCTCGGTCCGACGCTCGCCGCCTCTAGCCGGGGTCGATGAAGATAAATCAAAGAGGGGCTGACAGATACGTTCGTCGTGGCTACCGTCGACCGGCTGCTCTCTCCGGCGGCAATTTTCCATTTCGACGAAGCGCGTCGTAAATTGTGACGATAATATATATTTTTTCCGCATCGAGACTTCCGCGATAGACGACGGAAGAGCGAGGCAGTTGCAGGGGCTGGCGTTCGGGCGTCGTCGATGGCTTCGCTTCGGTGGTTATTCCGTGTCGTTCGAACGTTTCAGGCAGAGATCGAACGGAGATCCTTTCCTCTCCGAGACATCCGACGGATTGTTTCATTCGTCCAGTCCCTCCGGGAACTCTCTCGGTGTGCAATGCCCCGTGGTTCGAACGTACGACAAAACACCCTCCGATCGGTCACGTTGAGACGTCAAAATGTCATTTTTTCAGAGCGCCTTTTACTCGGCGCGTTGCACAACGAGCGCTCCGAATCGAGACCGAGGAGACGAGACCTCGCGGTGCCCCGATGTTTATCGCTCCGTTGCGCGGCGGGTCCGAGCGGTAGTGAAAACCCGGCAATATTGAAGGCACCAATGCAAAAAGTGCCTAAGTCACATTTTGCCGTCTTCGAGAAAAACGCTTTTGAAGTTTCTTATCTTCTTGGAAATATTAGGTACCTTTGCTAATATCTACTTGATTTTTTAACACATTATATTTTATTACTATCAGAACGAGTGGTTTCAAATAAAATTAAGATTAGTGTCGTACTTTTCAAAAGCGATTTTCTCGAAGACGGCAAAATGTGACTTAGGCACTTTTTGCATTGGTGCCTTCAATTGTTTCTCAAGCTTCCAATACGGCACCGAGTCGTAGCGCTCTCGTGCGCTGGCGCTCTCCTCTTCTTCCGTTTCTGCACATACCTCGAATCAACGGGAAATTACAGTTGAATCCGTAATTGAAATCGAAAGAAATCCAAGATCTCGACTCGCGATTAAATGGCAAATCGAGGAAATCAACGCGGATATATATTATCGAGCCGTCTTCGGCGAACGCACGAATCGAGAGAAGGCCAATTGAGATTCCCATCGGACGGCCGGACCCTCGATGACCATAATACCGTAGGAGCGCGCGAAGGGACGCGGGGATGGTATACTAGTATGCACGCGGCGCGCAAGGCGCAACGTCAACGACGATAGCAGACGATGTCCGACGCAGCTCGTGCCTCCAGATAAATCAGACGCGGGCAGATATAATCATAGAGGATCACGGCGGCGATGCGTCGTTGCGCGGGCCGCGATCAATCTCGCGCCGGGGAAAGGGTCCGATGCAGCTGCCGTTGCAGGTGGGGTGCATTTGAATATAATGTGGAGCAGCCCTTTTGTCTCTGTTCTCGATTTGGTAAGAGTCCCGGCGCATCCACCGCCCGTAAAAGTCTTTGACAAAGGGTGTTTGGCCTCGGGAGGGAAGGTAGCGAATAGGATGCAATCTCGTGTGTGAGTACGCATTTTTCTCCGGTGGGAAGGCAAACTGGAATGCGAAATAATTCCAGAGTCGGCATAATTCGAAGATATAGGAAGGAGGACGTCTCTTGTCTGTCGTGTTCTCCGTCACCGTCTTTCCCCGGCGTAATGAGAAATATCACAGTGAGATAAAAATCAGGTATTCAGTGAAATCGACGTTTACAATTGATCAATTTGGTTACAGCAATTAGCGGCTATTTGAAGAAAACAGACTGTAGTGCATTCGAGTGAATTACAATATTAGTCCAAGTAACTTGATCCGCATTCCCCCACGCGTAACCGCCGGTTTAATTAAATCTACTGTATTTTTTTCTCTCGGTGCATGAAATGCATACATATACATATATCCTATCGATACCACCCTCTCCCCGATTCCGCAGCTCCGATTTCAACGCATCGATAACACCCGACAGACATCGGCCGGTACACGAGAACGTAGGTACGCAACGCGCCGCGTACAAGAGAAGGAGAGCAGATCCGGTTGCGTGTCCCTGGAAGGCAGAGCGAACGAATGAAGCGATTGGTCATGCATCCGGGGATACGGCGCCGCAATGAGAATCACGCGGCGCTCCGGGTTCCTCCGCACCGAACGGTCGGATGCCGCGCGCGTTTCTCCTCTCCGTGTTTGCACGGGGAATGAAACAAAATTGCCCCTAGACGCCCGCGCGAGTGCAGCGAGAAGACCACGCCCGGTACTGTTGCGTCGCGACGAAGGGGGGGGGGGAGAAATCGCGTTTCTCAACCACGGGAAATCCAACCGCGCGTCGACTCTACGAACGCGATGGACCAACGCGCGGCGGTGCTCGCACTCCGCGGGCAACGCGAGAGCGAGATGACCGAGTTACCTAATAATTTGAGACCGCCAGCCGCCTCGAAATTACATGGCATTATCAATGCGGATGGACGGATGATTTAGTCTGTAATGGGATCGGATCGACTGGAGGCTACCACGGCCGTGGCACCCGTTCGTCTCTCCCCTGCACTTTTATCTTTCCTCTTATGGGATCTCTTCATTTCTTATACCGGAGCTCCTATCTCTGTCCCTCCCGGTCTTGCGCTCCTCTTTCGTAATGAATGCACGCGCCGAAACGAGGAGCGCCGTCGTGCTCCTTTGTCCGTGACGCTCCGGTCGACTCGGCAAGTCGGCTCTAAGTAAGGTTGTTAACACTTGGCTTGTATTCTTATTATTGAGACTTTCAAAGTGGAGGAAAAAAAAATAAACTCGAAAGCGCCTCCTCGTTAAATTAAGGAGACAGTCGAATATTCGGGTAAAAAGGTTTGACGTTCCGCTCGGAATCCGACGACTTCATCGTCCGGTGAGAATTGTGTTATTCGTCTCGATCCTTTGCCGTATATCACATCGAATAAGTTTTGTTTCCCGTTGATCCGTCGCCTCGTGCACCGAGAATAACACTGTCCACGTATCGCGTGTCTTCAGGATCGAGCGAGAAACGCGTCGGAGAGATTCACGTCGACGACCACGCTGACGGTGAACATCAAGGATGACGACGATCAAGATCCCTCCTTCATCTATCAGGGCTGCATGCTTCTGGACGGCGCCTGCATCAATCCCGAGTACTCCTCGTCCGTGAGTAACCCTCGAAACGACTGAATTATTCCTCATTCAATTCACCCGTTGACGCACGAGTCCGCGTAACGGCACGTCTTACACGCGATCGGAATTCGACATCGGACGCGGCTTCGACGAGAGTCGAGGATCGCCGGCGATCGGCTCTCGACGATCCTCGACTCCTCGGACCCTCGGACGTACGAATTCGTTGCCGCCTCGCTCCTCTATCCTCTCCCCCCCTCGCCGTCAACGTACGTGATCGTCTTTAAACAGGTGTCCAGCGGCGTGCTGTCGGGAATACTCAATATATCTCCGGAGAAGATACAGGCGGTGGACATGGACAGCATAAACGCCCCCATCCATTACTCCTTCCTGAGCGGCAACCCGCCGAACTACCGCGACTTTTTCGAAATCAATCAAAACACCGGCGCCGTCAAGCAGATCAAGGCTGTGGACACCACGGTGACGAAGAAGTTCGACATCATTATCAAGGTGAGCTCTCGAGGCGCATCGCGGGTCGCGAACACCTTTTGAAGAGGCGACCGAGTTGATGGAACCGAATAAAAACGCCATTCCGTCGAGTCCCGAACCTCGTTGAGCACATTTGACGCGACGAAACGATGACGCGGCGAATGACTCCGAGCGTGAAGCGACCACCTGACCGTCGAGACGATCGTTCCGCTTATTTATCCGCCGAAATTTGTCTTTCGTTTTTCCCCTCAAGGCCGTGGAAGTGTCCGAGGCCCGCCGTTCGGCGACGGCCAAGCTGACGATCACCGTGAAGCCGGTGGACAGCAACCCGCCCGCGATAACCGCGTCGTCCGTCGAGGGCTTCGTCGACGAGAACGCACCGATCGGCACCAAAGTCATCGACGGGGCGGGGAGTCCCATAACTCTCACCGTCTCCGACGCGGATCTCGTGAGTAATCGCTGTGAAATTAATAAATCGACGCCGCAGCGAGTTGCGCGGCGGGGCAATGGACGAGGCCATCTGTTCCGCGCGCATAGAAACGGACGCTGCGAGTCGGATAACGTCGTATTACACGAAACTCTTCGACGAGTCGCGCTCGTTTGCTCTACGAAGCCCGAAGAGGACCATTTCTCCGCGGCGTGATCGCCTGGAGAGAACTTTGCGCGACTGCTTCGCGAGAACGGCGAAGTAAAACTGGAGGCTCGAGTTGGCCTCCGATTACCGTCCGCGTCGATGGACAGCGGAGGCCAGCGAAAACGCCTCGCTTTACCTCGCTCGCCGAGTACGACAATCCCGCGATGCCGCCGTCGTCCTCGTCGTCGCGCGAGATGCGGGAAGCGACGATACAATCACGCTTAACGATCTAAAACGCGTTTCATTTGAATTTACATTCAAATTAGACGCACCACCACCGCTCCGCGACGCCTTCCGCGTCTTCGAGACGGCTGCGCGAATTCGTAATCGCCAGGAAATCTCCGCGGAACGAGCGAACGTGCGACGCTAATGCGCATGCAGCGCGATGCACTTGCCGCGGTGCAATAACGGAGCGCGAACTTGGACGTCCGCTGTTGGTTGAACTCATCAAGCGACGCAAAGCCACGAGTTGCCGCAACTCCGCGCCGTTGCGAAATGCGCGTTGTGTACACGAGCGAGTTGTATTCTCCAAAGTTTCGCGCGATAAACACGGATTAACGAGATCGCGCGTCATTTGTTCCGCACCGAGGGGAATATCGGCACGCGGAAATGGTTGTTTCGAAATTTTTCCCCCGTCTCTTTCGCGACGCCGTACTCTCCTACGCGAGATCAACGTTCCGTCGCGGCTTTTATTGCCCTATTTTCTGCAAGTGCTGTCGTTATTTCCGCGGAAACAGTAGCGACATTCCACGAGACATACGCGGTTTATCGACTCGATCGAGTCCGAGTTTCGCGTGGTCGCGCGGATGCGACTACTTCCCGAATAGAGTTACTCATCCGCACGAACCCCGCCCCATATTCCAGGGTCCCGACGATCCGAAGCCGACGTACACGTTCGAGTTGACCACGAGCTTCTTCGCGATCGATCCTTCCGGCGTGCTGGTCGTGAACGAGGAGAACCTGGATCGCGATCCACCGAGCCCGGGTCGCTTCCGCTTCCAGGTCGTCGCTCGTGAAAAAACCGGCATCGCCGCGTCGTCTCCCCTTTCCTTCGTCGTTACTCTGAACGACGTTAACGATAACGCCCCCGTTCTTCCCATGACCGCTCCCGTTACGGTCCAAGCGGGGGAGGCAAAGAGAGAAGTGATCAAGGTACGATTTTCCGTCGTCCGTGAATTGCCCGAATTTCGGACGAGTCTAAAATCGTTCGAAAACTGATTCGCGCTCGCGCAGGTGGAGGCCACCGACAACGACGAGGGAGAAAACGCGGAGATCACCTACAGCATCTATCACGTGTCCAACAACGGAATGCAAAAGTTCAAGATCGACCCGAAGAGCGGGATGATCGAATCGGTGGGCAAGCTCAACGCGGGCGAGCAGTACAGCATCACCGTGCAGGCCACGGATAACGGCGGCAAGTACTCGCAGACGATCGTCGAAGTCAATGTCATCCCGGGGCCGAACACGAGGAGTCCCGTTTTCCAACAGCCGGTTTACGAGGTGCAAGTTAGCGAGGGAGCGTCGATCAATTCTACCGTAGCGACGATTACGGTAAGTGCGAAGTCAGCGAAGCCGGTTTCTTTGGTGAAGAATCGTAAAGCCATCGAGCCTTCCGTATATTCTGACAATCAACCATTTGCGCCTTCGGCGCGAAGGTTCTTTGAATCCATCCGCGGCGTAATGAGAAGGATCATTCACCGGGTGGATATCCGACTAAACGTAATTGACTTCCGTCGCAGGCCGTCGACCCGGAGAACGATCCCGTGTCGTACTCGATCGTCTCGGGAAATGACTTGAGGCAATTTGCAATCGGCGACAAGTCTGGCGTCATCACCGTTATAAGGAAGTTGGACAGGGAGGACTTGACGCGGTATCAGCTGGTAAGTGGCGTCACTCGCCAAACTGCTCGAGAGTATAGCTCGCGACTGGCTGACGAGCGCATTCCGTCTTCTTCCGTCGCAGCTGATAAAAGCCGAGGACACCGGCGGCCTGTCCAGCTCCGCTACGGTGAACATCAAAGTCACCGACATCAACGACAAGAATCCCGAGTTCGAGTCGCTTCCGTACAAATTTTCCGTGAAGGAAGGAGAGGCCAGGAAGTTGATCGGACGCGTCCACGCGGAGGACGCCGACGAGGGGATCAACGCGGAAGTCACTTACTTCGCCCCCGACGACATACCCTTCACCGTGGATCCCGAGACGGGCGATGTGCTCACGAAGATCGCTCTGGATTACGAGCAAAATCACGTAAGAGATCGAAACTCTTTAATTTTTACTCGAGGCTGATGAGTAACTAATGCCGATCGATCCCATCGCGCGTTTTTTTTTCTTGCGACAGGAGTACAAATTCGTGGTGACCGCGAGAGACGGTGCGCCGGATCCGCGTCTCGCCACGGCCACCGTGACCGTTCAAGTTATCGACGTCGAGGACGAGGTGCCGATTTTCCATCAGAGCAGCTACGAGGCACGGGTCAAGGAGAACGTTCCGGATTACATGATTACTCAGGTTACGGTGAGTTGGAAACTCTGCTTCGCTCCCTCCTCCTTCCCACGGAGAAGTCGACGCGAGAAATCCAGGTCGACGAGTCGCTCCTTCGGCTCCCCGCTGTAACAATATTGTTACAGTGAAAATCTCTCGGTTTCCCGGCGAATAACGTAATTCCCTCCCGGCGGTTATTCTTCCCGTCGAACGTCGCCCGAGCCGATCGCGGTGAATCGAGTCGAGGGAAGACAGCGGAGAAGCTCTCCTCCCGACAAGCGCGAGTCGTTTTGCTCGCGGGAACACAAAGCTAACGCAGTTAATTCCAGGCCGATGATCCGGACACAAAGAAGCAGATTACATACGTGATCAAGCAAGGAGATACCGACCTCTTCAGCATAGACCCGAAGACGGGAGTGATCAAGACCGTCAGAGGCCTCGACTATGAGCGCGACAATCAGCACATCCTCGTCGTGGGAACTTTGGAAAATACCAGCGACCTACCCGGGTCAACGACCCGCGTTGTGGTGAACGTTCAGGTGAGCCTCTTCGTGTGAGATTGACGGAACGACATTCGAGCTCGTCGCTCTTCGTATCGGAAATATATCATATTCCTCACAGGATGTGAACGACATACCGCCGGTGTTCACCTCTGTGCCTCGACCTCTGACCCTGGACGACGACGCTCCGATTGGAACGACGGTCATCACTCTCGTCGCCGCGGATTCCGACGGCACCGCACCCGGAAATCAGGTAGCGATGGAAACTGTTACGTCTGCCCGATCGATTGAGATAAATCGTCTATCGGCCGATTCGTCATATTCGTTTCTATTTTTATCGACAGGTGCGCTACGAAATAATCGGACGCGGCATCGCCGGCAAATACTTCGTGATCGATCCGGACACCGGAATAATCCGAATACGCGACGATTTGCGCAAAGAAACGGATTCGGAGTATCAGGTAAGAGAGAATGATTTTTCTTCCCGTCTTTCCCATTCAAACGATTCGACGAATACTAAATTAATGAAGCGCGACGAAGAATCGCGCTGCATAATTAATCGACTGATCGAAGACTGACTCTTCCCGATAGGTGGACGTTAGAGCGTACGATTTAGGGGAGCCTCAGCTGTCGTCCGTGACGACGGTACCGATTTACGTTCGCCACGTGGCCACGGTACCACCGGAAATCGGCCTGGGCTTCGCCGAGGACTCCTACAACGTGGACGTGCCGGAAGACGCGGGAAACGACACGCTCATCAAGACGCTGACCATCATCAACAACCACGCCCACCACGAGAACCCGCCGCTGAAGTGCGAGATTTACAGTGGAAACGAGGAGGGTCTCTTCGAGGCCAGCATCACCGAGGAGCGAAATTGCGCCTTGAGGCTGAAGAGGGGGGCATTGGACTATGAAACCACCGAGTCCTATCAGATCAAGATCAGGCTGGAGTCACTTTCCGGCCTCGTGAACTCCGGCAGGAACACGACGATGGTGAGTGACTGCGCGAAAAGTTATGCGACGGATGTGACGGGGATCCGGTTGGGAGGGGAAACTTGGGATTGTATTACGCGCGCTTCTCCGCGGGGAAGGATGAAAAAATTCGGGTCATAGAATGAGCAATCCTGCCGATCATCCGGGCATGGATGAGTTTACGACGAGACGTGATACTACGTATACGACGCGGAAGTTCGATGAAGAACGCGTTCATCCGATAGCGGGATCGAAGGTGAATAGACGCTGAACGAGATTTTTCCTTTGCAAATTTCCAGGTGAAGATTCAGGTGATCGACGTGAACGACAACAAGCCGGAGTTTATCATCCCGGGTGACGAGCAGTCGTTGACGAAGGGCCGTTACTTCGCGGCGATACCGCGGACCGCCGCCTTCGGATCGACAGTTCTCCAGGTGAAGGCGCAGGATAAGGACAACGGAAAGTTCGGCAGGCTGGAGTATCAAATGACGGAGGGACGCGGCGCCGAGTACTTCGTCATCGACAGCTCGTCCGGTATCATCAGGACGAACGCTGCCTTCGATAAGGTGAGCGACGCCGAGCTGCCGTTCAAGTTCGGCGTGCGCGTCAGGGACAACCCGAACTCCACGACGAACTGGAATTCGGCCGAGGCGCCGGTGGTGGTCAATCTCATCGACGAGGAGAATCTGCTGGTGCTGGTGGTCCAGGACGCCCCGGCCGATACGCTGCAGAAGATCGCCCCGAAGATCTCCAGGAGCATGCGGGACAAGACGGGTCTGCTGATCGGTATCGACAGGATAGCCGTGAGGAAGTCGCTGACGAAGAACGGCACCGTCGAGTCTTACCCGCAGGACTCGGACGTTTGGTTCTACGCCGTCGATCCTGACACCGAGAAGATGCTCGACAGAAATAGCAGCTTGTTACAGAGGTACAGAGAGACAGAGTGATTTATTTAATCGCTTTTCTTTTCGAGAAAAAGAGTTCAGGTACATAGATTTTATCTCGAAGCGATAACGATTCTCCAGATCTCGTGCAATTCCCGTTCGGAAATACGTAAACTTCACGTCATCGCTAAATACAGGAAGCGAAAACGGGTTAGCTCCCTCATCGCCCACTAAAACCGCCCCCTACAACCGATCGTTACATCTAACGCTATAACTGATCGCTATCGTAAACGTTTGCCGCCGACCAATACCTATACCTATTTTTACTCCTCCGCGTAACTATAGACACAGGGGAGAGAGAGAACGGGGGTATAATCATCCCTTAATAACCATATAATTTAACGACCATTCGTAAAAGAGCTATTATTAGCGCAACTGTTTATCGCATGAAACCGCTACGAGAATCCCGGTCGTCCCGGGGTTGACCAGCGTGAATCGCCAGCGGGTCGACCGCGGGTCTGCGGTTTTAAACTCACCAGCGAACGTGTTCCATTGTCATATGCATCGCTGCTGTGCAAACGAGACCACACGTCGCTCGACTGTGCAATTTATTCCTTTTCAGATCGATTCTAGAGAAGCACGCGATGTCGAACATAACTTTCGACGTTTCCACGCTGATCCGTGCGAACGCTATTGACATTCACGCGCCGGTCACGGCACCAGAAACCGTCCGAACGCAAACCGCGGTGGCCTTCAGCGGGGAGGTTTTCCCGTATGCGCTCATAATTATCGCATGCGTAATTCTCGTGCTCGGTATTGCGGGGATCATTTACATCTGCGTATCGTGGTCGAGGTGAGTTGCGGTTGTTTGCCGCGGCGTGGATTGTTATTAAATTCAAACGAATGCGCCGCGCTGATTCTATCGCGTGGTTCGCTATTTATTTGAATCAGGGAAATTAAAACCTTTGAATTTGAATCCGTCAGATATAAAGCGTACAAGGAACGTATGCAACGCATGTACGTAGTCCCGCGCTACGATCCCGTTTACGTGGAGCCCAATCTGAAGGAATACGAGACCCAAGTGCTTCAGATGAGCGTCCCCGTCGACGACAACGACAGCTTCAACGACTTGCAGCTGGACTTCAGCCATAAAAATCACGCTTTCAGTCTCGACAACGTCAGCTACATCACCAAGGATCACGGTGGTAGCACGGGTAAATACTCGCACCCCGTGATCAATAGAACTCATAAGAGCCGATTTAAATATTACCGTTTTTTTCGATCGCGCTTCGATTGCGGTTTCCGCTCCGTGCCTCGAATCAAGACAATCTCGAGCGCCGAAGAAAACTCAATGCTTAACGATTTATTCTCCCTCAGGCCAGCAGAGTCCGGTGAGTTCAGAAGCGGCCACCACGGCGCGCGCCTCCAGCATAGCCGGAAATCACGCGGACTCCAACATCCACTCCCTCCGACGCTCGACCTTGGGCAGGAAAAACGCCCACGCGGGCAACACTAACACCTTGAACAACCACGAGAGCACTCCGGTGCTGAACCCGCTCTTCAATCACGGTGGAGAGCTGCTCAGCACGAGTCCCTCCAATGACAACGTCACCTTCCGAGAGAGGAAGGACTACTCGCACCTTGGCTTCACGTACTTGGGCGACCAGAGCCCCGTGGAAACGACTACAGAGCTATAAGCGTGAGATTGAAAAAGTTCGTAAGTGAACCGATTGATTCGTAATAGGAGACGCGAACTTTCTCCCCCGGGGACGAATGAATTCGCGCGAATCACCCGAACTCTCCGCGATAAGACCGCGTGATTCGCATCGTCCCGTGGACGATAAGAGTTGAAACTCGAAAGACTCGCCGGACAACGGTTCGGCGCGACGTCGAGAAGTTCGCGAAGTGTATGACTGTGTCGAGTGTACTTAATCACATATGTGTACTTAATAAGCGGTAGTCGCGTACTTTAAACCGAGTCGTGCCTCGCGCGATGCGAGGAGCGAGTGAACGTTCGTCAAGGTTTTTTTAACGCCGTCGAAGAGTCCGTTTAGTCGATTTCCTTTCGTTATTTGACAAGCGAAAAACGGTGAAGCTACGAAATCCTTGCTCGCTCCTCGCATTCGAACCGACCTTGAACAGTTTTTCTACTTAGTTTTCGAGAGCTCGCGTCGAAGACGCGACGCGACTGCGGGAAACCGTCCATGAAGCGTGGAAGTGGCAAATAGATTTAAGTTTCGGAAGCACGGAAATGTGCGGCAACTTGGAAACACTTTGTAAATGACAACTCTCCTCGTTAACATTGTACCATACTATTTTTTATTTATACGATTACGGTTGCTCATTATAATTGTAACTAAACGATGAAACGTCGACGAACGCGCGCCTGACCCGGAAGCGTTACCGCAAGCTGTGACGACGGCGAGAGCGAAAAGTGTTCGAGGAGGCGCGTTAGCCTCCGAAAGAATCGGAGTTGGAAGAGCTCCTTCAGTTTGTGTCGACTGCAACGAGATCATCCCGCTGCAGCGACTGCAGTTTCTCCGATCTTACCTCAAACTTCTGCAATCCGAAGTAATCCGCTCGGCATGCAATTTATTCGCGAGCGTTCCCCCCGTACGTCGACGCGAGGAACGCGTAGGCCGGCCAAGTGCAGTGAACCCAACGGAAGCTTTCATCCGTACTCTTCTTCTTCTTCTTCTTCTTCTTCTTCCATCGTCCACCTAATATTTCGAAAGAAAAGACGAGAGCGCGGCAGATAGATGCGCAGTAGCGCTTCGTCGCTCGTTCTTACTTTGGATCGTCGTATCTCTAGTCGCGTGGATTACGATACTATGTTTACTATAATATATCTTATCGTGTAATACTGACTCTAACTCGTCGTTAGACGGACGAACGAACGGATGATTCGACCACGATACACTATGGTTACGGTGTACTATAAATGCCTGTCGATTATACGTATACGGTCTAAACTCTACGCGCGATATAACTCTGTATCCGTTCTTTTTTTTTACTATACTTACTACTGTTTAGTCCTACTACTGGGTGGCCAGGAAAATGATACCCTTCTTAGCAGTAACGAATTGGACGATCGAAGGTGTCGTGATCGATCACGCGATACGCAGGAGGTACCTTGTTTGTCTCACCGCAACGAAGCTGACGGGCTCGATCGACGTCGCAATATCGCCGAATCGGGCCCGCGTAGCCGATAATCGATAGACCCCCCTTCCCCCCCTCGCCCTTTACTCGCGGTTGAATAATATTTAAGCGAACGAAATGTGAAAAGCATTGTAAAAACTTGTTAATACGTAATAATACATTTATTATATTTACTTAAAGCTGCATCTTCTTCGACCACTGTACACTGTCCCACCCTCCCATTCGTATATTCGCGTTTAAGTCTTTAATAAACATGATATCGACTTCAGTAGGGTCATCCGTCGGTATCAAAGTGCACCACTCCGCCTCAGCCGGAGGGCGAGCCCTCTTTGCGAATCACCCCCTACGTCAGGCTCGAGAACGCCGTGCCGGAGAGGCGAGAAACGCCGGGGGTAACACGGCGTCGGCGCCGCTTTCCGAATACGCAGTCGCATCTGGACCACCATGACGTGAACGCAAACGCAAAGGGAAACTGGTGGACGGGAGAAGAACAGCATCACTGGTCCAGATGACACACGTCCCGTGCAACGGAGTAGCACAGTCTCTCACCGCTCTCCGATGGCGAAACACGGTGGTTAAATGATCTCGCTGCGAGCTGCGAGTGCATTCGGTGCGCGAGTGCATTGATCTCTTTCGCGGTGGTGGTTGTCTTAATACCAGGTTGAACGCGGTGATACAACCCGATAACGGTGAGTTCGATCCTCTTCCATTTCGTTTCCTCTAGCGTCGAGATTGGCAATTTGCACATTGAATTAGTTCGACTCTCCGAGCGTTTTATCTCAGAAAACAACACGAAAGTGATTTTGTCGATTAGTCCTAATTCTGATGAAGTATAACGAATTCAAGGTGACTATAGTACTTGGCATTTACACCCTCGGTAATACATATTAACCCTTTGCGGTCGTATGTCTGCTCTCAGCCACCGAAGCTTATATCTCTAAATTTAAACGACCGCAAAGGGTTAATATATGAAAGTAATGTAAAGTGATAAATTCTTTTTTCCTCGTCATTTCATTAAGTCTCTCATTATCAAAATAATGAATGTCTAAGAAAAATTACTATACGAAGTAATACTGATTCGCGGAGTCAACTGGGGATCCTTTAACGAATAACTGTGTATAGTAAGTGCAAGAGAACATAGTAAAACGCAACAGCTTTGTTTTTCTTTACCTTTACGTCATATGGGCCGTGATTTATTTCACAAGGGATAGTCTTGAAGTCGATCCAACTTTAACCTCTCCCTCTTCTGCAGCGTGTTTAATGAAAGTCAACCACCTGTGAGAATTCCATGTGTGTATACATCAGCAGTATTGATTGTACATTCATATACATAGAAAATGTCACGCGGTGTCAAAAATGGACAGCGTCTCTCCTGGTCCGCTCATTTCGTTTTTATGCCGGAATATAAAACAGCCGAATTTCGTTTGTTTCTCAATTTGAGTAACACAAAGCTATGTCCAATTTATTCACGGGCATACGCGTATCATTATACGGGGGCAGAGTGAAAAGTCCGATACTTTTTAAAATAAATGAACAATTCATAAAAAAGAAAATGTTTAATTTAAAAAGTATCGGACTTTTCACTCTGTCCTCGTATGTTCCGTAGTCGTACTGAGTGATTAGCGTTGGTCCTGCATAATGACCGCTTAAAGCGGTCCAACATTGGAATTAATTGACCGGAATAGGGACAATTATAACGGACGAAACGCGCGTACTTTCTAAGCAGCTTCGAACCCAGCTTAAAATTAATGCACGGACTAAGATTAAATGGAGAATATCGATGAAAGAAAGCTACGGATGCTGGGAAAAAAATATTATCTCGCGCGTAAGATTTTTCCCTTCTTTTTTGGGGAGTTTATTACGCGTAAATTGTGTCCTAAAGCATGGCGAAATAAGGGTGGATGCATAGAGATGCAGCATGTTACACGTGTGCAACGAACGGAACGAGAGAGGCGTTGCGATTATCCCTTTCGCGTCAACGCGCCGATCCAGCGTTGTGAGAAAAGCGCAGACGCGTGCAGCTGCACGGCTGTGTTATTCTGGAAACTGCTTCGCGGAAAATCTAGAGGCGTGAAATTTCAACGAGGGATGAATTTTCGCTCTCTCTGTTAGATGGAAAAAGTGAACGACAGCTCAAAAAAAAATAGAATGCTAAGTTTTCTCATCAGAACAAAACACTCCATCCTTTTCGTTAGATTCTCGTTTAAAAGGACTACATATGACTATGAAGCGAAAGCTCTTCGGACGAGACCTGTCTCCACATTGTCTCGCCAAAGCACGTAGGCAGGACAATGAGGAAAGTTGATATTCTCTCCTCTTCCCAGCCTATGTATTATGTATAAATGGATCGTAATTTCTCCCGTTTCACGCGGCAACCGAATTAGCGCGCGTCGCAACGGCAGAATCTCTTTACATACAGGACACGCGGCACGCGGACATACATATGTATAAATTAGCGGACCGTCAGTGTCCATCTCTCAAATGTAACGGGAAACTGGGACGTCGTCCCTTTGTGTTTTCCATCGGGACTTCGTGAGCAAACCTTCCCGCAGGCACCCATGGTACACACCTTCTGCTTTAGCGTGACGTGTACGAGGGTAGCTCGAAATAGAAACTACCCCCTTTATTAACCCGTTCCCGCGCGGAACGCTCGTCGCGCGGAATAAAAAACATCGCGCAAAACAATCCAGCACTTAACAAATGGGACTCGCTGCTGCAAAGCAGCTGCAACGACCAAGCTCAAAGCTGCAGAACGGCGTCGCGCCGCTCGGTTGCCACCGAACGCGTGGCCTGCGTTTGAATAGCCGAACGACGTCGATGCGGAGGCAACGCGCATTTTATGTTTTTCTCGCGGAAAAATTTCCCCGCATTTTTGTTCCATCCGCATGCACTCGAAAGTCGGGAAAATAAATACGAGCGAGAGGCTCTCTCGCAGGAGAATAATTTCTGCAGCGAGACTCGAATAATTATTTGTTTTTTTTTTCAGATTAATGATTGGCTCCACGTTGGACAGTTGTTGGTATGAAGTACTTAAGGGTCGCTGTTTTCACATTCAACCTTCTGATATGGGTAATTAGACGATATTTTACCCCTTTTTTCATCGTTAATTGTTTGTAGGAGAAAAATTCGCGACGATTTCGGGTCTCGTTGTCTCTAGTTGGCCGGATGCGCGGTTTTGGTGATAGGTGCTTGGCTCCTGTTGGAACCTAGTAAAGGTCACCTCCTCAATCTCTTCGCAACAAATACGACACCTCAAGACACCATCTACATCGTCGCCTACAGCCTCCTCGGACTCGGCGTCACGATCCTCACCGTTGGATTTTTCGGTTGCCGCGCTGCCCTCCACGGAAATCAGTGCATCCTCGCGATCGTGAGTAGCCATCGTTACAGATTGCACGATCACGGTCGGGCAGGACCGCGCTGTCGCGAAATTGAAAATTTTCAACACTGCGGAGATAAATAAACGTTCATCCGGTAACGCGAGCGAGAAAAATACTCGACTGAAATTCGGGTTGACGTAAAATCGATAAGTCATTTGGTATGTAGGAGGACGTGGTTCGAAGCGCGCTTATCCTTTGAATGAAGCTCTAGCGCTGTTTCGTATTGATCTAAAATTGATACTTTAATTTGCACATGAAAATACATAACGCGCAAAGTTCTGATCGCTCTCTCCCTCTCGCACGCGCGAGGGAGAGAGAGAGAGAGAGAGATTACCACAGAGATTTATACGAGTATCCTTCACGCTTTGGTCACGATTAATCTCAACTATATACAACTTTCTTCCTTCCAGTACATGAGTATGCTGATCTCTCTCATCGTAACGGAAGTGGTGACGTCGGTTGCGGGTGGTCTAGTTACTTACAACATTATATCCAACATGGAAAAGGACCTCACCACGCGCCTCAAAAAGTCCTACGGACACGATTCCTACAGTGATATTCGCTTCAGTCACAGTCTTGATTTCGCGCAGTACAAGGTACGAGTACAGCCGAACTTTGCAGATCCTGATTTCGATGCTGTGATCCGAGTCTGACGAATCTAATTGCCTTCACGTGTACTGTATGAATTTGCCCCGCGGCCGTAAGATACGCGCAACGCGTCAAGTACCGAATTGTTAACCAAATTACGGCGCATATATACCGTATTATACATACGTCCGGAGAGAGAGAGAGAGAGAGAGAGAGAGGGCCAGTATTTATATCTACATACGTTGCAGTTCAATTGCTGCGGAATATACGGCGATGAGGACTACAATGGAAGCGATTGGTGGAGGGACAGCTATATCTCGGGGATCAGAAGACAAGTGCCGTTCACCTGTTGTGTTCTGAAGAACGCCGAGGTATCGCGAGAATATAAGAAGGCTAGAAATTGAAATCCGTGGATGCCAGGCCCTCTAGAATTAAACGATCTACTTTCGCTTCGAGATAATCTCGTTACCGTAATCACGTCGACGCGGCTCCACGAGGTACGGAAAGGCTAATGGCTACATTTATTTCCAGGTAGAAAACGCCGGCAGTCCCATAAGCGTCGTGTCGAGGGTCTTTCACAAAAACGTAAGTAGAGGGAATAGTCGCCGAGGGCGAAAAGGGGTGACCGTAACTGGGTGTAATTTAACGCTATTGCAGCAGGACGAAAAACCCTGGCTTCATCCGCAACCAAAGGATTCGTCGGCCTGTCAGCTCGAGGACTCTGCAGGACACGACGGATTCAGGCATAAAGGCGTGAGTCTCTCCGATGGGATAAAAATTCAAATATTTTACAAAAACGGAATTTATTATTACAAACGACAGTCGCCAAAAGGCTTTACCCCTCTCGGGATACGCTCACGGCTCGATTCGTTCGCAGGGCTGCCTCACGAAGATAACCAATTCGCTCCAATGGGAGAGCTTCACGCTCGGCTTTCTGGGAATCGCCATGGCCGGCCTTCAGGTACGTCTTTTACGTCAGAGACGCGTCATCGATTAAGTAGAACTCTTCCGCTTCCCTCTTTCAGACGATCGGAATAATAACGTCTGCCTTTCTACGCCGGACGTTACGGGAGATGGGTGCTAATTAAAGATCGCATTTGTCGAACTACTCCAAGTCCATGGAATCCTCGTTCGCGACGCGAGTGCGCCCGTATATACGAGTATGTATAATTCGAAGTATTGCGGAGTTTCCGGTCCTTCGTCGACGTTAATGTTATATGGCGAAAAGCAGGCTCGTCACGCCGTGCACGGAAAAAATGATTTTGCAGTCTTGGCAAAACTGCATAGGTTTTGCTGAGAACTTGTTGCTATCGCGAACAAAATTTTATCCGCGGCAGCAAAAATTATATTCAGTGGCGGTAGAAATATTTGCTGGGATGGCAAACATTTTTACCGAAGAAAAACTTCACTGTAATTGCAGTTACATTCGTTATTATTGGACTTATTTTTTATTGGATGTACGACGTTGCGTAACGAACAAGTGTGACGCGTCTGTTTGGAGAGGACTCGGGAGGAGCGTCTTTCTCGTTACTCCCGTAAGCTCTCCCAGCTGAATAGCAGCGTTTTCCCCAGAGTTTCGAGACAATAGAAATTATTATCGTTCCGATAGGGCGAAGGTTACGGCGATTGACGAAAGCCGCGTTCGGCAGGTGCGAGATCACTAACTTAACGAGCTCTCGATAAACGATAAAAGCTCAGCGAACGGTCGCGTCTGCCGAACGAAGCCGTTGTCACGGTGATTGGAAGCCTTAGATAAAAAATGCATCGATAGAAAGAGAGAGATATATATTAAGGACGGTAAACTTTATCCTGCCCAGAGAAAAAGAATTACTTGGATCTACTGAAAATGACTTGCAGGGTCACGGGTAATTATTTATTTATATCTCTTAAATCCTTTAATACATCAATTTGACATCTCTTCCTTACAAGTATGTGATTGCAAGGAAGAAACATCAAATTAATATGAAAACAGATTTAATTAGTGTAAATAAATAATTACCCGCGACCTCAGAAACAATTATTATTAGTAGATCCAACTGATTCTTTTTCTCTGTGAATAACGGACCCCAATTTCGCGGAGTACACCAAAAGTCCATTTCGAACTTTGACGAAGGTCTCGCTTCGGCACGAGCGAACTGTGCAACACGCGTGTCAATTTAATGGTGTTTAACGTAAATGTGAGAGTTGCGACGCGTTAGCTAGAAATATATCGAATTTCACAAGGAGACCGACTCACATCGCGACCACTTACGGTGTTCAGCTGCGCGCGTATTATATGTACGAGTATGTAGAACGTGGCTGCGTTTCGGTGTCGGCTGGAATTCGTTGCGCTATATGTATGCTGCAGTTGATGCAACCGATGTCACTCGTCAGCTTCCGTTTTGACAGAATTTTAAGAGAAGGGTTTTTAAGGTATGAATAATGGTGATGGTGGATGAGTCTCTTGAAGGCTCAATCCGAGATCGAACGGAAAATGTATCGGCAACCGCAGCATCGACTTTGCAGCCATTCGCAGCCGATTGCGGGGTCGCAAGTAATTATTTATTTGTATCAATGACATTTTTTAATACATCAATTTGATATCTCTTCCTTGCAATCACGTGGAACAGTATGTGATAGCAAGGAAGAAATATCTGATTAATGTGAAAAAAGATCTGATTGACGTAAATAAATCCTTGAATAATTCCTTGCGACCCCGCAAGTAATTTTTAGCAAATCCAACTAATTCTTCTTCTCCGTACAGAAAAGCGATTCGCCGCTCGCGAATTACGTTATACTATTTACAAGCGTGTAAACGTTATACGACTGTTAACAAGGTCGCGTCGACGCGCGCGCGGAGTGCAGCCCGATATTCGTATTCGGCGATTCGAGAAGTTTTCCGTATGTATCATTCCCCATGATCGAAATTATTTTTAATACTGCGATGTAACGACGACGTATTGGCTCGTATATTTTCTGAGCCGTTTCTCCGATTCGTTTTTATCCCCGAATGGGATTTCGCGGGGGTGGAAAGAGCGCGAAGAGCACGAATGGTCTCGACGTGTGTGCGCCGTACGAACGACGAAAACTCGCCCACGTCGAACGTTATATCGACGCACCGACATCTGAACGCAATAAAGCGAAAATAAATATTGTTCTCGTGTATTTTGCTTCTCCTTTCTTTGATCATATTTTTCCTGCACCTCGGGGATTACCCGTTACGACGATACGAGGAAATGTTTATAGCCATTTATGCCGTTTAAATCATTATCGTAAATTATAGGCTTTGGAGGGAGCGCGTATATTTATAGAACCGAATTTGTGTAAAGGGAGTATCAAAAATTGTTAAAAAAATTACAGGAATTTAACTACTCCAATTCAAGAGACCGTTGCAAGACCATCACGATAAAGACGAATGTGATACGTCACGTAAAAGACTGACAATGTTTACAGTACGACGTAATATTCTCACTTTAATCGTAGAAATAAACGTCACGCTCGTTCAGTAATTGCACCGGTCGCGAATTCAGGAGCATCGGACCGTCCACCGAGCAGACCTTGCGGAACTGAGCCACCTGGAATAGTCAAGTAGGGATAGTGCATCTGCTCCAGTCACAATTATAACGCTATCTATGAAAGTTCAACTTCGGTTCAAGACAGTCGTCGAAAGAACATGCAATCCATCCCTTTGACGAACCTTACGGTAAGCAACCCCCACAGTTACAGTCTAAATCGATACTCGATCAACCCTTGGTTTTTCCGCGAGCGCCCTTATCACCTGTTTCGACGACACAGCGATCGGTTCCGGCTGAACGATCCAAGTGACCACTTCGCTGCACGGAGGCTGCGTCAGCGAGCCGCAGTAGCTGTAGTAACCCTTTTCGAAGGGCGGGTAAATCCATTCCAGCGGGAACGGAGGGATGTAGACCTTGGATCCAGGTCGAGATACGCGCCACAAGTTCGTCACGACGTGATCCAAGTAGGGATTATCGACGTTCGTAATCTGGGAAGGAACGGAAGGAGATGTCAACGAAAGCTTGGAAAAGCACAGATCAAACGGAGGGGGAAGGACGAACCTGAAAGAGGAACGAGATGATCGCGACACCGTCTTTAGCCCCGAGGACAATGGCGTCGAGGGGTGAGTTGAAGCCGCGCTTCACGTGGATCATTTGCAATTCCATGGGGAACCTCACGTAATCGAGGGTGTGCTCGCTGCCTTCGTCGTCGGAGGGTCCCCAGTGGAAGGCCATCGAATGAAATTCGTAAACGCTCGGCAAGGGTCCGCCTTGTACGCCGGGTCGTGAACCTCGCGGCCAGAAACCGCAGACCGTTACTGCGAATTGCGTTCGATCAATTTGCGCGTACACGTAGAAGAGTTTACTCGTGGAGGCATTAAATGTACATATACTTGATTACGGCGAAAGAAATACTTCGTTAGGCCAAATAAATCTATATTAATTATTAGAGTGTCCCTTTCATTCAAACGAAAATCGAGTATAAGCTGATAAATATTTGCTCGGCCCAAAGAAATATTTCTTTCGCCATAATCAAGTATACGTATATTAGCTGTAAATAAACTATTTTTTTGTGCAGTTATCGTGCGCGTTTGGTTTGAAAATATTTCCGTAGAAAAATCCATCGGTATCGCCTATCGCCCTTTAAATCCGATTTTTCACAGAGCGTTTAACGAAGTCGAGGAATTCTGATAAGCTTGCGGCCGGTTAATCTAGCCGTGCTTTGTCTCCGATAATATAATCAACGCTTGTAATCACACGTTAATAACGTCGCTGGCGATAAGCTTATTGTATCAGGAAATAAATTATAATTGGCTTTCTCGGACAAAACCGATAGAGGCTCCGAACGTACCGATATTTCCGTCGTTCGCCAGCGTCATCGATACCGGCTGAGAGCGATAACCGTTCCACTTGAGAGGTTCACCGAGCTGCACCACCACTGCGAGCCGAGTCGTGACGTTGATCGGCGACTGGCTGCACCCTCCGCTCTCGGGATAAGACAGTTTCCACGTGTGCGGTCCATCGTGGTCACTGTAGCCGAATACGAAGATCGGGCCGTGCTGACCCTCCAGAGGGGAGAAGAGCTGCGTCCAGTCCAAGATCTCGCAGAGAAGCAGAGCTTCGGGATAATTGGATCCTCCGATTATCGTGCGCTTACTTCTTCTACGCTTTCAGGACACGCGTGTACCTATGAGGAGGACACTGCCGCACATGACCAAGAACTCCGGTAACGAGGAGTCCAACATGTTCGTCCCGCGTGCATGTGAAAGGCATGGACGAAGTAGCCTCTTCCGGAATGCGTCGAAGGCATGGAAGTGCAACGAAGTGCACTGTGGTGTCACTTGTACAATTTGTATATTACCCCTGCAGTCCCATTGATATCCGATAAAGTCGAAAATCGTTGGCGAAAAGGTTTCGCGAAATGACGGATGGCGTTCGTTTGTTTGACAAAAAGAAGCAGAGTTCAGTTCGATGTGTCGATATCAACGAAAATCACGAAACGAATGATTGCGGTGAATCCGAACCAGATGATAAAAGATGTCATTCCGAGAGAGTGACTAAACTGCTGTATGTTAAATATATTGCTGTCGCGTTTCTAAATAAATATATAATACATACATCGTAAAAAAAGAAACGTCAGTCGCCTACTTATACGGGTGATTCTAATTGATGCCAATAGAATTCCGTCTGGCGCTAATTCATTTGCACCAACGAGTTACGTCAATGCGAAAGGCGCATACGATAATTAATCGCAACTAGTAACTAATCAAAGATCTGTCAGTGTCACCTTAATTTCCAAGTTAAGGCCCCAGAAAAGTAATCATTCAAAGGCATCTCTTTCATTGATCTTGCCAAAATGCAATTCTGACGACGAATTCTTGAAGAGGAGATAAGGGGGGGTGCACGTTAGTTACATTTCTAAAAAAAAAGGCAGAAATACGAATGACGGAAAGAATAACCGAGTACATCGATCGTCACCGCGATAGAAAGCTCTCGATGCTAACGACCATAATTCACGGACAAGGACGGACGATTAATCGATCGACGAATAAAAAATTGCCCCGCTCGCGCCTTCCTGCTATTCCACGCTCGGTAAATCGGATCTTATTTATAACCGGAGCAAATAGCGGGACTAATTAAAAGTATGCGCCACGCGGGGCACAGCTCGCACGACTTTAACGCGGTTCAAGTAAGCGTACGCCTGCGGTTCACCAGGTTCACAGCGGCTCGGCCGATTGTATGTAAGTTACAGATAATCTTGTTTCCTCGACCGTATCGCTGCACGTGCTGTGAAGAGTTTAAGTTTTGTCGCGTCGCGCGTTCTTTAGCGCCTGGCGTGAGGGGAGTGATAAGGCGTCTGGCGTTCGTCTCACATTGGTCACGAATTGTATAATAATCGTATATATACGTTCCGGTCGATAAGTCTCCATTAGTGTCAAAGTCGATATCAATTTGGTGGCGATGCATCGAGGTGCATCGGCTTAATTGCTCTTTTTCGTACTACACAGAAAAAAAGAATTAGTTGGATCTACTAAAAACTACTTGCGGGGTCGCAAGTAATTATTTATTTACATCAATCGGACCTTTTTTCACATTAATCAGATATTTGCAATCGCATGCTGTTTTACGTGAACGTAAGGAAGAGATATCAAATTGACGTATTGAAAGTTTTCATTGATATAATTAAATAAATACTCAGGGACCCGCAAGTAATTTTCAGTAGCTCCAACTAATTCTTTTTCTCTGCGTATGAACATATCGCGATAAATATCTGCGTGTGATATAAAAACTGATGAGAAAACACGATAAGGATCACGATTTGTTAACTGTTATCGTTGCAAGGAATTAATTTGATACCTACTATCCGACACATGTATGCAAAATACGGGCCAATATATCGCATTAGCAACTTGTGCAGCCACTTCGACGTTGTTTTACTTTCAAAGTCAACGAGGACGGAGGGAATAGATAATAGGTGGAGGGAAAAGCATTCAACGAGTTCATTCTCGATCGATGACAGGCCAAATGACAGTTCTCGACGCGCTGTACACACTCTTGCACAGCGGCCACGATCAATACCGAGCAGCATGAAATATGCAGGTGGAGCGAAATGGTATTTGCGCGCATTCCTGCAGAGAATATTCAACTGTACTGGAATGTTTGAAGCGACGCACGATTTTTTCTTTAGAACGTTTTTCTTTGCCTCTAACTGAAATTACAGTCTCATGGCTGGAAGTGAGATACATTTGAAGTATTTCTCCCGATACACACACGATGATTTTTGGCCGAAGCCTTGATATTGGAATTGCTATTTCATCGACTTTCCCAGTCCACCTTGTACCCAGATTCCTAATCATACATTTATGATATTTGCATTCGAAATCGTATGAGCGTCATGACGTCTAACCGCTCTTTGAATTTCCGCATATATTTAACGGTACACATTAGCAGGTGCTAAAGTACACTCACGACTTTTGATAATAGCACGTGCTTTTCATTATCTAGCCGTTATCAGATCCCGTGCCTCGACGCAAATATTATTTTTACACGTATCCAACGATAGTAGATTTTCATCTGCTGGGAGATTCGTAGGAGCTAGCATTTCATGGCAAGCACTGCGCTAGCGAAAAAAAGAAGGAAATATTATAGAAGAAATTCAACACCATCGGAACCGACGGTGTACGTATCCTCACATTTATCCATAAATTGCATTACAGCTTCTCCTTCGAGAAGTTCAAAATAAGTGACTCTACGTCCGTGCATTAGGCTTCTGATTGACAAGGAACACACGATGACACGTACTGCTACTGCTAAGTTGTGATAACCACTGACGTCGCGCGCGGCGTCATCGTTAAATATTTGGTTCGCTCGTTTATATAACAAAAAGTAACTACGTGACGAGGGACTCGACTGGAGAGAAGACGATTTTGATATTTTATTGGACTAATTTTGATAATACTGTATAACCATTAGAAATCTATGGACATGCAGAAACATATAAAATCATATAATACCTATAATAGATCTAAGGGAAAGGCCAAAAATATATAAAAAGTGTACACAACGGAAGTATCAGAAATCTTATCGCGAGATGAAGATACGGTGGTGGAAAAGGAATCCGGAGAGTCCTTTAATTTTATATGTATAAAAAAAATAGGAGCGTCGCGACGGTAATCTCGCAATACTATATATCGACATCTATACATGCCGTAAAGGAATTTGTAATGCGATAAAAATACGATAAAACGAGTACATAGATGGTATCGCTGACAACACATCGCCCGGCAAGGATTACGGCGAAGTTTCGACGTTAATAATGATCGACTATCGGTCTACCGCACGCGGTATATAAACTCTAACGTGTCACGTGTCGCCTCAGTCTCGAGACTTCGCTATCGCAACGCGTTTCAAGTCTGCAAGTCGCGCCTACTGATTCCGTAGTCATTCGCTAATATTTTAACGAGGTAATTGACAAATTGAGCAACGATAGATATCTTCCGCTTCTGCGACATTATTTAGTCTTGTGATCTTCATGAAAAAAATTAATGACGGTATTGGAAAAAAAACCGAGTCTGCCGAGGATATTATCGTGCATAGTGTGATTTGAATGTTTTATTGCTACTTTTAAAAGTGCAGTCGAATAATCGATCGACTTTCCAGCGATCATCGCGAAAAGTGATTTCTCTGTAATCTTGATCACCAGAAGCCACTTCTAATCTAGTTTTATCGTACTTTTCGACGAATTGTGTGATTCTAGCCAACACTTATCACAATCATGTCATCTGCCAAAATGCGACTGATCAAGCGTCGCATCCTCAAACGCAAAGCTATTCGCGCAACTCCAGGCACGGAATGCTGCAAGATTTCGTGTCGTGCTATAAGTAAGTATTTGTTTTCCCCTGATAGAGAGAGAAAGATGAATATTTGCAGTTTCTGAAAGTCGTTTATTATACGAATGTGGTACGAAAGAAAGAATGGGATTAATCGCCCCTTCGTCATTTTCGCAGGACTTAGATCGACTAGGACAATCAGGAAGGGCGCTCTGAAAAAACAGAAATCGGAGTCCAAGGAAATAATCCTGCACGAAGGTGAGCCATTATACACCTTTGAAATCTGATAGGACAGTTACGTCGTGTATTCCGATTGAAAATTGTTTGCAACTTCCTAGAATTACGGTAGATGATTATATTGACATTCCTCTTTTAGATTCGCCCAAAGGCCAATCGCCTGTCGACCTTGCCCCGACGGATATCGTGACGAACGAGCAATTTCCGCCTCTGAAAATGACTGGTCATTGGACACCGTTGGGCTGCGCTTATCTCTACAATACCGGAAACACAGGTGAGTCACGACGACGCGATACATCGATATCACTGACAAAAATATTTAAATCCGATAAAAGTAGCAGCAACTGCAGTAAAAATGTGCAACTCGGTTTTTATTACCGATATGATGAATTATCGATGTAAATTTGCAGCCGAAGTCAGACTGAGCTTGGACAAGCCACCCGCAATTATTTCCGGTGGACCTCTGAAGGATGACTTTGAATTTCTGCAACTGCACTTTCACTGGGGAAAGAGCAATTGTCACGGCGCCGAACACTCGATCAATGGCAAATTGTAATTAAAATAAAATCTGAATAATTTGACGAAGAGTTCGATATTAGGAAATCGGATGGCAACGATAATTTCATTTCAATATTCGACGATAATTGATGCAGATTTTCCATGGAGGCACACGCCGTACACTTCAACAGAAAATACGAGACGTTTGAAAATTGTCTGGACAAACCTGACGGAGTAGTCGTCGTAGGCTACTTCTTCCAAGTGGTGGGTGACGATCATCGAACGGAGGATCATCGTCACTTTGCAAAAATCACCGATCACCTGTCTTCGGTCGTCGAGCCTAATTCTAAGGCTGACCTTGAGCATGGTAAATATATCAGACCACAAAATATCATTTTTTTTTTATTTCAATTTGAAATTCTGAATTATTATGTAAATTCTCTGTAGGTATATATTTTTCTACGACAAAATTAATTATTTATAATTATGTATTTTTTTACTTCAGATGCTTTAATATGGATGAAACAGGGTCGGTGCCTTTGCAGCGGTTACTACACGTACCACGGGTCTTTAACAACGCCACCGTACAACGAATGCGTCACCTGGATCCTGTTCCCCGATCCCATAAGGATCACTCGCAGACAGGCGAACGCTTTTCGGAATCTCAAATCCTCCACCGGTGATTGCATCACGGCCAATTTCCGGCCAGTACAGACTCTCAATGGACGTACAGTATTTTTCGGTAGTTAATTCGCGGTCGTTACTGTAGCGCTAGATTAATATTTATTTGTTTTCTAGTCAACGTACCTGTGCGATACAATATTGTTAGATATATACGTGTATATTTACCAAGCAGAGAGCATTAATTTTCTGTGTAAGTAGTTCTTTAAGTCGATCGGTTGATACGTTATTTTGTAGTCTTAGAAACAAAAAGCTCCTCTCTCTATAAATAATTTTATTTCCTTCACTGAAGACTATAAACGGTGGTTGGATATCATCGTGCAATGTTGATTCCTTTTTTTTTCGTCTTTCTGAAAAACACGCGGTATGTACAACACCTGTAAAACGAATTGCTCCTATTTCTGCTTGGGTTTGTATCGGAATATTATCAACTTGTACAGCAAACGAAAGAAAATTAGGAACATATCGTCACGAGTACATCAATGCAATAAATCTCATTCACCTAAAAAATAAACCATGTTCTCTCCTTTCTTCAATCACACATGTGCGTCGAATGCGTGCGAAACGAGTTCCGAACAAAAATCAAGATCGCTGAAAATCCAAGGCACGTGAGTATATCGTGTAAAAACTTTTATTGGTCAAAGAACGTTTTCAACATTTCTCGAATGAAAATTTTAGGGCCCCTATTCCGATCTTGCACTATCACTGCAAGAAAGGACAGACGGCTGAAGCGAAAAGTTGAACCTCGATTTACATTGGAAATACATCGAATCGCGCGAACGATGCAAGGTCCAGAAGATGAACGCAAACGAGTGATTTCCTCTACGGCAAAAATGCGCGCACTTACGATTAGAGCCTAAAATCCCTATTTCTCTGCAGAAACGGGTGACTTAGCTTGGCGTTGAAACGATAAGAGGTTCGTTCGAAGCGGTGAAGATCCTATTGTATATATATGTATATACATTAATTAATTCGTCGTAAATGCCTAGCTTTACAAAACACTTATTAATCGATATATCTGAATTAGCGTAAGTCTTAACTACGTGCGTGCCTTATTTTTAATATCGATCAGCTAATCGCGAAGGCCGTGTTAACAAGTAATATGTATCGTACGAACTCTCGCGCGTACGTCGCGATAAAGGGGATTCGTTAATCGCCGTTCATTTATTCGTGCTATTCGTTATTCGTTAAGCCTTAAACGTGTCATTTCTCGAAATAATCATTCCGCAGTGGATTTTATCGTTCGATCCAAAGAAATAACATTGCATATGTGACTTTAGAGAAAGTGCTGTAGGTGCATCGTTTCCAGCACATGACCCCACTCCTCAACCATCCACGTGTAACAGAGTGCAGCGGAGTCAGATAGTGTACGTGCTGAAAGACACACACCTCCACCAGTGAAAACTTGACAGTACCGTAAATCCATTTAAAAATCTGAATTTTCGAGCGCCAGTCATTTCAAATATATAGAAAATCCCGTTGAACGATGTAGTGCATTTAGAATTGATTCCAAGTTCCGCTGCCTTCGAAAAAATGCGAAAGAACCAACGCTTAATAATTCTTCGTCAATTGATTAAGTTAGGCCTGTGTGAAAAACGTCCGACGCCTCTTTTACTTATCCTAAAGACAGAAGTCAGTATATTCGGCGCGAAAAATTCTATACAAATTATTTGGTTCTATTCGTACTGCAAAATCAATGTAAGCTTTATTTGGTGGTTGGATCGATTGGATTTGAAAAATGTACAGAGAGAGGAAAGAGATAAACAGAGAGAAACTGGATCGAGGAAGACGGAATAAAATAAGATCGAGAGAAAGATCGTGTGATCGAGCGACAGTGAAACTAAACGAGGGGTGCACCAGGAAGAATATTCTTTATTGCGGATTCGTAAATCCTCTCGCCGACCGCTTTTACACTGGTCCTCGGTAATCGTTCGTCGCAGCAGCGAATCGTAATAATAATCGTAATCATAATAAATGCTCAGAATCGCCGCGCGTGTGGCTTCGTCGGAAGTCACTATGTCCCGCCGAAGAAATCGATCGACCGTACGCAACATATTCGATTCAATTTGCCGTGTCATTCCAGCGCGCGAGAACAAAGAGAGAAAAGCGAAAGAACGGTATCCGTCGACGTAATTGGTGGTCGTCGGAAGCAATGGTATTTTAAAAAAGGGGGGAAAAGAAGAAAATTCGTAACGTTACGTAAGAATAGGCCCTGCAGTCCGAACACACAATCAAGTTAAACAATTTCGCATTTTTTTCCCGAAAATTAGCCCCGTCACGGAATCCAACCGATCAATCAACACCAGGGTCGACTCGATCTCGATTTCGCGGATCAGATATTCGATGCCTGGCGGACAAAACTCTATGCTTTCTATTAAAATGTATATTATTGTTATCGCAGCCACGGAAAAGGCGTCAATTTTGGCAGTGCTGAGCGTTCTTCGATCACTGGTGTGCTTCCTTCCGTCCCTTACGGTGCGAGTGCTTCCGGGTTAGGCGAAACAACCCGATCGAGCGACCCTGGAGCGTCAATTTCACGTGGTCCGATAAAAAATAAGAATTCAGTGTTCAAATTCCAAGACGATCGAGATCCTGTCGTCAAAACGTGGCGTCCGGTCAAATTTCTAGTTATCGTATACGATACGGAGCGGAGCACATCCAAAAAGAGGAGGAACAGAATTCCTCCTCCCTTCGTCTTCGATAATTAATAATCAGAGATTGATACATCTCCCCTTACGCGTGTAGGAGGGAGAGAACGAGCGACGATTCCAGTTTCGAAGGGGAACGAGGGAAAAGGAGAAACGTCGGTGGCGATGGACGTCGCTGCTGCGGGGAGAGAGAGATGCGTGCGACGCGAAGAATCGGAGATACGAATTTCATTCGCATCCCCCTCTGCGGTGCAGCGGTGTGCACCGATCGCAGCATGCAGGGCCGACGGCGAAACTCACGATTTAATTGTACAGAGTGCGACGTCTCGTTCGCGCGTGCAATGAAAAGTGCGCTGGGTACTCGCAGCGGTATGTACAATACTTTGTGCCATTTCCTCTTCGTCGAGACTCGGATTCCTTAACACCCCAATGAGGACTACAGCCCGTGCGCCTTTCGGTTATTTACAGGTGCGAATCGAGAAGAGAAAAATACGTTAAATACTAATTAAGAGATAACTCGTTGAAGGCTTCGAGAGAAACGAGTCGAACGTCGTATGCGTCGAATGCGACGCGCGATGAGATGAGAAGCACGGAGCGCGTCAGGAGGATACCCGTTTTTTCTGCTTGTCGCATTTAATTGCGGGAAATATTTTTTCAGTAGACTCTTTTGTTCACGTCGATATAAATACACGAAGAAGCGACGTTCCTCCTTCCTCACCCAACGATTCTCTTTCTCTTGCGCACGTCGTCGTCGTCCATCACCCTTTTCCCTTTTTGCTGCTTCAACGCGGCGAGAGACAACGTCGGCAGCGAAGTCGCGCAAGAAGCAATTCGGTGGTCGTGGCTAAAATTACTTTTCTGTATATTTAATAATATTACTTTTATATTATAATATTTATATATATATTAACTATTACAATAATAGATTGCAATTATCATATAATTCAATAATACAATTATTATCGTTATGTGATAGCGTTTCATCGGGCGTGTATAAATGTGTCGACGAGTTTAAAATGGTGTTTCGTCGTGTTCGTGTTTCGTTTCTCTCTTTCGGTCGTTCGTCTGTGTGTGTGTGTATGTATTCGCATGCAAGTGTGCAACAGGAAAAGAGAGGGAGTAGAGTAGCGCTTGCCTATCTCACATTTGTATGTTTTCTCGTCGTATCCTACAAAAAAAAAGGGAAGGAAAAACAAAAACGAGCCGAACTAGAAAGCGACAAGATCCGCCCACATTCGGCCCGGCGTCCTGTACAAAGAAAACTTAAAACGATACGTTTATACTTAGGTAAATACTTCCTTCCTCGTACTCGGCGAAGTCGTACTTGCCTTCAAATATGGTATGTCCGTACGATAATAATAATAATAATAATAATAATAGTAGGTAGTATTAATAAAAATAATCAATAGAACGATAAAAAATAAAATATATCATCAAAAAACGAACAGCGAATCGGTCCGTGCGTTGTGTGCAATAATGGAAAGAAGCCGCGGCCCAATACCAGCCAACCCCGCGCAGCCGCCAACCCCCGCGCGTCACGACGCATCGGTCATGGTTCCTCTCCTAAGTAGTTCAACCCGAAAAGGACAGGAAAAATCCGATCAGCTCCGAAAATCAGATTCGATCCGCGACAATCGCGTCAGCCTCTCCTTCGTGTCTCCTTTGTACTCTACGCTCCTGCAACGGTGATGATTTCTCGTCTCCTTTTCGGATTGCATTTCGCGGATCTCCGCTGTGAAGAGAAAGAGAGAGAGAAGGAGAAGAGTCGAAAGATATATGCGTAGAAGGGAAGGAAGAGGAAAGAAGAATCAACGACTACGCAAAGGCGAGATACAGCGATCAGCAGCACGACGACAGCAACGCGACACTTACACCTTCTCGCGGGTCTACCCTGAAGCGAACGCGTAATAAAGCCGAGAACGATTAACGGGCGCACGTCGAGCAACAGAGCCCCTAATGAGGAGAATCGATCGGGGCGGCTGTACTGCGGACGGTTCCGCGCGACTGCGGGCCTAAATAGTCGCGCCAATTCGCGTAATTAATCATCATCAGAGCCTCTTCTCTTTTCGCCCTTCGTTCGTTTTCTCTTAGCCCGTCTAGCGCGCGTTCGCGCCCCGTTGGCGACGCGAAGCCACGTACACGTGGAAAGCCGACGAGGGAAGGAGAGCACATCAGGGACTGCGCGGCTTCTGACGTGGAGGCGGCTTTGCCTCTTCCTTCCAGGACGCGCGGGAGTTTCCTTCTAACCGTTTCTCCCTGGCCTTCTTCCCTTTTTTCCCCTCCATTTACTTACTTTTCACTCCGCGGAGTGACGTAGCTTCCTAACTTCATCGTCCGACGAGCAAACGACGGAAGGAAAGAGTCTAATAATTCTTCTTCCGAGACCAGGAAGGACCCCGATAAGGGCACGAGGATGTCGACCGTCTCCGCGCCCTTTCCTCTCGGTTCATCAGCTCGTTAAAACACCCGAACGAAACGCCTTTTGGCGACACGACGACGCGTCTGTCCTTTCACTTCGGTTGTGTTTCTTTATTTCACGTCGGCGATTTGTCAGGCGTGCGTGAGGGACGAAGGACGAGGGGCCGGGGTGGGGGAAGTTAAATACAATCGCGCGACGCTTAACAAATTAAAAACGTAAAAACATTAACGATACAATATAGTTTCCTTATCGTAGGTGTAACGCGATGGCAGTCTTGAGTCCTGGAAAGATGCTGTGATTGTTGCTCGGTTATTCGCTTCTCTTCAGGCGGTATTCGACCACTTTTATTTTCGTTCCACGCTTTTCTCCGCTCGCACGGTTCGTCCCCTCTTTCTTCTTTCTTATTTACTCTCGTTCTTTCGTGCGTCCCGTATTCTATTATCTCGAATTATTCAATCTCGCGATTCACATTGATTTCGTTTACTTATGGTAAGCTTTGTGTTGTGGCAGTGTCTGTAAAAAATGTAGAGAAAAAAAGATCGCGTGAGCATCGTGCGATGCAGTCCGGAGAATTATTCGATAAGGATAATTTGGTAAACTCCGCGCACGTCAGCCCCTCGTAGAGATATTAATTTTACCGCAAAGAGAGAGAGAAAATATCAATTGAACTCCGCTATATGTTGAAATATTAAATACTCGAGATGAAATATCGATGAAGTTTGATGAACTGCAAATAAGCTACAAATTGAGCGTCTAGGAAAAATTGCCTACGTTCTTTGCGCCTATGCAAACAAATTAGCGGCAGCTCGTCTATTCTAGAAACGCATGTCACGGTAAAATACGAGTATCGTCCTCCCCCGCCCGATCGAAATACAAATTGTTACAAAATGCAGAGAAAAGGAAGATCTTCGTAATTTCTTCTCTTTTCTCGCCATTTAATTCGCACAATTCATATTGCCAATACGAGCAAGAATAAAATTCGTTTCCCCGGTCGGACTTCGAGGCAAATTTCGGAGCCCCACGGAAAGCAGAAACACTGTTATCGCGAAAATAACGCCATTCGCTCGACGATGGGGTCTTCCAAAATTTTCCTCGCGCGACTTACCGCCTAAAAGTCCTCGAAACCCCGAGAAATCGCTGATGCGATACGCCGTGGTACGTACCTGAGATAAGAGTACCTACGCCTCGACAGACTTCTTCTTCTCCTTCTTCTTCTTGAGGAAGGACGGTGTCCTCAGGCCCTTCTTCTTCTTCTTCTCCTTCTTGGATGATTCCTCGCTAACGCTCACGTCCTGCGACATGGAACCCTTAACACGGAAGGTCCCAACCATAACCATAAACCTTCATGCACATGCAACGACCTCCTAGCGTCCCTCGTAAGAATAAAGAATCTCGACGCATGCAAGCGATGCGGCTATCGGCGGACTAGCTCGCTCTCGCGCAGCACTATATTGCTGTCACAGACTAATCGTAAGGAAAAAAAATACTAGCTCTCTGTCTTTAATGTACGATGAAACGCGAAACAGCGGAGGCTCTTCGAAGATATGATCGAAATCGATTAAAGTATCGATCTCACTAAATCAGAGTAAGTCTGTAAAAGTTTGTTGAACGTTTTAAGACTTCACGTTAGAAGAAATCACGTCGAATACGTTTAAATCTTTGAAGAACGATCGACAGAGATATTCGAATACACATATAGATAGGGAATTCGTCGCAAGATCCTCGAGTTTCTTCTTGAAAATGCTGAAAGAAAACTGAAGCCTCTGAACTGAAGACGAGGCGTAAATATGAAAAAAAAAAAAAAAAGTTCAAAAACAAATCTCGAGGATCATCGTCGAAGGAACAGAGACACTTTGGAATCGACTCATCGTAGGAATGAGTCGGAATAAACATCGAAAATTTAAGAAACAAACCTCCTTGCTGCTCTGAGAAAACGTGCTATGGTGCGCGTCCGAGTGATCGCCGTTCACGGTGTTCTCTCCTGAAACACAAAATGACAATTGACAGATTTCGCAAGCCGCGGTCTTCGGGATCAGGGTGTAATTTATCTCGGGAAAGGAGCCCCCTCCGCTTCAAACCCACTTTTATTAGTTCTTGTTAATATCGAGGAAGAGAATCGACGAGAGAACGAAAGTAGAAAAAGAGAGACAGCTGTGAAAGTTCCCATACCAACGGACAGAAAAAAAACTGGAGAATTAAAATACCTTACCTTAGCAGCGATATATCGATTAGGCTTGTGTCGCGTGAGTACGCTGAATTAACAATCGAGGAATCGTGCGTGGGGAAGTAAACGAAAAAGGTGTTAACGGTTACTGGGTCACAGGTGTGGCTGTCGGGTGACCAGAGGCTGCGCGAAGTCAGTGGCACCGGTGTCCACGACGTGATACATAGATCTGCCTTAACGACATCTTAATTATTCATTTCTCTGGCCACCCTGCGCACTGGAAACATTTAGTACGTGTTAACGACAGACCAGGCTCCAAGATCATCGCTCGTCGTCGGACGGACAGACGATCGTGCGTGAACTGAGAAACCACAAAATAAGAATTGACGCGAGGACGCAAAAGAAAAGGAGCGATCGCGATTATTCGTTGTGTCGAGCTTGCCGACCTGCGAGGCGATCGAGCGCTTCGTGCAAAATTAGAAATAGAAATAGTCAAGCTCCGAGATTCACGTGCAAAAAGAATCAGAGAAAACGAGGAAAGAAGCGATCGCCTTGCACTTCGGAAGGTCAAAACGAGTGAACCGAACTATTTGCGCGTTATACCGAAATTTAATGGACAGTTCGGTGTGCGAGCGTCCCTTTCTTCTGCGATGACAGTGCGTGCGAATGTAAAATTAGATTTTATTTGACACAAAGTCGTGACAAAAAAAGGGAAGCGTAACGGTGAACGTTATAAAGCGATGTACATGTGTCGTGAAAACGTGACGGCGTGTTATAAGAACCGTGGAAACATAATGGCAATTCTTTTTGGGACGAAAACGATAACTAGAGAAAAGCAGCTGATAATCTGAGGGAAAGAAACTGAAACTAAAAGAATCCAAATAAAATTGGAGAACTGATCGATCCTCTCGTAACGAATTAAATACTAAGTCGTTAACTAAATATTCGCACCCGTATCCTTATGTCATTGATCACGCGAGTACGGCAACTGAATTTACGATTTAACAAATAAAAAGAACGGTAAATCCTTTCTAACGCGTGGCTAGAACAATTACCATTACATTTTTACATAGTCGATAACCGTTTAAGCAAAAAAAATGAACCTGTGTCTTCATGATTTCGATTTGTTTGATGTTAAACGGCGGTGAAAAGCATCAGCAAAGCGGTACTTATCATTCCAGACACGTCGGGTGTCGAGCGACTGGGGAAAAAGTTAGTACGACGGAATATTGAGCGGTGTTAATTGTCTAGATAATTTGGTATACGGAGCGACGGGAGATTATAAAAATTCGTGCAAAAATGTGCGGTCCAGTTTCTGAAATACCTATACAAATAAGATGGTTAAAGCAACGTTAAACAACCGGGATACTTTCAGTACGCTCCTTAACATTTTCTCAAAATGTCATTTAGACGAAAAATACGATAAATATTTACCGTAAAATTCTATCAGCGAATCGGCTTAAAGTACTCGATCCATTTGGTCATAAATACGCATTTCGACGAATGCCCTTCTCGCGTGAAATAGAAACGCGAAATAAAAATGCCAGCGCGTCGCAATTAATATCGTTATTTCTCATGCGTGGAAGTAACGGGGACGATGAGATACTCGCACCTGCGCAAATCTGCTATTAAATAAACCCCGGAATCTAATCCATCTCACGTATGTCGTACGGTGCGAATAAAATCGAGCATTTGCTTTCTCTTAAAGCATTTACCTAACACTGCAATATAGCTTCGTACGGAAGAAAATGAAGCGTCTTATTCATTCAACATTGATCGCATACCGGAAAGAACGTCGTCCCGACGAGTCAGATAACCGATATCACGCCGATATAGCATCGTGCACAGCGGCACAAATTTCACAGAGAGTGAATATTGCTGCTGTGTGGACCACTGTTTACCGGGTCCGTGAGATTGATGCTCGAAACCACCCTGCACAAAGTCGTGTCTTCGTACTTTGGTGGCGGTTCCAACGGTGAAATTGCCAACATCATCGTTGCCCTTTCGGACTCATCGGCTAACTCTCGTTCGAGTCGTATAAACTCTTTCGTGTCATAGGAAAGCGTCATGTATTCTTGCGAGGAGCTCTCCCGATCGGCAGCCTGAGAAATGACTGTTGAGCCCGTTTCGCTTGTCCCGGTTACCTCCGTCTCATTGCTTCCGTTCTCCTCGGAACGCTCGTCAACACCGTTCGTCGACGTGGGTTCAGATTTCCGCAGTTCGGAGCAGACCGTGTTAGCCGAAACGTCCGCCATGTACGTCGTCGTATCCAAGCCGTCGTCCACCCTCGGCAAGTCGAACGCGAATTTATCGTCGGAATCGCGATTCGCGGAGGAGCATTGAGACTTCGCCTCCTCGTCGGCATTCGTAGACACGTCCGCGTTGTAAGTGGTAACTTCCAACAATTTGCTGGTATCCCTGGAATCGCTGTCGCTGAGATCGGAGATGGTGTAGGTTGTATTGAGTTTCTCCTGCTCCTCTTCCTCCTCCATTTCCTCGAAGAATGAGTGCAGGGAATCTTCGGCGTCGTCTTCGACACCGTCGAAATTCACGACTTTGCTGGCGCTGCTAACGGTGGTGTCCTGGCAGGATCGGAAAGGTGTGGAACTGTTATCGTCGCTGCAGGATAAGTAATCGCCAGTTCTCTGCGAGCTGAGGCTGGAACTCGACTGTCCCGCCGAGTCGAGCTTCGTTTCGACATCGGTCGAAGCTGCCGCGAGGACTTCCGCGTTGTCGAGCGTCGCTTTAGGGGCCACCGGCAAATCGCAGCAATCGGGATCTTTGCGTTCCTTCGTTCTTTGATCGGAAGCGTTGGAAATGTCGAGAGCGGACTCGTTGTTTTCTTCGTATATCGGTGGAAGCTGGGAGGGCGAGATGGTTGTGTCGTGATATCTCACGTCGACACAACAGGCACACGTGGTATTTTCTTCAGCGAGTTCGTCAATCTCGTCGTACGTAACGGCAGAAGGATCTTCTCGACGATCGTCGTAAATACTGTCCACCTCTTCATCGTCGTTCGTGTCCGCAGTTTTTCCCACGTATTCGATCAAGCAAAAACTAATGTTTTTGTTCTGGGTGAAAGAGCACTTCTCCCTACTGTTGTCGGACTTCGTATCGCCGTCAGTGGATGTCATTTCGTGCTCCGTGTAATTCTCCGAGCTCAAAAAGTGCACCTCTGAAATGGAAGAGTTTTCGGAGTTGTCTCTGGCGGTTTCCTGGTCGATCGGCGTTTCGTTCGATCGTTCTGCCGTTTCGTGTTCTTCTCGAGGACTCGACTGACCGTGCATACCTTGTTCTTTATCATCTCGATCGACGAGCATTTTTTCCAAGTTTTCTTCTTCATTTTCATTCCATTCTTCATCCTCCTTATACGCATCATCATCCCTATTTTTCCACGCTTGTTCATCTCGTGGAAGATTTTCGACATCCTGGGAAACCTCGTCGTTATCAATATTCGGTTCCACGGCGTTCGGATTGACCGGAAGAGAGGACCTGGCGTCTTTATTAAACCGCTGAATAGCCTTGCTCAGAGTCTCGCTATCAGCCTCCGTATCTCTGCCTTTCAAACGCCTTAAAAGCTCATCATGCGTGCACCCATTCGAGACTGCTCGATTCGAAGCGTGAGACTCGTAGTAACTCTCACTGCACTTGTTGCATTCGCAATCCAAGAGCAAATGATCCATTGTCTCGCCAAGAACAGCCTCCCCGTTTACCTTAGCTTCGGATCCGTTATCTGACGCAACGATTGAATTTTTCAACAAATCATCAGATTCCATTTGAGGTAAACTGGGCTCTGGTTCCAAAGAACTTCTTGTAATTTTCGGGAGTAAAGAATAAAGGTTATTCGAATCCTCGTCCCGCTGCTTCGCTATCTCTGAGCTTTCGCTTGGATCAATATGCATCGCAACGTCTGTGACAAGATTCGGCGACGTGTTTTGGGAACTTTCCAAATGTGAGGCACTGTCAGATGGTAAATCACAGCGTGGTGCATCGCTCGATGACTCTGCCGTTGCTTCTGCGCTTTGCTTCGCGCGAGAATTGTCACGTGCTTCTGTCGTTGCTTCCGAATTATTCGGTTTTTCGTTAAAATCGAGAGTCTTACTTACATCGACATCAGCCGCGCCGTTGCTCAAGCTTCTAGCTTCCGCTTCCACGAGCGCTTCAAATTCTTCGGGAGTTAGTCCTTCGTATACAACAACCTCCATACCTCCCGACGACTTCATATTTTTGAATAATTTGGCTGCCTCTTCCGAAGCGATCAATTTTTCGAAAAAATCATTAAGATCGACATCACTCGAGTCGTCATCGTCATGAGATTCCGGGATTTCAGAGGGTGTTGCGGCCAGAAATTGTATTGGAGTCATACCGGTCATTTGTACCTCTGAATATTGACCAGATTTTGTCTTTTCCGTCGGATTAACTTCGTCGGTAGATTCAATCTCGTTGATATTCTCGACCTCCGTATCGTTATCTTTGGCTGCTGTATCCGAATCGATCTGATCTTCGAGAAAATCATTAAGATCGACATCACTCGAGTCGTCATCGTCATGAAATTTCGGGATTTCAGAGGATGCCGCGGCCAGAAATTGCAATGGAGTCATACCGGTCATTTGTACCTCTGAATATTGACCAGATTTTGTCTTTTCCGTCAGATTTACTTCTTCGGTAGATTCAATCTCGTTGATATTCTCGACCTCCGTATCGTTATCTTTGGCTGCCGTATCCGAATCGATCTGATCTTCGAGAAAATCATTAAGATCGACATCGCTCGAGTCGTCATCGTCATGAAATTTCGGGATTTCAGAGGATGCCGCGGCCAGAAATTGCAATGGAGTCATACCGGTCATTTGTACCTCTGAATATTGACCAGATTTTGTCTTTTCCGTCAGATTTACTTCTTCAGTAGATTCAATCTCGTTGATATTCTCGACCTCCGTATCGTTATCTTTGACTGCCGTATCCGAATCGATCTGATCTTCGAGAAAATCATTAAGATCGACATCACTCGAATCGTCATCGTCATTAAATTTCGGGATTTCAAATGGTAAATCACAGTGTGGTGCATCGCTCGATGACTCTGCCGTTGCTTCTGCGCTTTGTTTCGCATGATAATCGTCATGTGCTTCTGTCGTTGCTTCCGAATTATTCGGTTTCTCGTTAAAATCGAGAGTTTTGCTTACATCGATATCAGCCGCACCGTTGCTCAAGCTTCTAGCTTCCGCTTCTATGAGCGCTTTAAATTCTTCGGGAGATAGTCCTTCGTATACAACAACCTCCATACCTCCCGACGACTTCATATTTTTGAATAGTTTGCACGTATCGTTACATTTGGCTGCCTTTTCCGCACCGATCAGATCCTCGAGAAAATCATTAAGATCGACGTCACTCGAGTCGTCATCGTCATAAGATTCCGGGATTTCAGATGGTGTTGCGGCCAGAAATTGTAATGGAGTCATACCGGTGATTTCCACCCCTGAATATTGATCAGATTTTGTCTCTTCCGTCGGATTAACTTCTTCGGTAGATTCAATCTCGTTGATATTCTCGACATGAGAAGATATTTCAACGGGGCAATCAGGAGACTGCTCCAAATCGTTCGGCATAGGATCAACATCCAGGTTTGAATCATCCTTTTGCATCTCCTTCAATTCGGCATTTGCGGTTTCTTTTACCTTCTTCGGATAGTATACTTCGCTGGCCGAATCTGAAGTCGACTGTTCACGCTCCACCTTATCGACAACGTGATGAACAATTTCTTCGACGACAAGCACGCCATTGCCCGAAGCATTTGGTGTTTCCGCATTCGCGTCCTTGCTCTCGCCGGGATTTTCGACCGTGTCATCATCGTGGACTCCGTGAACGATCTCGCGGCTGCCACTAGCAATTTCTGCCCCCTCGATAGAACGATACTGCTGCTGATGTTGCATGATCTGCATCCCCGCTTCCGCCGGACCACGGCAATAGGGAAGATCGCGGATCAAATTATCAGCGATACTCTGCGCGTCGCCCAGAGCCTGAATCTTCTCAATTATGTTGACCCGTAAATCTAGCCATTCCGCCGTCTGACGCAGCGCGAGGCAGGACACGTCGCAGAGGATCTTGGAATACACGTCGATGCTCTCCAGATCAGCGATGATTCCATTGGCCGATACGCTGATGTTATCCTTGAAGGATTCATCCGTGTGCTCGATCAGGTCTTGCATACCGGACGACGGTAGTTCCGGAATATCGTGCCGTTGTGTGCTGGTCACCAAATTGGACCAGACGGCCTCTGATACATCATCGTTTACGCTGTCGTCTTTGTCATCGCCCTCTTGGCACTGATCATTCTCCGCGCATTCGAAGCTATTACTGAGTACGTCAAGAGAGGTCCTTCTGCTCGAATTTTGATCGACGTGATCCAGCTCAGCGTTGGAGGCAGAAACATCAATCTCTGGAATATCCCCTAGGGAGGATTCGGTTTTGGCAGTCTCTTCGGGTGAACGAATGTTTCTTCGACTTCTAGAATTACCGCTTTCGACATTTTCTCTTGAAAGATGTTCTTCTTCCTTGGAATACTTCTCGTCACCAAGCTGCAGCTTTTCTAAAGCTTCTTGCAACTCGACTATGGACTCTTCCTCGCGAGACTTATCGTCACCGTTGCAATTATTATTATCAGTCGCGATATCTTCATATCTGTCATTTATTTCGACTTTCCGGGGGCGATTATCACACTTTTGTATATCCGTATTTCTAGTCTGGCTATCAATTACGTTTACATTTGGATCATCGTCAAAGTGAAACGAAAAAGCATTTAAATTGTCAGAAGTCGATTGAGTTGCTGTTTGTCTTGTTCCCTGCAATAAATTGCCGTTTTCATCGGATTGACTTTCATTGAACTCTATCTGCTCGGAAATTATAACTTTTGCATGGATAGTTTGCATTTTTGCGTTGTCATTCTCCTCATTAAGACACTTTTTCTTGATCTGGTCACTCTCGACTCTTTCATCGTCAATATCGTTACTATTCACGTCGATACCATTTCTATAATTTTCAATAAGAGTAACAACAGAATCATTACTGCTCTCCTCGATCAAAGTGCTTTTGGAACTATCACAGCTTTCGTGTCTCAAGAAGTTCTCTACACCTTGCGTGTATTTATCATTTTGATTAGAAGGGGACGAGGAACATTTTTCATCGCCCGTTTCATGGCATTCGATCTCATGACCATTGTCGTTCTCTTTGTCAAACAAACGAATCTCGTTGCTGTTCTTGCAAGTAGCACCTATAACGAAGGGCGTGGAAACCTTCTCTTTTTCGGCAGAAACGCGGACTCTTTCAGCTACTTCAGCTGTAGGCTGTTTCTCTATCGAGCAAGAAACGGTAACTTTAATATCGTCATTTTCCTCATCTTTAACTTCTCGCGACTGTTGCTCCATATCCAACGCTCGACTGCATTTATTCTTCAAGATGTTCACTATTTCAGCAACATGCGCACACGGCTGTTGACTTACGAAATAATCAACAGTGATAGCATCACCTCGAACGCGATTGTCATCATCCGCGTTGTCCCTCGCGCTAATATTCAATTGCTTTGGTGTGCTGATGTGAATCGGTTCAAAACTCGACTCCTTACATCCCACAGAAGCGTCTCTCGTATTCCGCGAGTCCCGACAATTCTCGCACTGAGAACTGATGTCCGTTTTTCTTAATTTCGAGTAATCGATCGGCTTTTCCAGCCGAGAGAACATGTCGAACTTCGGCGAGCTGATTTTCAACCTCTCGACGTCATTCGTCCTTTCTTGTCTAGCTAAAGAATAATATACGGGACTGGTTTGCTGACTGAAGTTTTCTTTTAAAGTTCTGCCAGAAGAATTCACCAATGATGCCGTAACTTTTAAATTACTTGAACCATTGATACGATTAGAACCTGTAATAGAAACGCCTGGATTCGGAGGATCGTTTAAGCGCGATTCGGCAATGGCAATTAGTTTTTCCAACTGTTTTGCAACAGTGGAAACGATTGGTTTCGTCGGAGAGACGACGTTCTTTACGACAGACGCGCTGCAATTGGCCTCTTTTGCTTGATCCCCTTTGGCCTTCTCCGCGAAATTTTCGAAAAAGGCGCTACGCAATAGAACGGAAGATTTGGGCTTGGGTGAAACCGGTGGACGATATTTCGTTTGCGCATTTTCTACACTAACGCGGCACGCTTGCCCTCTCGCAATTTCGGTCAAAGCGGGTTTCATGCGCTCTGCAACGGTAGTGCTTCTAGCCACCTCTAAGTGCGGATCGTCGTAAACCTCATCTCGTCGATCGTAGTCGTAATCGCTGATCTCACTACTGCAACTGCTCAACTGACAATCTGCAACCATATTGTCCAAACACACCTGAAGCACGAGCTCGTTGCGACCGCGTTTAAGGTGCGACGCGCGTTCACGATGTTGCGGCATTCAGAGCCGATTGGTGCATCTTCGCAAAATAATTTGTTCTCGCGGTAAAGGCCTTAACTGTAAGGCCAGCCAAGTTCACCGCGAGGATGAATTCTATTGCAAAAATGCAACAATCGGCACTTTACGAGTCACAAGCCGATTGCACCCCGCCGTTTCGTGTCCTTCGATTCTCTTGAGGGATGTAGTTGCGAGCACTCAGCCGACGGCATTTTATTTGCCAAATTAATACCACAAAAGCGTGAGACACATGGAGCATAGAAACGCGCAGTGCAATTATATTCACTCATCGCTAGACTCCAGACAGTGGTTATTTAAACGATAACGTAAAGACAACTTTCGTCCTTCGAGAAATATTAGTACGAAGATACACGAAACGAGAAGCGAGGAGTGCAAGCGGTTGGTGAATAGTATTTGGTCCATTGAAAAATAACACCATGACAAAATAAACAGAAGAAAGGATGGATCGATTGAGAGTTAATTAAAAGCGCAATAAAATTGGTGTTAATGGGAGAAACGAGTCTTTTACAGCAGTACTGGTTTCAGCGTAACGAAAATAAAGGCGCTTCGCGGACGAGGACGACTTACCTCGTCTGTTGAGTGAAATTCTTGGATCGCCGGACGCCGTGCGACGCATGTCATTAAGGAACTCTGTGGTGGCATCCACTGTATTTCGGAAACGAAACAACACGTGCACATGTCAAACATATCAAACGATGGCATCTCATACAAAATAAATTCGAGCGGGATGTTTCAGATTGGAATATGCGGGAGTGCAGGCTAAAATGTCTGTCAACTATTATATTTCAGGGAATAACGATCGCAATTTCCCACATGTGATAATCTAATTCTAAAATTGCTAATGGAAAAGCTAATATTCCAAAATAATTTCAATGTGGGAATGCTAGAGATATTAATAAATATTCACGTACGAAGGGTAGCGCGTGGAAACAAATACTGATCACAGCTAAATGATAAATATTCTTTAGTGAAGTGGAATCGATCACGCGAACTACCGTCATGCTCCTTCATTCGGCAGTCATTAATATGTGCCTCGTACTGATTACATGCCATGCTATTTGAGAGAAATGATCATCGATACCAGTTTAGAAAAATATCGCCCTAACGATGCAACGAGGTTATCGAACTTAACGAACAGGTCTAAGCAAGAGCAGTCATCTCACCTGCGGGTCTTTGTTGAGTAATTGTCTTTTGTATCTGTCGTTGCTCTTGAATCCGTGACTGTTGAATTAGTGGAGTTTCCGCCACCACGACAGCCGCTGCTGGGTCTACAGCATAAACCGTCACATGCTCATGCAACGCTAAGTTTGACGCATGCACTTGAACTTATAAATAAAATAAATCTATGACACAAGACATTAACAGACACTGACATACGCATATTAATGTCAATGTGCAACGTACGATTGGTTGGTGGTACAAATTTGGAAAGAGTGCATCTCTATCGTTAAATCGATAGACTAAGAAATGGTGGAGTTACACCCTGATTGAAATTGTGGTAATTAAGTATTATAATAATAGTGAAAAATGATCATGCAGCGATTCATCCTACGAAACAAACAAAGGTGAGTAATCCGAGATCATAATAAAGCTCCACATAATTTCTAAAAAGGTTTCATATGTGGAAATTCATCGTTGAGACAGTACCATGAGAATACCGAATTACCGTTACTCAGCTCCACCTCAAAACCCATTGAAATGACTCAAAACATGCGAAGATTACTGGAACGGGTTCGCGAGATGAAGGGAAAATATTTTTGAAAGCGTATTTCCCAAATATCCACGAGTCTCGCCGATAGTTTGTACGAATTGTTTCGCGCACAATTTTTCAAGTTCGAGTCATCAATGATTACTTACCGTCGCTCAGAACAACTTCGGGTTGACTCGGTGCTGGCACTTGTTTCGTTTCTATCCGTAATACTCGTGGTTCTGTAAAGCAAAAACAATGACGATCGTTTCATTTGCTAATGGAATATCAGTCAAGTAATTGTCTAGCTTACTGTGGAATCCTAATTTTAAGATAGATCTTCCAATTTTTAAATAATCATAAGAAATATCTAATGAACTCACCGTCTCTACTCTCCTCCTCAGTTTCCGAAGTAACGGAAACGGGTGATTGGATGGGGCTCTTGGCAGTGCTAGATTCGTGCGTCGCACGACTGACATTGAATGACGACAAAGCCTCTGATTCTGACTGCGATTCGTCATCTGTAACCAAAGAATTGTTAACGTCTGCGCCGAACAAATTGCAAATGCAGAACTTACAAGGATCTCCCTTGTGCTTGCGTTCCACGTCCTTTTTGTATTGATCAAGCTCCTGATCCGTGACGGCGTCGAAAGGATTTTTTGCATAGGGGGTCTTATAAACCATCGCATTGTGCTGGAATCCTCTCTGAATAATGCCTTTGCTGGCTGCTCCTACCAGAACCACTTGTTCACCGGTACCACTTATGGTGGCGTCCTTGAACAAAGACAATCATAACGTCTCTACGTTCGCTGACGTAATACTCGGATCATCCCGAAGGCAATTAATTATACCTGCATCTTTTTAGCTTCGTCCCACGTGACACCTTCAAGAATGTGAGACTGTGGCCCGGCAGAGATTTTGTCCGCTCTGCGATAGTCTTTGATCTACACCCAAGAAACGAACGAACGATAAATTCATCGATCTCTGGCATATCACAGAAGCAAAGTAACGAGGAAATTTCGGCGAATTTCAAGGTGACACGAAATCCGCACTTACCTGCTGCTGCAACTGCTTGAACTCCTTGGGATTGGTGTTCTTCGGCACGAATTGAAGGGCATTCTCGATCTTGACGGGGGTGCTGCTATGCGTTGGCGATCCGTCCGACACCCACTGCACACAAAACCAGAGCCTTAGACGACCCTCTCAATTATTCAATCAACTGTAGCTAAGCGTATGATCAAAGCCGCGAAGAACGACTCTTGCATGTAGTGTGTGCCTGCTTCAGTCTTTAACCTCGGACCCGTGAAAAAACTCATCCTCGACAATTTTCAAATAGAAGGCGACAAATTTGCGCATCTTCATCGGAATCAAATTCAAGTGCGAGCGTCACAAACTGAAACGACCGCGCGCCTTTGGCAACGCCCTTCATCGCTCCCGAATTTCTGAGAGAGAAATTTAATATTCGTTGGGTCGATAGATCTGGTTTTGTTGATGCAGTGGATGCATACCGAGGTCACCGAAATTTTTGTCGGATGACCAACAGGCACACATTCATACAGAGAGTCGTGTGTAAGGAGTTAGCTATCGTGTGTGTTTATAAAGTATATGTGTGTTACACCGAGAAAATATTGAAATGAGGATGAACAACGAAAAGGTGATGAAGCTTATCTAGTAGTTTCAAGAGAGATATGTAACGTTCTTTAGGAGATTAAGTAAGTTGCTCGCGTAAATTCAACAACGAGAAGCCGTTTCCACCACAAGTATTGCAAGCAAGTCACAAAAGCATCCCGATTAAATTGTAGCTAGACATTGAAATCACGGCTCTGAATTTTTCCCTTTTCGCGAATACAATGCAGATCGATGAAAAGAGAGACGATGATTAATTAGAAAGCATGAACGAAAGTGTAGAGATAAACACCGCAGCAGTATCGAACGAGGACTAATCTCGCGCAAGCTCTAAGTACAAGGACAGTGCTAAAGCCGGAAATATGTACTGAACCATGAGAATTAATCGATGATCGGTAACTAGTAAGTAACTATAAAAAAAAAAAGTAAAAGTGACTTAGTCCAAGGCATAAGTCCGAGTAAACGTGGGTTGCGATTACCTCCTCCGCATTCTGATCCACCCACTACAAATGAAAACAAGCGAAAAACGACGGGATTAGAAGAAATTTGCAACGCTGCCCGTGCGATTCGCCACGGGAGAGTGTGAAACGATTATAAAAATACACTCATGCGCCTAGAAACAAACCCTACGTGAAGTGCCATTAGGAGACAAATTTTTCAAAATTAAGGACACTGCGAAGTATGTATCATAATAACCCGTACTTCACTTTCTATTAGATATTAAAATTTATCCTGAATCTTTCCATCCGAAAAAGCTACCTCAACATTTCCTAACGTGTCCGCGAAAAAAAAAATGTGTCATTTTTTATTGTGGAGTCATATTCATTGTCTTGTGTGTTCTATGTGTCTCTCTCACTCACACGCAGCATGCCACACTGCTCAAAGATCGACCACATCTAGAGAAATCACTCCAGATCCATCGAATCGTACGAGAGATTGGTGGATATACTTTTATTTATTCGAACATGAAGAAGCTACAGAAGAGAAACAATCATTGGTATCTTAACGCTTAAAGGCGTAGTGCGTGATGCGTTGTGGTACGTGTGGTTGATCATTCGAGAAGAGTAATAATAATAATAATAATAATAATGCTTAAACAACTGACGGAGGAATGACAATTGGTCGACATCTCCGTCTCGCTTGATCATTGACTTTTGCGAATAGAAAATTCGCACTGCTTGAATGCGAAAATTGAGCTCAGTCCGTCTCAAAATATTAACGATCTGGCAGGCTCGGAGAAATAAAAACAAGATAACATAATAATAAACCACTACGTCTCCGACTAAATGGCATATCGAATTCTCATTATGTAAATGACGTCACGGAAGAGGTGAGCACATTTGATTAGATTGCCATTCGTATATCGAATGTCACCCCTGCCGAATGTGCTTGTAAAATTAGTAAAAGAAATATCGCTTAAAAATGCACGAGATGATGAAAGATATTATCATTACACGGTGCATAATAAAATGTGAAAGTAAAGTTCGAAGGTGTTTTCTTTTCCATCGTCTCGTACAATTTTTATTGCACGTTATAATCGAAGAATAATACTCGATAAACAGCCTCGACTTAAAAAATGGAATGCCAGTGACTGGAATGCGGTAAAATGCGACGTGATAAAATCGACCAAAAAATAAGTATGTACAGCTCGAAAACGACATTAACGAAATCAATGTCAGTGTGAGTAATGCGGTGGCGACAATCACTAGCGTTAACGCGAAGCTCACTTCGTTAAATTGATTAATAGACTGACGAATTACGCATTAAACCGAGTATTGCGATTGAATCGAAGCGTTCAACTTGAACACTGCAAAAAAAGTTGCCGTTACTTTTTCTGCTATCCTGTATCGAGTGTACTCTCCTATGTACGTACTCATCGACGCTTGATTAAACATAATTATTTACTGGCTATATGTATCAGCATGTACGTTTATAAATTTTGTTCTTGCTACTTTGCGCACGTAAAGTTTCATTAGTAAAAACACGTAGACATCTCAATAGATTATTATATCAAAGCGTAACACAGGGGCATAGTTATTTGAGTATTCTCATTGAAGTATTAAACTTTCTTTCAAGGATCCAACTCGTGCACTGCTGGTGATTCCTATTTAATTTTCTATAGTATCATTTCGCCGGAATATATAATATATCGCGAGCGATATGGATTATGGCGACTTCGCATTCTAAAAAAGAATGTCATCGACTGACGTCCCCAGGGCAATCATTTTATAAAAGCGGAAATTATTGTGCCATTAGTTATAGTAATCCGTTCAGTGATTTTTTGAGGCAGTTAAAAAAAAGGGAAGAAGAAAGGGATGAGGGGAATTTCGATGGTTTAAATTCACTGAGAAAAGGAAATTGCAGCGGGCGGCAATTTTTTTTACCTGTGTGACGTCAGTATCGATTAAAATTGCTCTCCGCTCGTTATAATTTCGATCGATAGAATTCGGGAATGTTTCCAATGGCGCGCCTATTGAATATCTCTCTTAAACTTAACCGTCTACTCCTGTTTATTCTCAAAAGTAATGAGTTCTACCTTGGTGATTTTCTTGGGATCGGGCGTCCCGGTTTCCAGAATCTCGACCTTCTGATACACGTTCGGCGAGTTAAGCCAACGTGTTCTATCCGTGCCCCTGCGACCACCCTTCCAAAGCCTGAGAGCAGAACAAATGAAAATTTCCCATGGAGGGATTAATACTGTTCGTTCGTCGGCGAGAATTATTCGAACTTTCAATAAGGAAAACTGAGGGAGAAAAACGTATCGAATTCCAGGAAACAGTGCGTGTCTATTGATAATTGCTGTTCTTTCAATTAGGTAGTTCAAAATTCGGAAGCTTTGCTAAGAGAAAAGAAAGACGAACTTACCCTTGCTTATAAAGTTCTTCTTCCTCGAGCAAGTAGCCCAAAGAAGACACGGCTGGAGGTACCTCAACATCGTTGCGTGGTCTCGGTGGTTCTCCCTTGATCAATGGATTTCTATAGATGTAACCTGTACGGAAGCCCTGCAAAAAAAAAGTATTTCGTTTCGTCTCTAAATAAACGCCATTTACGACTCTATCGAAAAGTGACGAAAGAAAATGTAAATAGCGCTTACGGCATTATCAAGCATCCTCATAAGAGCCTCGAATTCGGCACCACCGATTCTCCAGCGTTTCTCCAACTTTTCGGCAAGTGGCGACGGTTCGGCAACGGAGCTGTGTTGCGGCACTGGTGGCTTTCTCGACGCCTCGAAAATCGCTTTCTTCGACTCCTCGGAAATGAGGTGAATATTGTCCAAACCGGCCGGCATTAATTTCAACTGCGTCTCGCACGCCAGTACGGTATTGTACACGTTGAAGAAGGCCTCCTCAATGGTCTCTCCACAGCACAACGCGCCTCGATTCGTGAGGAACATGACCTTGTTGATCGGCCCGAGGTTCCGCGAGATTTTCTCTCGCTCTTCGGGCTCGCTAGTGCCGCCGCTGTACTGATGAGTGCTCACTTCACCGATCACTATACTTTCTTGACCGAGCGCGAGTAAACCGCATTTCAGCGAAGAAATCTACGAAGGAAAGGGATCTCGTCGTGAGATTTTTCGTGGAGGAACCGATGACGACAGATGGACGCTTCTACTCACCGCTATAACGGACGGAGTGGTAATGTGAATGATGCACTTGATATCGGGTCTGGCGGCGTGAATTGTCGAGTGAAGCTGAAAACCGGTAATGTGGACCCCGAAGTTCGTCGTGCCCTGCTCTACGATCTGACCCTGCATGTCGACCTTGATCAAACTCGACGCGGTCACTTCGTGGTAGAGCAATCCGTAGGGATTTATGAGGAAGTGCTCCAAGTCTTGATTCAGACGTGCTGTGATCTGACCGCCCACGCCCTGGGTCCAGCCGTAGAGATCCAGCAGTCTGAAGACCGCGGCGAGCTTGCAGCGCAACATTTTTTCGCCCTTGGCGTACCCCATGCTCTCGACGCCACGAATGTCATTGATAGGCACCACGCAATTTGAATCTGAAAAGTCGAGGGTTCGGTTGCTACGCTGAGAAAAAAATGTGCTTGATCGAAATAATAATGTTATTGATAAGCATATCTATTCGATTAGAATGAATATCGACTGGACGAATATAAATATAATTGATTTAATTGAATATTATTTGGATCAAACCGATAGTTATTCGAATCGAATAAATATGCTCTTAGGACTATCGAAAAACACGTTTATTTCGATTATCAAATTTTTTTCTCAGAGTCTTCACTCACTTTTGAACACGTTGGCATTGAATCGAGCCCCTTGCGCACCCATCATGTCAGAAATTTGTTGCAGAAGACCCGAAGGTCCCGCACCGTCTTTCATTTGCGTTTCGATGATGCGCTCGAGCTCTTCCCTGAACAATCGCGAGTTCATCATCATCTCGACCCTCTTCCTCCTCTCCATCTCTCTCATGTCCTGCAATCGATCGCGGTCAGTCTCGCGAATTCGTTCTTCGCTCGAAACGACGAGAACGAGTCGAACTCGAATAACTCAACGACACTTACGGCATCGATGTCAGCGGGTCTCATTTTGCTTTTCTCTTCCTCGGTGAGACCGTCCACCACCCCGTTGGTGTGCGGCTCCGAGAGTTCTTGAGGCTGACTTGTGTCCGCCATCCTCGCGCCTCCCCCTGCTAACACCGACTGAAAGCAACGTCGGTGCGATGTCAGAGAGCTGTTCGAAAGGAGTTTGCGTTCGAAGGAAGTTGGAAAGATGATTTCTCTTCGTGAATTGGATAAGCCTGATACGTGTACTTGTGTCGAACGTTAGTTAGGAGTCGATGGTTATTGGAAAATGGGAGAATGTATTATTAGCAGTTAGAAATACCGAGAAATTTATACCATTCTTTAAAAAGACATTTTAAGTAATGGAAATTTCTGGCACATATATGTTTAAAAGCTACATTGGCTTACTGATGGACACAAATTTTAGTGTTCAACGAATAACGAAAAAGTAAAAACTCCTGTCTAATAAAATTCTGTAACTGAATTGACTCAATGATCTCCTTCGATCATATACAAAGATGAATACTCTGTTTCTTGTTTTACCAAGTATATATTTAATTCGAACAACTCTCCGTGTCACGTGCTCTGTCTTTCTTGTGGACAAACTGAAAGAAGAGCTCGACACCGTCTTGCGATTAAATTTAGACAACCTGCACTCTCTTCTTATCGGTCGCAATATTCATAAATTATCGAGGATCAAAGAGACTCGATTCCAGACGTATCCGTCTTATATGTTCCACTGTTCGGACAATATACATATAAATTGTTCGTCATTCTGTTCGTTTCCCATTGATCCTCGCCGATTCCAATTTCGAATTCGAATTTTGCTTACATCAAATATTGTCATCATTAAGTCGGTCATCTTTGGTACCTTGAAATCAAAGAAACAATTCAATATCGCATCTGACATTATTCCATCTAATTAATACAGCAACCATCAGACATCTTAAGGTGTATAAATAAGATTTACGATAAAAATGGCCAGTGCAGTTTGTAAAAAAAAATTCACCTTACCAAAAATCGCTCCACGAAATTAAAATCTTCCGAAAAAAAACTTGCGATAAAAAATCACGTCTTCTCGCCGTTCGTTCTTCAAACTAAAAGTGCACTTGCACAGGTAAACCTATGTTGCTGCTTGGAAGGAGAATAGGATTAAGCATTCACAGGACCAATTGCAAAACGTATAAATTGCTGCCGTTACAATAAAAATAAAATGCCGTATTCTTATAATTTTCAACAAAATGGTCTAAGCATGACAAATTGATATAAATAAAAGTATACATGAACGAAAAAGGTTCGAGACTTTCGAGTTCAAAGGTTCTTCATTGACAATCCTGAGTCAGCAAATTTATGTACCTGGCCTTAAATTAATTCTGTGGCTGTACGATAAATCGACATAAGTCACATCGTCGATGAAACTCATTTTTTATATATGTACCGTTATACCCAAGATGACTTATCAAAAATGTGACTCGTCTCACTTGTCTTGCAACCACAGAATTATCTTCCAACGACAAAACTCACCATCGACTCTCCATGCTCAAATTCCAGCGCGAATTCCGGATCTCTCAACAGACTATTCAACAGAGCCTGGTTCACAAGATTCACGCACAGTGTGAGGTGCAACATCACTCCTCGCTTCGATCACGTCACGACAACGATACTGCGATAACGAGCGGCGCCACGAGATAACGATATACTTTTTTTATCACATAAAACTAACTCATACGATTTCGAATTATACACATTTACGAGATTGTGATTCGTTTAAACATGAATATATAGGGAAATTTGCGAACTTAATTTTACAATCGACACAGAAACCTCGCGTTTGCAACAATTAGAATAAAGGGCGTATCCCATTCCTTCCCCCAATTGAAAGACACGTTATCGGCCGCAATTCGAGGATGACTGTCGGTGCGATCGCGCATTACGTAACATGCTTCCACGTCGAGAAGATGAAAATTGGCATATACGCGTGTGTGAATATCACACGTGTTCGAGGTGCAGCTCACAATGACGCGACACATCTGCAATGTTCCGGTTTAGTCTTGCAGGCAGATCCAAACCAACGCGAACCAAATGACGCCCGTTACTTCGCCTCGGTTACGTCCTATTTCTTTTTTTCATCATCGACGCACGACGAGCAGTTAAAACTTTATTGCACGTCGCGTAAAACTACCACCTGCCGCTCATTATTCCCGGCAAAGATGTGCCGATTGATTGCATTCGCATGTGCGTACGTGGAAACATGTCGACTCACCAAGTTTCCGATATATTTGTCACGAGGTCAGATCAACTTGTATATTTTTAGATTACGAACGATCAGGTTAAAGAGGACGTTCTCACCCGGTTATACGCTAAAAATATCGAATTTGTACGCGTAACGAGCATCTATTAATGTGATAACGAATCGTTGCATCGCGTGTGGTCTCATTTAAATGAATCTATCCTTTGTAGGGATTATTATATAAGGAATGCATAATTCGTGCATAAAAACACACGGGGACCCATAAGTTATATTTTTCAACGAGACTCATCATCGCGGTGTGTCGATATTTGGAAAACGAACCAAACTTTGATTTGTGTGCCGAAATAAATTACTCTATGAATGTAGCGAGATGAACTTTCGATTGTGTGAAAAAAATTACGCAACACTTAAAAAAAATAGCAAGGATGAAAGGATAATTCGAACTCGTCGCGATCCTCGGACTCGATAATCGTTAGACACTTATTCCCCGGTGAAAATAATTAACGGGCTCGAAGCACTGTGCAACGTTTCCGCAAAATGAGCGACGTGACCGCTCTCACGTATTCGCCTCGGGAACGAGTATCGACTGCTGCAGAAGCTCCCGAAAGCTTTGGAAAGACTAGCGACCGATAAGAAATATTCTGGCAAGCAACCCGGGAGAATTACGTCACCGGTTGAACTCTAACAGGCGCGCAAACCGCAATCCGGTTCGCTTGTTGCCAAACGCTAATAACTGCGAATCATTTGGGGCAGGTGGGAAGAGATAACGATGCTTTATCACGGCAAAGGGAATCGATGGTTTATAGAATTTTATAATCTGAGATCTTAAGGGCTGAAAATCAAGGGATTCAACGGGACTGCTCGTAGGAAGGTCTAATTGTATGACGGTAACACTTGTCATTACAGATAAGCAAGAATGCGAGGAGACCCTTTATGTGTGTACAGGGAGAAGCTAGAACGATATCGTGATAGTGACCTTGTCTTTTATCGTTCTTGATATGAGCCAAATACCATTAACAGTTTACCAGAGAACGAATTATGTACCTACATACTTCGATTCCGGGCCACTCTAAATCTGAATAACCTACATATCAATTATTCGGTAATCTGTAGTACATTTAATATTAAAATATCGTAGCCAATTAACGCGAATAAAATTTTCGAGCGCAATTTTCAAGGCACACGAAGTAAATAAAAATGCAATAAGAATCGCATTAAATAAATTGAAAAGTAACAGTGACACTGTTTTCGTTGGTTCGACGATACTCCGAAGATCGAGTGGGTACACTTCTCGCGGACATATCAAATCCATCCGTCGCGCGAAGGTAACATAATTTAGTATGTGAATGACGTCACGTAAAGTCCACAAGAACCGAGCGCCGGAGTTATATGCCACGTCGCGTCGTTTAGTGTATATTATGCAACGGGGCCGCTATAGTAGCGTACGATTCCAATTGTGACATCATCGCCTCGCCTGAGAAAAATATCTGAAAAATGCGTCAGATCCCGGAATAAGGATGAAAAGGGAAACAAAATATAACGGCGCTGCAGAGTCACTCCGAGTAGAATTTCTCGTACCGGGCAAAGAATTCATAAGTCATCAAAGAGAGTATTTGCCGGGCGATATACATAATTAATCGGAAGTTAGGAGATAATTGATCTCGCGTCCCACTGGGTTTACGTCACGAGTCGCGTAATAGACGTATACGACACGCGGCAGCGGCAAATCGTCGATAAATCTCGATTGACCTACAATCGCGGGTCCGCGTTAGATTTCTCGGAGGGCGGCTGTCGATTCCGGTGACAACGTATGGGTCCATGCCAGCGATAAACTGCACTCGCCGTAGTTTTTTCACCCGGGCGGAAACGCACGCAAACGTCGAACATTTCCACCTGATTTATTAATATATGAGAATACGTTTTTGCTCCCATATGTAGCAACCCGCTCAGCGTCTACGTGTACGCGATACTTATCACCTTTCACATCTCGCGGTTCTCTCCGCGAGAAACGCGCAACGATGAGATACGGATAAGTTTCGAGCAACCGACCGCTGAACTGAACTCGATTATCGTGGAACTCAACACCTTGCAATATCGGGAGTGGCTGTGGATGATGCGAGGGGAACTTGGATGTGATATGAAATAAAAAGGGAACGGTACCTTTCCTGTACCATCCTGCGGATGAATATCTCGAAATACTGTACTCTCGCTCTTATCGGCTCTTACCTGGAACAAAAAAAGAAAAGATTCGATTAGTCACCGCATATCTCGTGATGCAACTGACGGAGAAAAAAAAATCGAGCGTTAAAGGTAGAAACGTAACGACAGGAAATCTCGGCTACTGTAATTCCTTTTTCGCTCTCATTCGCGACGCTGCAGCTTACTTCGCGAGGCGCGACGGTAGTTATTTTCTTCGCTTCGCGCAATCTCCGGCTTCGAGTGTCGCGCCGCGCTGATAAAACTGGTCTTTCGTGTACACGAAACGCTCGCGCTGGCAAATTGAGGACGTGGTCAGTTAAGAACGGTAGTTGAGAGCGGGAGGCAATCTGGACAATTGCCTTTCTTTGGGATGCGGACGTCGGGAGACGTAGATACCTATACGTCCGAAGATCGATGACTGCGACGGTGGGGAGCGTGTTAAATTGTCGTAATAGAAAAAATCTTCATTGATAAAGAGAAATGTAAAGGCAATCTTTCCTTAAACGATAAAAATATCTATTTTACGAGAATTTGTGTGTACAAAATTTAAAAAAAAAAAACAAATCTAATAACATCATCCGCTTCCAAAGTTTAGATAAATGATCGTGCGCATGAATATAGTTCGTCTAACGGCAACTATAAAGTCAGAGGCGTGAAAGTATCGAATTTTTCGCGAGCATTATCAACGAAGCATTATCATTTTATGGGTCAGCTGGGTCGACGACACCCCGTCGCTTCGTATACGAAGCAAATTTAAGAAATCGCGATGAATAAGGAGCGACTGTTCGCGACTGACGGAGTCGGACTTCGATATCTCTTGAAAAAACATTATCTACCCGATTTTTCAAGCGGTGGAACAGCCAGAATAATTAACCCCTTCGTGCCTTTGGCTGTAGACTCGTGCTTTATTTTGCAAACTACGTACATAAAGGGGTAAAGTATATGTATATAGGTATCGATTTGGCCATATTAGACGAAAGGAGAAATATAAAATAAACGAAGCACGGTGGAGTTTAATTGGATCAGAGCCTTGATGTGTACCGCGAAGAGCACTTCTACGGCTTGTATTTCCTGTTCGAGCGAAATCACTGGACGATAAGCCTCTTAACTCGTGCCCCCTCTCCCTCGCAGCGCCATTGAATCCTTTCCGATTCAAGAGCCGATAGAGCAATACGGGGATTAATCACAAATCCGCAAGTGAACCCAGCCTGTTCAATATGCTCTTAAACTGGGACAAAAATTTGTTCGATCGAATTAAACGTGTTTTTGGCTAATCCTAAGGGCAGATTTTTATTCGATTCGAATGAATAGCGATCTGATCCAAATAATATTCAATTAAATCAATAATATTTATATTCGTCCAATTAATATTCATTCTAATCGAATAAATGTCCTCTTAGGACACTTCACAAAAACACATTTATTTCCTACCAAATATTTCCTTGCACGAAGCGAAACCATGGCTTGATCCTGGAATTGTATCATGTTTTTGATTGAAGAAAACATTTTTTTGGCATCGGTACCTAATTACTTATCTCAGTATGAAAAAAAAACAGTACGGCCAGCCTGTATCACACGCAATAATTACGATTCCGAAAGTAAATTCGAGCGAAATAGATGCACACTGGGATGAAGTAGAAGAAAAAAATCACCGTCCTCGCGTGTGTCACGCGAGAAGTAACGAGCGCAAAAAACCGCACCTCGCGATTCGCTCTTCCGATAATTAGAAAATCGCACCGATTCAATTAGCGCGATACCTTTAATTGTCCGAACCACTCGCGGCGGTTTCATCTCCCCACCAGAAACGCGTCGACCTTCTCGACGAGACGCGGCAGCATTCACGTGGGAGTCGATGCGTGTGACCTTTCGACGCGCGGAGCGCGAGAACGCGGGGGGCGATGACGTCAGCGGTGTAATTTGCAGAAACGACTCGAGAATTGAGATGATTTCGTCGTCTACGGGGATTACCGCGCGAGTGATCGCGCGATGCGCTTATACATATGAACGAGCGATACGTCGCTCCCCTTTTTAGGGGCTTCCATGCCCCTTCTACTCGTCGAGGAGGGTGGATTACGATATCGCGCAGACCCTCGCCGAAATCGCCTTCGAAGACGTCGAGTGCGGGAGGAAATCGCGTCACCTCGCTTCAAAGCAGAATTCCGAAAGTCGCCGATAATAGCCTTAACTCTTGTGTCACTTGAACGACGTTTTTAAAGCGTCAAATTAATCGCGAGTACAGCAAATGGAGCGTGACGCGATTCCACAGCCTCCGTTCATCCTTCTCACTCGGCACACGCGAACAAGCGATACGAGAGAGAATGCTCGTTTAATGTTCTACGTTAATGCGCGGGTAGCGTTTATCCGACGGAGTGTCGACTCTGGTAATGACACCAACACCGCGGTCTGCTGCCACGCCTAGGCCTCTGCTCGGTGTATACGGATGCGGGGGTGTCCGGCGAGGGTGAAGAGCGGAAGTGACACCGACACACGTGCGACCCAGGTGCTCGTGAGTGTAGGCGTATCGAGTGAACGATGATACCTCGCGGCGCGATCGGCCTTGACGATTCACTCTCCACGAAATTAGATCAACTCGCGAGGATGCAGCGAATTCTCGGGAAATATCCTATGCGAGAATAGTGCATTCTACGCCGTTATCAGAATAACTTTCGCGCGCTCTGTTTATCGAGTTTGCGTGCGACTGACTCTCGCGGGCGAAAGGTGGGAGAAGTCCTTTGTTCCGCGATGAAGGAAGTCACTGCTGCGATGTACAAGTGCGTAACGCGGGTGGGGTGAATTCGGGCGCGTATGAGGAGATTAAACGCACGCAAGTGAGGGTTGGAACCGGTTATCACTACTAGTCTGGTCGGTGTGTATACGCTCACGGAGCTTATTTGGACTTTTGGGGTTAAAAACTGTGGCCTGGCAACTGTACCGTCCGATCAATAATACCAACAAAGCGCGTTCCGCGCCACGCATTCACCCGCACGGTGGCCCCCCTCCTCTTCGCGGCCCCCTATTCACCCCCTGCTCGGCCACGGACGCGCTGCCGACCCACCCCTCTTGTTTGTAAATCCACCCGCGTTGCGAAAGTGAATCGGGGTGACGCTGTAGAAAGAATAAGTACTTGCTTTACTCGCGCATCCCGCTTGAAATCGAGCCACGCGTCTTGCACCGTTTCCGGAAGAGGGACTGCGGCGGGGGAAGAGCGGAAGTGGGGAACGCGTATCGTCGATATGCTGGTTTCGCGGAACCGCAGCTTCTCCGGGAAATGTTTAACGTAAAATATACGGATGCGTGGTAAATCGTTCTTCTACACTGAGAAGAATAATTGCTGGTGCCAAAAACATATTGTAAATAAAGCATATTGATATTCTGTATACGTATCATTAAATACGTATACAGATTGCAAATAAAATATAAAAATATGAATGCTTATTTTATGTAAAAACCGAATTATTTGTAAAAGCGCATGAAGAATTTTTCGTCCCACACAAAGAAGGTATCCTTCACAATCAAAAATATATTTTCTCCGACCAGGAACCGACCGTGTTCTTAAGAATTTTCAAAGGCATATGTTCTTGATTCAAGAAATTTGTTTTTGACGCTAGCAATTTTGTCCCTCTATGTACGATAAAAATGTGTATCTCATGAACATTCAGTTACGAAGAATCTCGTGAATCGTGGGATACTCAAAAAAAAACCCGCACAAACCGACGAGCTATTTCAGAGCGCATCGCACCACCGCGCCACGCGCGCGTCCTACCCGCGGGAAGTGAGAAGCGCAGTGATAAACCAATCGGCTCTCTCCGCTACCCCCGGCTATGTATAGCGCGCGATGCGTAACCATCAATTAAGGTGTCATCCAAGAACGCAAATAAGCGGGCAACGCGCGCTCGTACCTTTTTAAATCCATTTCCGACTGTCGGTTCCACGCGGAGGAAGTTTTGGTCTCGCGTTGACAAAAACGACTGATAAACCCGAAATCACCGAGTAGAACTTTAATTATCGGTAACGTAAATCTTCCGCTTCATTTCAGTTGGAGTGCATTTTAATTTTAATTGGTTTGGTCTCGCGGGTGAAGCGAATTAATTTCATTAACCGTTCTTACTGACAAAACTGCAACCCCCCCCCCCCTGCAACTACAGCCACGCGTACCGATCGACAGGGGAGTGAATGAAGCGCGGTGCCGGAATCATCGGGTTACTGACCCCCGCAACGTGTGGCTTCGAGCTCTCGACGCAACCATTCCCATTCCACGTTTCTCGTTCCCCGTTTGTCATCGTGCCACGTGCGCACTTTTCCGGTTTCGCAAACCCTTCGACGCGCTCTGCGACGGGACGTCGTCGAGTAGACCGACGCCTAATTGGTAGCGAATACACGATCTTGCTCCAACTTTCGAACGAGGCTCGAAAACTCCAACTCCAGCTTCAAATATATTCCAATTCATTGCATTTTTCGTAAGCAGGTCGTAGGGGAACAATCGCGCGAAGCGTATTATGACCTGCGTGTACGTCTGCGTGAATTAAGGCATACACGCACCCTCTGTATTCCCACCGGAACACACATCTATATACATATGTATGAACGACTATACGCGTGCAGGTATACGACCGCACTCCGATACTATACATATCTGAATTCTAATTATAAACCTAGAAGTAGGCCATCCGAAAGTGCGTATCACGATCTGTACACCCAAGAGTGTCTCGCCTCGTGGCTTCGATCGGAAACACGCGGCGCGATCTATTCGATTCGTCCCGATGAGCAGTGAGTCGATAAAATTTTATCGACGATCCAATATTTTCATCGTCGTCAGGAATAACTGAATGGGAATTGGTCTAATTTGGAGCAAGTTGGGAAATGTTTTCTTTTCTTTTTTTTTTAGACACAGAATAAGGCTATACCCTCCTCGATAAAAGTCACTCTCTATCGGTACCCATGACTTTAAGGGTATAACTAATCCTAGAAGTTCTCCTTGGCGCTTTGCCAAAAAAAAAGTCTTATCTCATGAAATCAACGATATCTTGATGTTTCTCTTGAGATTTCTGTCTTGTGTATTTTTTCGCGCTGATAACGAAAAGCATGGTTATCGGGACGATATCTGAAGGGAAATATAAGATCAGTTATTGTATTTGTAGAAAATTATTTTATTCGCAAAAATCACTGATACTTCGGTGTTTCGCTGCTAAATTCTATAGATTATCATCATCGCAGCCCAGTCTGGTCCAAATTGAAGGCTAGAAACTTGAGTCCACGACTACTCTCCCTGACAAATTGTTACATCGTTCAGAAGCACCCAGGCACGCTCGTGTCAGGGATCGCGATGAACCCGATCGAATTCGAATTCAAGGTTCGAGACATTGTAACAATGGTGGAACGGCATTGGATTCTCTCTAACGGCCTTTTTACGCTCCGAATCTCCATCCACCATGTCGAACTTCTTCTCTCGACTGGCTATTCGAGAAACTCGAAGCGTTAACTGTACCGCCTACAACTCGACTGCGCTGTCTAGTCCATTCCCCGAGTCAGTCACGACGACGCGTAGAGAAGAACGAGCATCACGTTCGACATATCAGCGTATCGAGTTTTTACACGGCTTATAATGAGGAACAAAGCCGATTTCTTGCGACCGGGACATCGACCAGGTAACGATTGAAATTGAACCGAGGCGGAATCTACGTTTTTTCCTATCCTTGGATCGATTTGACGTTTCCTCTCACTAATAATAATCATAATAATTCACGCTAACGTTTCCTGTTTTATTCCAGGTGGAAAAGATCTCTATGGATTATACATGTTTTGTATATAGGGGAGAGTTTCCTATATTGAACCGGTACCTAAACTGAACCTCCTGGCTATTTTAAGTAAATGAGCATTTCCACGTCATTCATCAGTAGATAAAAATTCAAACCTTTTAGTACCAGTCAGTATGCCTACAAAAAATACATAAGATAAGAAATTTTAATGTTTAACTCCCTTGAAATTTTTTCTCGACTGCCCTATTTGATGTATTTTTTCACGTTGATTCCGAAAATGGCAGATATATTGACGATATCTCAACGGAAATATAAGTTATCAGTGATTTGATGTACCAGAAAATTATTTTTTTTTCAGGGAAAATCATCGATATTTCGGTCTTCCTTTGAGATATCCTCGATATATCTATAATTTTCGTAATCAGCACGAAAAAATACATAAGATAGGATGGTCGAGAGTTCAAGTTTTCGCGAAAATTGAAGTCTCTGAAATTGATCTCTCGACCACCCTATCCGATGCATTTTTTCACGCTGATTCCGAAAATGATATATATATTAACGATATCTCAAAGGAAATATAAGATATCGGTGATTTCATGTACTAGAAAATTATTTTTTTCACGGAAAATCATCGATATTTCGGTCTTCCTTTGAGATATCCTCGATGTATCTGTAATTTTCGTAATCAGCGCAAAAAAATACATAAAATAGGATGGTCGAGAGTTCGATTCCAGAGATTTCGATTTTTGTCAAAATCCTAAGGCATTTACTCAACATTTTTTCAATTTTTCGCGAAAATTGAATTCTCTGAAATCGATCTCTGGACCACCCTATCCGATGTATTTTTTCACGCTGATTCCGAAAATCATGGTTGTCAGGTCCATATCTCAAAGGAAATGTAAGATATCGGCGATTTCATGTTCGGAAACATTATTTTTTCATAAAAGAGTCATGGATATCTCGGTGTTCCTTTGAGATTTCCTCAATATATTGATGATTTTCGTAATTGACGCGAAAAAATACACAAGATAGGATGGTCGAGAGTTCGATTCCAGAGATTTCGATTTCTGTCAAAATCTTATGCGCTGATTCCAAAAATCGCGTGATTGAGCGTTGCTCTTTTCTCTCATTGTTCGCTGATCAGTTCAACAGCGACACTCGAGCGGTCCGTCCCATTGAGACGGTCACGTCCGCCATCGTCGCGAGGTGGTGCCTACCTACCCCGAAATTCGTTGATGGAAGAACCTCGAGAATCGGGCGCTTCTACAAGACGTACAGCGCGCGAGGCGTCTCGAGAGACCGCGACGAGAGACGCTTTCTCGAAGGGGAAAATCTCAAGAGGGTTGCATCGTTCGTAAACAGCTCAACGTGTCATTCCCGCGGGACCAAAGGTTCGACTTATCGTCGACACCTGCTTTAGAGTGTCCCGAATAGAGAAACGAAATAAGAATGAAGTTCCATTGAAGAAAACGCTGTACGAAAAACAGCAGATCTGCCGTTAAATTAAATTTCGACGGGAGAACATTGACGAGCGAACAAAATTTTGCTGACCGAACCGACGTTGTAAGAAAATACATCGACTGCAGTCAAACGACTGTCGTACGTTTACGAGCGTTCGCAATCGGAAACAAGGTTTGTTTACGATAAATCTGCGATCGGCCGCACATTTCCCGCACCGCTGCGCCAACGAAGCAAGACGATATTTCTCGGAAAGCCGCGCGCCGACGACCTCGTTTACACCGCGCTCGTCGGAAAGTCACTTCCTTCGAGTAAAACGCATCTAAAGTGCAAGTCTCTGCGAATATTCGACGCGGTTGCTTCGACGTTATCGATATCTGTGCGCTTAATTGTTCGTGACGTATGCAATGCGTCTGTCGCGAGCGCGAAAGAGGAAGTCGAACTAATTGCGAGCGGAACGTCACTTCCGCTTTAGTGCTCGGAGCGAGATAACGAGGCGCGGCGAACCTACGCAAAGCATCGCGGATTGCGCGGGTCGGCGCTTTGACGGTTATCGGAACTCGAAGGAACTTTTGAGTCGCGTTGCGTAATGCGAGTTATCCACGCGGAAGCACTTAGGGATGCGAGGATGGACGAGGGTGAAGGAGATACGCGAATTCCGGCAGGTGATTAAAGTGCACTGAGAAAAATAATTGGGTTACAATGACAAAGCGTATCTAGTTAGACGTGTTTAGTTACTCTAACCGAGAAATACTGCATGGAAAAAAAAATAAGTCGTAGCATTTACGAAGATTCTGGTAAATTTCGGGACAAGGCGAATTTATGTATTGTTAGGATAGCTACACTGAGAAAAAAATCTAGTTGAGAAAGATAAACGCGTTTCTGGATAGTCCTAAGAGCACATTTCTTCGATTCGAATGAATATCGATTTGATCCGAATAATCTTCAATTAAATCAATAATATTTATATCGATATTTATTCTAAACGCACAAATCTGCTTTTAAGACTATCCAAGAACACGTTTATTTCGAACGAGCAAATTTTTTTCTATGCGTATAATTTCAGTAAGAGTTATGATAAAACTTGTAGAAGTTTCAAGCGCTGCTCTAATTTTTACTAAAATTCCAGTAATCGTAACGATAAATTGGCCTTGCCCCGAAATTTATTACAAACTTTACAAAAAAATGCTACGATTTATTTTTCTCCGTGTGGTCAATTTTACGGAATATTTAATCATTCCAATCAAACACTCAGTCACTCTAATCAAAAATCGGTCAGTTTAACCAAATAGGTACACAGATGGAGAGGATCCATATTTCACCAAACGATTTGATCATCTCCAGGATTTCGGTTAAATCGACTAACTTTTTTTCTTCTTGGCGAATATTCCAACACGAAAGAAAAGAGAAGACGCTGAGAAAATTCGAAATAATTCCTCCTCGCGAGTTTTCACCGCGCGCGATAATTCGCCGCTTCCCGTCATTCGCTCCCACACACGCCGACTTTCCTTCGCCGGAAAGACGCGGCTGCACTAATCGCGCGGAAGACGGCCGTAAATTCCCTCCGCCGGTGATCGAGCATTTCCGCGAGTTTCGATTATCCTCGGAAGTTCTTCTACCCGCGCGAGAAACTCCTTTCTTTGCTTATGCGCAACCTGCCGAGAAGCGCGCGCGCGCGCGCGCGCTCAAACCAAACGGGATATCTAACACCGTGGCGATCGCGACGAAAAAAAAGGGAAGAATATTCGAGGACGAAAAATCGGGAAGCGACTCGCGTTAATTAATGAAGTGTAGGGGTATAGCAGCTACCAGACTCTCTGTCGAACATTCGAGAACTAAAAATGAATACATCTTTCCGGAAGCGTCCGATTAATCGACACGTGTCACGGAGGACAGCAACCGATATTACCGTCAAACGTTCGGTAAAGACCGATCGATCACTCTTCAATCCTCAAAGAGAACCTATCCTCGCCGCGTCGAGTTTTCGATAGTCCGCCTATCGCTGAACGAGACACTTATCGCGCGTTAATTCAACTCCAATTCACTTCGATCGCTACGTCCAATCGAGTGGAGCTAAATCAGAGTTCGGCCGTAGTCGATAGCGTGGCGCGCAGCAGCCTCCCACAAGTGTCGTCGTCGAAACAAAAGTGAATAAACCTCGGTGGCTCGTGAGGCGAGAAAGAGAACCAGTTTCTCCCACGAAACGGCAACGTGAAACGGTGCGCCGGTGTGGGTATCGATGCGGTCGCGGAGCCGGTTGCGACGCCGGTGCTAATAGTAGGCGCGGATGAACCGTGCACGAGCGTAACGCACAGATCTCGTGAGTCATAACTACCGGTTCTTTTTTCCGCCTCGCGCCATTACTCGCCCTCTTTCTCTCTTCGTTTCTCATGCTATTTTTTCTGGAAAGAAAGAATCGTCGCTTACGCAACGTACGATTTATTTCCCACGAAAACTTCTCGTTGAGGACTTGTAAATAATCGAATCCCATCGTTCGTCGGCTTCGGCGTCGTGGGCTTTTTCTCCCGCTCTATGCATCAGCAGTCTTATTATCCCGGCGTAAAGTGAAAGTCCGACGGACTAGCCTACTTTGTAGCGACGACCGTGATGCACGATCGGCAATCGCTGTTTGACCCGGCTGACCTTATCGTCGGCAACGCCACCGATCGTTTCGCGCGATCATCACCGAGAAAGAGGGCTGATCTCTCGGCTGGCGATACGGGGATGAGTCAGTGCGGCGAACGTACGACCAGATCGAGGAGTACGCGCGCGATATACGCCCACCGTTTTCGTGTTCGATCCGCAATCCGGTTCACGGTTTATTGCACGAGGTCTCCCTGCAGTGAAACGTGAACGCGAGCGACGCTGGAGCAGTCTCCCTGTTCTGCAGATATTGCGCACCGAGGAAAACGATCTAGTTGTGCGTACGAATCTACGGTGAGAAAAATAGTTAGATTAAAATGACAAAACGCGTCTTGTCGGACGCGTATCGTTATTTTATCTAAAATACTGGTCAGTTGAACCAAATATCGAGTCATTCCACAACCAAACGTTTAATTATTTCAACCAAATATCAAGTTATTCTAACAAAAAATTGGTTAATCAAACCTAACAGATGGAGAGGATCCATATTTCACCAAACGGTTTGGCCATCTTCTCCAGGATTTTGGATAGATTGACCGAGCTATTTTTCTGAGTACGATAAAACAATTTATTTGAGATAAATAGGTTCAATTTATTCACACCAAACAAAAGTCTATTTGAGAATTAGATAAATGCTTCTCGCGTATACCCTTTTAATCGAGTACGAACCTAGCAGAACATTCCTTTCATTCAAAGAGACTTTCGCTCGATGTGAATAAATTCCTATTCATCTGAAATAAATTGCTTCATCAGGTTCGTATTCAACTAAACCGTTTCTCTGTGTGCCACGGGTGGATCGGATGAATACGCGGAATGATTATTTCCGAATTTTCCGAATCCAACCGGATGTCAGTATCATGAAAATCGCCTCAACATTTATTCGAGTAAAAAACCGAAACGTATGCGTGTATAGTTGCAGTACAGGGCGCGCCGTCGCGTCAATGCTTTCGCAAAATTAAAACGAAGGGCTGTTGTATCGAGGGGGAAGCGAGGCAGGAATGGCAAAGGGAAGGGAACTCATGGAAATAACACAATACCCTTTGTTTCGTCAGCAGTTCGGTCCACCGCACGAACGAGGATTCGTTTTCTTCGTTCCTCTTTTTTTTCCGTGCGATGGAATTAATGCAGTCTGCGCTCGAAAAAAGGATTTAATACTCGGCCGGAAACCTCGACGCGGGGTCCTTGATTTTAAGGGGCGACCCGTCTGGACTCTCCAAGGATACTCCGACGAGAAAACAAGAATAATGTACAGAGACGAGTGACGAAATATTTGACTGTTCAAACCAAACATTCGAAATGTATATACACATGTATGTATTTATCTCGTCGAAGTGCTCAACTAAATGCTGGTTTCCTGTATTCGAAACGATTGAGAGCCGCGTAATATCGTTCGCGAATAGAAATATCGCGGGGCGGAGCACACGCGCGCGCTCGTCCTCGAATACTGGAGCGAAAGCGAGCACGCGGAGCGTCTGACAAATTGGAGTCACGTGTTGCTTCGCGTACGCTGCCGCAAAATGCGAGCATTTCGTAAGTCACATGTGCGATGCGCGATTCAATTCCGAGAAGGTGACTGCAAAAACACCGTTTTACCCGGAATACCTTCGACATGCGGAGTTCGCGTCGTCGATATATTCGGGTAAAATCAAATTGAAACATTTGCCGAGAAATTCTATAATCATCGTTACATTAGAGATATCAATTCAACGAGATACATCACGTGGAACTAAACTTACTCGCCAGGAAACATCTTGAATCATTACTATTTCGTTATCTACGAGCTTTTGGCTCAAGTTTGTATAAGTAATACTTTTTTAAGATTATATTTTCATCCGCGACAAAATCTTATATCGATGCAGGCCAAAAGCTCATAGATAATGAGATAACAGCGATTGAAGTTTCCTTCCTAGAGCGTGGAACTTTAGCCTCACATGGTATTTTATAATACATAATTCGATCCTTGCAAATCAAAATGGATTCGAATCTATAAAAAAAAAATTGACGGATCGGAACGAGAATGTAAATTTCGAAATAAATCGATCTGTAGGATAAATCAGATATATCGTCACGCAAAGTGAATTCTATCTAAAAACATTATTCGCACACAGACGTGTATCTTCATTCCGTGGAGAAACGCTGTAAAGCGTGATACGGCGAGATTGAAATGTAGGCGAAAGCAAAATAAATGAACAAAGGAGGACTTTTATTCAAATCACTTTTATCTCGGACAATGATCCAAGCGCTGTCGAAATATCCGACGACGTTCGGAGAACCCGGGCGATCGATCGACGGTAAAGTATACGATGCGCGATAATTTTCAGGTCACCGTTCGAGCCAAGCGTGCCAGGACTTCCACGCGCATCTAACTGGCGCGCAACGTTCATCGACACAGGCTATTTGCGACGCGGCTACAAAATCATACCAATTGAAATGCTAATTTCGCAAAGCGAAATCAAAGCGAACGCTTCAAACGGCAGCCGGATTTCGAATCGATTTGAATATATCGCGCGTACGGCAGAGATAGTCGTATTCCTTCAAATATTAATCGTGTTCGATTTGCAATTCCCTCGACACGATCGAAAATACGACGCGATAAGATGAAAAGCCTCTTTCTGGAGCGTACAATAACATCGGAACGCCCCGTTCAGATGATCCGAGACGATTTATTTATCGCGGAATGCGACTGCCGCGCGGGGCGACGTTGTAATTACGGGTACACCGTGCGTAAGTGGCCTAATTTACAACGCCTACGACAAGACGTTCGGCGAGAGACGTGCGCGAGCTTAAATGCATTTCGAGGGAGAACACGAGTATACAGACGCGAGTTATCCTGGGGATAAGTAACTTTCTCCGCTCTGACGTTTTACACTTTTATTATACTGAGAAAAAAATGGTACATTAAACTAAATTGACATTTACGAGCGGGGCAATACAGAATTATTTGCTTCGACTGATAAATATGGTTATAATTAGGTTATAAGAATTAACGGCTGTTCGAGGGAAACAGGCTACAGTCCATTCGAATCAATTATTAGTCCAAGTAACTAGTTCCCCATTCCCCACTCGTAACCGCCGATTTAGTTTGATCTGCTGCATTTTTTCTCAGTGCAAGACTCGAAATGACGGAAACTCGATGGACCCTGACTTCGATGCAGCCTCGTTTTTCGTGTGATCGCCCCTTAACGACCGAATCGCAGTTCGCGAAATAAACGTCAGTCGGGAGAAACGTCGAGAGAATTATTCTCCCACGCGCTCGAGTGGTCTGAGCTCAGTCCGCCGCTGCAACCGGCGAGGGGGGAGGAAAAATCAAAAGGCCGTTTTTTTTTCGAAGTCCTCTCTACTTTTTCATGTCTCCTTTCTCTTTTTCCAGTGACGACGTCGCTCCGCCCGTTTCGAGTGCCATGTCGGCGAAGCTACGAGAGGCGGAGGGAAAAAATAAAGGCAAAGCTCCCGGGATTGTTCCCTCTGGCGCATCTCGGGTCGACCGACAACTGACGCGTTGCGCGGGATTGTTGATGCTGCGCCATAAAAAATGCCTCGTTTCCGTTAATTTATCAAAAAAAAAATTGTTCCATCATCGGACGATTGCTACAGCAAAAATGTCGAGCAGAAGCTCGAGAAGGCATCTGCACAGAGAAAAAAAAAATTAGTTGGATCTACGAAAAATGACTTGCATCAATTATATCTTTCTTCATATATATTAATTAGATATTTCTTCCTTGCAATCACATACTACATATTCCGTATGATTGTAAGGAAGAGATATCAAATTGACGCATTTTAAAGGGTTTCATTCATATAAATAAATAATTACTCGCGATCGCGCAAGTAATTTTCAGTAGATCCAACTAATTCTTCTTCTCTCGGTACATCGCAATGAAGATCTTGACTTTGAAACGCGTAATACACATTTTTGCCGGACGAACTTCAATCGAGACTCGATGCGAACACGCGAAACTCGAGAGAGGCGTAAGCAGTCGTCCCAAGACAGAGGTACCGGACTCGTCTTACCGGATAGTAAACGAACGACTTTTTTCTTACACATTTCATTGCCTCCGTCCCGCGAATCCAGTCTCCGGAGCGCGCGGCAGGCCGATGCGATCGCGCGCGGTTACGAGTCGATGGCTCTCGTTACGAGGAATGACGTCGAGGCGCGCCGAAAGACACGGGGACTAACATCGATTGTGGAGTCATTCCCATCGATAACGGGAGAGCGACCTTTTCCGCGTACGACGTCTTCGGACCAGTTTTTGCGGGCGGGATCCGTCGAAGGCGCGCTTCGCGGAGGAGAATCGCGAGGAGCGATCGAAACCGGAGTTCGGTATTCGACGAAATTCGGCATCTCGCGATCCGGCCTTCCGAGAAGGACGCGGGCGCGTGGAAAAAAAAAATGATTTCGCAGTCTCGGCAAAACTGGGTTATGCCGGGAACTTTTTGCCGTCACGGCAGAAATATCATCTATGGCGGCAAATTATATGTTCGATAATGGCAAATGTAATTACAATCGCGGTGAGATTTTTCTCAGTCAAAATATTGACTATTCCTGCAGTGAATATTTTTACTAACATATCATCGGACGTATATCTTTTGCTGCCAGAGATAATATTTTTGTCGCGATAGCAAGAAATTCTCTGAAAACTATAGTTTTGTCTGAACTGCAAATGACGCTTTTCCATGCGGGAGGAATTCGGGATGCACACGGGATTAATTGGACTCTCGAGTTCTCTTGAATTTTCAATAATCGGCAAATCAGCTAGACTCTGATCAGTGACCGTTCAGCGGGAAGAAAGTATACGCGAGTGGGGAAAAAAAAATCCGGTTCAGTGATGTAGCGAGCGCGGGAGGGACGTAACGAGACGAAGAAAAAAAACGCGGGACGCCTGCAGGCCCGAGAGACGACGTAAGAGCCATGCATCAAGGTAATCACGCGAGTCGTCGACGAGAAATGGCGAGAGAGTCTTCATCATCGCACTTCGAAGGCCTTTATTACGCGGCCGACTCGACGGAGCGCCGCGGACTTTCAAATAACTCTTCGAAGGGGAAGAAGTTCGCACGGATAATAGAGGAACTGATTGCAGTCGCAGCAGTGACGATCTCGACGATGACCTCGGACGATAAATTCAAAAAAATACAATATTCGATTACAAGGATAGCACTACTACATTGAAAATAACTGCTATCATAGACGGAAAAAAATTAATCGTATCATCAACAAAGTTCGTGATAAATTGCGGGACAAGGCTGATCTATCGTTACGAATGACCATAATTTAAGTAAAAATTGCAGTAAAATTTGCATTGATTGCTGTAATTGTTGCCAAAATTGTAGTTATCGTAACGATAAATTGAAATTTATCACGAACCTTGTTGATACCACGTTCTGTTCTTTTCCGTGCAGGAGAAATAAGATATCCGCGCGATGCCGAAAAGAATTGAAGAATCGAATGAATTCAAATCCCTCCCGACTTCCACCGATCGAACGTCGGCGAATGCGGCAAAGAAAACGAATCGCGCCAAGACGAACCGTTGTTCGATCGCCGCGACTCATTTCCGTCGCCTTGTCCTTAATAGTCCGCCGAGTAGAGCGACCCGTGAAAAGCAGGGAAGTGTACCTTGATCTTGAACTCAGCGAACCAAAATGACAGTTACTTGGCAATGATTACGCAGCCGCGCTCCGACCGCGACGCGGAACCGTGAAAGAGTATGCTTCGCCGTTCCCCTCCCGATTTATCTCCCACCTTCGCGCTCCTTCGCGAGACAATGTGACTCTCGCCCCCTCCACTCGTCGCCGACATCCCTCTCGAAGCTCTCACTCCACTTTCCGCGAAACGGTAGACGTCGTCGTCGTCGTCGTCACGATAGGCGAACTCATCGCCGTGGTTTCGGGCACGAGTGGAATATGTATACGGAACGGTTGCCGACCGCCACGAGGAAGAAAAACGAGGCCTTAACGGTATCTTCAATGACCCGTCGGTTATGTGCTTGTCGATGCTGACTGCTGGAAAGTTAACTGCATCGGATGGGCACCAGATGAGCTTATCGAATAAAATAAAAGAAATGTTTATCCTCTGGAACGACGAAATAATGAAGACTGGATTTTGCTGTTGCATTTCCTGCCTCCTTTTTGTGAGTGAAAATTCTGTGAGCGAACATCCTGAAGGTGTCCATCTATTGGGTAGGTTACCCTAGTCTCATTTGTTTTCAATTGTTTACGAGACAACGTACGAAACAAGTTCGAAAGGTTAATTCTTATCCAGCCTCTTCTACCATTTACGACTCTTTAAAAGATTAATTAAGAGGGAACAAATTTTATCCATTCCCAAGTGATTTATGCGTAATAACAAAGCTTCGAAGCCGACCGGGATTTCTACGGGTTCCCTATTATTTTGCGGCTGATCAAGAAGGTGCATATTTAACGTGACACGCGAAGGCGATAAAATAAATTTACCACCGGTGAACACTGGAGGTTACTTCCGCTCTCTCGCGTTAAGCGCAGTTAACTGCCGCCTTTCCCGCATCCATTGAACGCGTATAATATATGCATAGACCTCCGTAAAGTTGGCTCCCGTTAAAAAACAAAATTAAAAAAGGTATGAGTTCCGATAGCCCCCCTAGGAGTGCTGATGAAGTGTTCAATCGGTTTTTAAAAAAAGTGCTGGCTCGTAACTGCCAAAAAAAAACGGATTTTGAGATACGGGAGACCACTTTCACAATTTCCAGATATCAATTCCCCGTAACTTCCTTCCTCAAAGAGCTAGCACAAAATGTTGTGAGAGTGTCTTGCAGCACTCTGAGGAGGGCCACCAGCACTCTAATCTAAAAAATCGAAACTCGAAATTTCGACCACACCTATTATCAATTTGATATCTCTTCCTTAAAATCACATGGAACAGTATATGATTGCGAGGAAGAAATATCTAATTAATATGGAAACAGATCCGATTGATGTAAATAAATAATTACTTTCGACCCTGCGAGTAATTTTTAGTAGATTTTAGTAGACCCGATTAATTCTTTTTCTCCGAGTACAAAAAAAAATCCTCCCGACGCATGAAAATCGATCCCTCGATGGATCGCCAACGGCAAATTCGCGTCTAACGTTCGCGCGCGCATACATTCCGGAAATTCGTCACTTAACCCAAATTCTCGACTTCCGCAAGCGGTCAGTTATACGGGATCGTTCCATGATGGTCCATATTATGCGTATAACGAAGGAGACCGCCGTACGCGGCACGCAACGCGGGGCACGCCGCGCGCGACGACGGTGCCACGGCGTCGGCGGGACGCGGATGTATTGATCGAGGTGTCGGGCGCCGCGACGCCCGCGAACCCTCGGGACCGATACGCATCCTGTAACGCCGACGATTCGAAGGCACGAATGCACAGTCGGCCGCGAGAGGAAAATTTGCGCGAAATCTCAAGGCGATTTCCTTTTACCGGTCGTTGCTCAACCAAAACGCTTGAAAGTGAATTCCACCGAATTTTGTATCGATGTACGATTACGGTAACCGCGGTGCAAAAAAACCCAGCCGTAACAGCGATGCAAGAAGAGGGTCTCACACAGCCTCCCGATAAAAGTGACCGCTTCTCTTTAAAAGCTCTTTAAATTTTCAGCAAACCGACCCAGAGAAGCGCCAGCCTACTTTCTTTCCGCGGCCAAGTAAACTCATCTCCCCTGCTCTTTGTCGGAGACGGAAGACCCGTTACGTCACGGCTGCGATTCCGCTCGCATACCGGGTGGCCGCGCGCGCGCTAGGCACTCGGAGAGTCTCGAAAAGCGTCGATGAAGGGATCCGTTCTACGATATAATTCGTGGATATGGTATCTATAGGTGCGCGAGAGAAACTCGAGTAACAGGGGTCCGCGCGTCTGGATCGAAAGTCTCAGTGCGTCCCTCGACAACGGCAGTAATTGGCGATGACGGCAAATTGGCGTTAAATCAGTCATCGAGTCGTCTGGATGGCAACGATCCGCCTACCAGACGGGCTTCCTCCTCCCGTAGCGCGCGATAGCTAGGTAGGTACACAGGACGGCCAGAGTGAATGCGCTCACTGAAGATGAATCGAGCGGTTGTTAAGAAAACAAAATGTTGCCCGATAACGGCGGCGGCCTTTCTCCGCTGTCTTTACACGCGCCCGATGAAACGGGAAGAGCGTAATAACATACGTAAGTGGAAACGTCTCCGCGCCGCAGGTAACTAGGCTATCGTCGGTCTAGAGTCCGAGCTGGGGTTACGCCCACAACGCGGCCAGAGCGCGTTTATAAATAAAGAACGTCATTCGTTATAAATAGATCCGCGCTGGATAAGATGGGCTGGAAGGGACACTATAGGCACGTACGCGAGCCGCGGTCCGTATTGGCCACGTCGCGGCGGCTGAATAGCGCGCTAATGACTTACAATGTAAATCAATGGACTCGGTCGCTCCGACGAACACGTAGCGTTGCTACGCGACGATCGACTCGGACGCGGTGATCGGTCAAGATTAGAAGAGAATTTTCTGCGGAAGCCGTCTGTCCCGAATTGGACCGTCTATTTTTGGAAAGCGCGGGGCTCCGGATCAAAAATCCAATCGCGAGGAGTGGAACGGTGATTTTTTTGGAGCAGGGGTTCGCACTGGAGAATTTTTCGGTGCAGGCTGATTATTTTTGGCGTGTTAAAGGTTATTAAATATTATTAAAAATTTGTGTATAGCTTATCTGAGGTTATCAAGAATTTGCGTACGGCTTATTTGAGGTTATCAAAGATTATTAAAAATTTGCGTATAGCTTATTAAACGTTAAAAATGTGTATATAGCTCATTAAAGGTTAGCAAAACTTTGTGTATAGCTTGTTAAACGTTATTTTGAAAATGAGAAAATCGAGCAAAAAATACAGCACGTAGAAAAAAACCACTGGAATTGCTCCGAAACGGAAGAGAATTTCGCGAAGCGAGAGAGGGAGCAACGGGCGGGGAGTTCGTTGACCTTACAGTGCGCTTTCATATACGCAGCCGATGCCATCCTCGTCTCCAGCTTCATCTTCGTAGACTTATTTCGAGCGACGGCGCGAGAAATGTTTGAAATGCGCCGGAAACAAAAAGGATCGCTAAAAAAAGATTCGATGCCGGGCGCTAACCGACACGACGCGCTACGCGTCCATTCGAAAGTCGTGCGGACAGCGTCTTTCTCTCTCTCTCTCTTTCGGATAATTTCTCGCTCGATCGGAAGCGTCGAAAACGGTGTCGACGGGTGGTGTAAATAATGAGCTAACCCTGATATGCTTCTTGAAAAACAATGTCAACGATCGAAATGATTTCAAGGTCCATTTCGAGCCGAGAAAAACACATTACATCGCTTCCACGCTTTTGTATAGATTATCAGAGAATATCACCCCGTAACACGATATCGATACGTTTATATATAATACATACCGAGTTTCACTACAAGCGTGCTCAGTTTCACGCACAGAGAAAAAGAATTAGTTGGATCTACTGATAATTAATTGCGGGGTCGCGAGTAATTATTTATTTACATCAATTTTATCTTTTTTCTTTTAATATTTCTTCAGCGCAATCACACGCCGTTCCATGTGATTATAAGAAAGAGATATCTAATTGATGTATTGAAATATTTCATCGCTATAAATAAATAATTACTTGCGACCCCGCGAATAATTTTCAGTAGATCCAATTAATTCTGTTTCTCTGTGTAACATGTATGCGTGAGCGTAGACGAGACAAGAAAGTGCGTTACGTCAGCTGCTCGAAAGCCTCTTTGGATATAGTCGCTTTAGAATGTGTGAATTGTATAAAAATCTCTTCGATTCGTTTTACTCTTGCTATAATTTTTTTCTCAACTCAACGTATAGAAATGCCCAAAAATAGGCGGGATCAGAGAAGAACCGGAAACAATTTGCGGGGCGGGAAATCAGGTACATAAACCTGCAGGAAAATATCGACGTCCCGAGGAAGCACTTAGTCGACGACGACCCCAAACTGATTTGCAAACAGGAAGTGCGCGTAATGTACGGAACCGGCTGAGAATCGCATTAGGAACGGAATTCATCGACGGGATAATTCAAGAGGAGCGCGTCGTCTGATCTCGAATATGTGAATAGCGCAGAAAAAATATCCGAGAGCAGATGCGTAAATAAAATATTTCGACCACGCCTCTCGGTATCGTGACTCTGCGAATTACAATATTAAAGACGTTCGACATAATTATGACCAAAGCTGTACCAGTAGCAATGACCGAATGCCTGTATTTGTTCACAGTTACGTTGTGACAATAGTAGCGTAGAACATGTCGACAAAAAATGTCGCCGGGTCGACATGCTCCGGGGATTCAAACGCGTAGCAAACCCGCTATTTTGGCAGGAAAGTAGCCTTGAATCAAGGTTCCCCGTCGAAACTGAACGACCCCCCGTTAAAATAAAATCTTTATCGGGCCACGTTTTCGCTCGCTATGGCATTAAATAGGTAATTGTCGGTAGGGATCGATGGTAACCGCCGTATTTTTTTTCGGCTTGAAATTCCAGGGAGGTTTCGTGAGAACTGAAACAGGGCGACGTGCAACAACATACCCCACAAAATTACTAACGCAGTCATAGGCATGAAGAACGAAAACGCAAGAATAATACATCATCGCGGAGCAAAGGGGAAAATAATTTGATTTCCTTCGCTCACCTTTTCTCGTTTAGGCTGCTAACTTTCTGCGCCCTGCAACAAAAAAGAAACGGAAAGACGTTAACGGAGGTCGTCGAGATTTGATATTCAACGGCGCGCGAACGTGGCATTACCATAGGGCGGGGTTTCACTTAGCGATGTCAAACAATCGACCCGTTAATTAAATATGCGCATAAATATCCTTCCAACGATAATATCGATGAACCGCCCTCCGGTGTAGACGACGGAAAAAGGTGACGAGCTAAAGAGGAGGATATCTCGGCACGAATTCCTTCGCGACTTTACATACCGAGCTGGACTCGTCGAACCTCGATTTATCATAGGGCGAAAAAAAAGCGAGTCATGCGACGAGGAAGCGTCCAGTCGGATTTCCGGGAAGGAGCGCGATGGCCGAAATCGAGCCCCGTCACGGCACGCGAATTGAAAAGTTCACCGCCGCGCCGGAAATCGAGGGGTGCCCCTGATTGCAGGTGTTCGGGGCATTTCCGCGAGCCGAAAACGCGAGGGTGCACTCACGATGCGCACGCGAGTGGGCGTACAACCCTTGGTTGATCACTGCTGTTTTCGTAGCTCTACGCGGTGTGCGCTCTTTCAAATTAAAACCGAAAATAATTGCGGACCGAGAAAAAGATGTAGAGATAAAAATGTATAAAAATGCGTGGAATACAAAATATCGAATACACTAAAAATTCTACGATCAACGGACAAAATTTGACGTTCCTCGAGAATTCTTAACGCGATGTCACGTCGTCGAAGAATATACGATTACCCTGATCGAGAAATTATGTAAAGAAACGCTTTCGCGATACCGAAAGCCTGACTAATCGCACGCGCGATAACGGACGATAAAATCACGCGACTTCCGAAAAAAAATGTCGCAATCAGTCGGACGAGTTTTCGACCGCGAATAAGCCGAGGCAAGAGTTCGAGACGCCTTTTTTTCCTGCTCTAAAAATAAGTCCGGAGCTCCGAGCTTGAAATTCCTCGGTCGGCTATCGCGGTCTTCGCCTAAGCGAGCAACGAGGACGATTCGCGCCGCGTTAATAATTAATTATCGCGAATTCAGGCTGCCTCTCGTCGTTAATGGTACGACCTCCCGCTCCTTCGTTTCTCCCGCCCCGTGGCAACGATTCACCGCAGGAAAGAGGGACTGAGTAGGTAACACAGCTGCTGGAGATCTCGTCGCGGATAAGCAGCGCGCGCGATACGCCGCGGGCTAGCGTACTCGCTTCGCGCGTGTAATTCACTCTGAGATAACTTCCTTGCTCTCTCTATCGACTCTATCGTTCGCCTCCACCTTCTGGAACGAGCGAAACCTTCACCGAGTGACTCACGACCGTTCGCCGGCCAAGGCGAATGGCACTAGACTTGATTTCAGTGATATAAAGTGCGCGCGACGATGAAGATGCGTGCGGAGATGCACTTCCGAGATGTGCGGCCGACTGCGAGCAGGGAATGGCTATTTTCAGACAAATCTACCGAATAGAGTCAGCTGCGAGATAATTCGATTTTAACGCTAATTTTTTTCAGGCAGATTCGAAAAATTTGGACAAAATTATCTACCCCGTGTTTTTTTCATTTTTCATTTCTCGCCTTATCTAAGCTGGAGAACGATATGTATTTCGAAATGCAGCTACGTCGTCGTCCGGTAGAATCACCTCCCTCGCACTCGTTTCTCGGTATATAAGTGCGTCTCTCTGGCTTTTCGATGACGTCACAATCTTGCAGAGAGAAACGCACTTATAATTCAGCGAAGAATTATTTTAGTTTCTTTTTCGTATGTCATCGAATATTTATATGGATTTAAAAGTTGGTTTAAAAATATGAATATCTTTTTACGCGAAGAGACCGAATTGTTAATTAGATGATCCTTGTTCCTGACACGGCAACGGATCAAATGTAAACGATGTTCTTGGCCAATGAGACAACTCCCTCTTTTAACCATCCAACAAAAAACGCTTCCAACAATGCATAGCGCTATGTACCTCGTTACACTGGCAAACGACGCTTCAAGTGTGCAAATCGCCCGTCAAGTGTCGAGAGTGGACGCGCCTTATTCTCTCATTTTATTTCCAGCTGAAACGCTCGACCAAATGTCCGCTTCAACCTACGAGACTATCTCCGATGCCCCGAGCCTTCAACCGCAGGAACGTCTGTACGTCTCAGATCGCGTGAAGGGCGATAAAACGTAACGACCAGTGAGCGAAGTCGTTCCGTAAACGCGACGCGTTTCACCGCGCGCTTTCGTTGCACTCCAGACGGAAGAGATACAAACTCTCCGTCTAGACAAGCGCAATCAAAGTTCGCAATAATTCAATAGCCGTGAGTGAACGGGGGGGGGGGGGGAGGAGGGAATGCGGAGAGAGATATACATACGCGCGAGCATTGTGTGGAATAATCACACGACGCGATCGGGTCGGTCGATACTCGTTTGGAAGTCATCGGCTGCAGCCTACCGCTTGCAACGGGCCGAGGGCCATTGTTATACACTGTTGCACTCCGCGATGCATTGTCCTTGCTTTACGGATACAGAACGTTTCACAGTTGCTGCGTGACTGTATGTCGGTATTCGTCGGTACGATGGCGCACCCTGTATAGAGAGAAAGAGAGAGAGAGAGAGAGGAAGAGAGAGTCGTTCTTCTTACGGAATATAATTTGAGCGAGAGGAAGTTCGTGTCGTCTTTTGTGGTCGTGGCGTCGACAATTAGTTCCCTCGTGTTAAACCGACCCGAAAAAGTTCGACGGCGTAGCGCTGGAATATCGTCGAGCGACGCCTTCGGGCGAGATGCCACAACGAAGGAACGATGATAAAGAGGGCGGATGTAGTCTTGAGTATGTGCTACGCTGTCGTCAAAGTATCGCATCCGATATACTATGTCGAGCACTACAAATCATAATGCAGAATGCACGAAGCAACTGTGGATCAAAAAACGAACGTGCAATGCATCCGATAGGTACCTATATCATTTCTCAGATAGACTGATGTACATAAATTATGTAGCAGCATTTTAGGTAGCATTAGCTCATCAAATGCAAGATCGTGCGCTCAATGAGTCATCGTTAAAAAAGCATATTTGTATCATTAAATAATTTACAAACCAATACAAATAAGATACCAAATGCTTACTCAATATATGCACAATCTTTCGTTGATATGTCGCTGCAATAAATACACCGATTAAGTCATTTGAATCACATTAAATGTAAATCAAATGATTTTTCTAACGAATAATTATCCTCCTAAACTCACGCGGCAAAATAAATGAACTGGAAAAATCGATTATTGCAGTTTGCACGAACGTCGTGACGTTCATACAAATCTATTTGAGTTTAAAGCCGATGAATTACAGCAAACGAAAAGAAAAATACGAACGCAGCGAAAAGGCTGACGGTTCGAACGTCGAATGGGAAGGTTTCTCTACGTAAGAATGCTTTATCGATCTTGTCGACAACGGAGAACGTTGTCGGACAGTGACCCCCGCGCCGGACACACGTGCCACACTGTCTGCCCTGTCCAACACACTCGCACGCGAACCACGCACACGCCACGCACGCACACACGCGATTCCCGTCTTTTGGCCCAGTGGCGACCGGCGGCAGCGTTATTCCCTCGGCGACGATCGCAGCACCAGCGCGCGGTTACGAGAAATCCTGGCTTGTGAAAACGCACGCGATATACGTCCTCGAAGAGTGTAGAAGGATCGACGCGAATTAATTTTTTTCATTTCTTTTCCGCTCTGCATCGTGCATCTCAAAAACGCACGCATCGACATTCGACGTTTCATTGGACCGACTGAAATTCTATCGAAGGGCGAAGGTGGACTGATATCTTTCGTATACGATTCGATCGTACGCTCGGGCGACTGGATCGACAAGCTTACGCGATTCGCGCGCGTGGGCTTCGGTGGAAGTAAACGAACGAAGACGTAGGCGTGAAGATGATTCTCGGACGATTAATAGCGTCGAGGAGAAAAGAGAAATCGGATGGTTCGACCGATCGCTTGGAAGGAGAGGCGTTGGCGATGCCGATGGAAGAGCGTTTCGTCGATTTCGAATATATCATACGAGGCTAAACTTACTCGCCAGGAAAAAAAGTCGAATCACTATTATCTCGTTATTTATGAGCTCGCACTTGCATAATACTGTTTTGAAAATTATATTTTTATCTACAGTGAAGTGTCTTACGTCGTAGGCCAAAAGTTCATAAATCATGTAATGTGATAATAGTGATTAAAGTTTTCTTCCCGGCGAGTGAATTAAGCCTCACATATTATGTAAGTCTCGCGCGAATATCGACGGATAAAAATTGGTCCTTGGCAACTATCGTCGCCCTAGAAAATCCTAGCTCTTGTATTCACACCTTTCCCAGTTGCGAATTGGCCCCTGACGCTCACTCCGAACCGCAATCATCAGGGGCCAACTCTAAACGGTCAACGTTGACACTGCCTCTTGCTTATCCGCCTATTCCGTCATACCATCCCGCTGTTACCTACAGTGACATCGCCTCGTACCTAACCAACAATTTCTGCCCGACCGGAGAACGACGGCCCCGCCGCAAAAATCTATCGAGAAGATTGAATCACGTTTCCGGGTGACGGCAACCGATCGCTCGACAAATAAACGAGGGAAAAAAGTGTGAAGTGTCAGCGAGTATCAAGCGTGCGAGAAATGAGGCGTTCGCTTCGCTTTGCCAACTCGCGCTTCGCCTATGGCGACACCACCGCAGCGATCGGATATCGCGGTCGGGCCTCCCTGCTTTTTTCCCGCTTTGATTCATCTTCGTCATTGCATCGCTCTCGCGGTTAATTAGAATTCAGTATCAAAAAGCTGACGATGAGCGAATAGAATTTTCTCGAGTTCAATTCCAAAAATTTCGACTTTCGTGGAAGCGTTAAAGGTGTTGCAGGCAAAAATCGAAATCTCTGGAACCGATCGCTCGACCATGCTATCTTATATATTGTTTGCGCCGATTACGAAAAGCACGATTATCGTGTCGATATCTCAAAGGAAAAATAAAATTATCAGTGATTTTGTGGGCGAAACAATAATTTGTTCACAAAAAAATCATTGAGATATCAGCGTTCCTTTAAGATTTCCTCGAGAAATCTGATTTTCGGAATCAGCGTCCAATTTTTGCGAAAATGCAAAGGGATACAATCTCACCGCGTTTGTCTGTCAACCCACACGATTTCTCGACGTTGACAATAATAAAGCAGGCATCGGGCAAAACGACACCCGATACTTTATTGTTTACACGCACTTGGTGATTTATTAACCCCTTTCCACACGAAGGGGCGTGAAGATTTATCGCAGAGCCGGTCTAACGCGTTTCCTCGCTCTGGTACACGAGATGCTGGGATTTACGACCATCTAAGCGATTAACAATTTCTCACATTGTATATCCACGCGTGAACTGCGTTATGTATAATATTACGATTCGTGCGACATTATTCTCCACCGAACCGATGATTTTTTGAACTTTCTGCACAACGAAACGAATGAAACTATCCCTAACCTCAAGGAGGAAAATATTTGGCATGCAAACAAAGTATAATCGAAGCCTTTTGATCAGTCTCTGCTCGGAAGACTCGTCCGAGTGATGCCTCGAAACGCAAGCCGTCGAGAGACGAGTTGACGGTACTCTTGTTTTTTTTGTTTCGTCTCAAAAAGCACCGCCGCGCAGTCGCGCCACCGAGAAGAGGACGAACGAACGGAGAGGTCCAGAGATGTGGCGCGGAGAGCGTTTACCGGAATAGAAAAGCCAGAAGAAAGATCGGAAAGCCCACGCGTCTGCTCTGGATAACGTCGAGGCGAGGAAGAAACCGCAACGTGTCGAGATTCAGGATCGACCCTGCGTACGCCTCACTGATAAAGTACACAGTGCATTCCGTATGCTCTTTCGTTCAAACGCCAGCCCCTGCTCCCCCTCGGCGAGTAGAGGCTCCGGCAGGGTCGACTCAACCTAACCTCGCTATCTCCCAAACTCGACGCAGTCCGTTGAATGAAGCAGACCGATAAACAGTGGGCGGTTAACCAGCTATCAGAGGGCCGTGCTACTAGGAGTCTTTGATCGTAGATCACACGGGAAAAAAAGGAATTGCACGAATTCGTTTGATTAGCATTAAACTAAGATTGCGCCCAGGAAGCTGTAAAGAATTACAGAGTATTTAGATGCTTTTCCTGGGGAATCAATAGCAATTCCTGTGCAAACACACTAAACAAAAACTATTTATTTATAATTAATATGCGTATACTTGATTATGGCGAAAGAAATATTTCTTTGAGCCAAGCGAATATTCGTCAACTAATCTATTTCTGTTTGAATGAAAGAGATATTTTAATAATTCGCATACATTTCACTCGGCTCAACGAAATATTTCTTTCGCCGTTATCAAGTATACATTTATCGACTACTAGTAAACTCTTCTCCAGAGTGCAGATACTTATTATATCTGGTTAAACTGGTATTTGATACAGTTGTAAACGGTAAATAGAAATGTGTCCTCCGTACGAATTCTTGAAAATGAGATCGAATCTCAGCACTGCTGAGTGAAGCGGTAAAAATTGCCGGTTTCTTTTTTTGCGCGCACTTCTGACGAGGCGCGCAAATGGGACGATCGGACGTCTATTTTCTCATTTGCTCGCATTCGTGTACACGCGACTTCGAGAGTCTTCAAGGATGAGGTGCTTCCGCCTCGATGGGACTCTGTAATCACCGCTCGAAAGGCGAGTTATCAGCGGGATATATGTAGTAATGGATACCGGCGACGCTATCTCTCAGAACAAATACAGAAACTTTCCAGGGCGAAGACATCGGCGGCCGTGCACGGAGGAAGGCGGGTAAGACCCCGGTGCAAGAATGTAATGAGAAATAAAAGATCTTCCGCTGCGGCGTGTCGTCGAAGAATACGAAGGGATGCGAGAGTTAAACCGTAGAAAATATTAACGCTCTGCGGGCGATAACTACATAGTTGCGCCTTATATACACACAACGAGCTTCTTTCAGATTGGTCCAGCCGTATTACACGCGGGACTAGACGCGGCAGCTGTTGTACGGGACGTTATACCCATTTGCGTTCAATACATTTCTACACGTACAATGTGTATAGCGTCTGAAATTAAATAATATCCGCTATATCCAGCCACGCTCCGTATTATTCTACCGAAATGAGAAGCGATACTTTAAGAGTCTGAATGGATTGAAGAATAAAAAGTGACGGCGTGAAAGTTCGAGAAAAACGCGCGAGTGAATGCTTCCACTGTCCAGGCTGAAATTCATTTTATTTTCGCGCGTGCCTTTCTTTCTTTCCCCTTTCCTCCTCCGGCTCGCGCGGCATTTTATTTTTCAGGGCCAAGAGTGTCATGAATGCTTCGTTGTGCACGCTCCGCGTCGTCATTATTACCAGGAATTCAATAAGTCCCACGATTCACGCGATATAGGTGTACCGGGGCGGTGCGCGCGTCACGCTTGCGTGCCCGCAAACGCAGCGGGTAAAATAAAAAAGTTTCAAGAGGGGAACAAAACTCGGACTCCCCGAGAACAGCTGACAACTGCAGACCGTAGAAACTTTTTCGGAAAAATTCACAGAACGACTACGGTCGCGTTCGTATAGTAATATTCGATTGATCGAGAAATACCTCGCGTTAATTGGGAGCGCAACAAAAAACCAGCCCGAACGTTCAGTTCCCACAGCTGCGCGATGGCGTGTATCCGAAGTGCTCCTGCGTTGAGTATTCTTCAATTCCCAAAAAGAAGCCTTTTTTCTAAAGGGAGCATGCAACATTCGATGCCCGCCAGATTCAACGAATGTGGGGCACGCGAAGACGCGCGATCGTGCTTCGCGTGTGTGAATTTTTATGCGAGAAACGAAGGGGGCTCTTAATTAGCCTCACATCCGATGCGGTACGATCGCCGAACCGTCGTTCGATTCGATGGCAGACGCTACGACGTCGGCACTAATTATCAAGCCGATTGCACAGCGTCAATTAGACCGGCAAAACCGGATTCGGCACGGATCTCACTCGAGGGCGGCCAAACCTCGACATACGAGTACGTCGAAACACATATCTATAAGCGTGCATTATCGATAGCGATAGCTGGAATGACAAAAATTCGACGTGTTCCCTTATCGCACTTCGTTCAAATTAATTTGAAGACTTCGTACACGATCCGCGGTATTACGCGTGGAAAAATTAAGACCAACGAACGGCTTTCGCGTTGCAGTTATCGCGCCGTACACCTGGAGAATTCGCGATGGAGAAGAAATATAATATCACAACGCGCGTTATATTCGATTACCGCGCGTTGAAACGGCGCGATGATAAGAGCGAAAGAATCCGATTTCTCGCGAGTCGCGTGGACCATCAACCGAGAACCATCGATAACCGACCTGATTGTTGATTAGCCCCAATGAATTGCCGTCGTTATCACCGAGGAGTAACGTTACAAGCGACGTGCAATATACGAGCCGGTAACTTCATCGTTATTGAGTTACCGAGAGGCGGCACGCTTCAAGGCTGGTGAACATTACGTGCACTCGTCTTACTCGTGCGTAACGACGAGCACCTACTGCAGTACCAGAGTGTACCATGTTGCATAACCAACCGTACATCTCCTCGCGTACGCGATAGCTTATCCGCAGTCGTCGAATCGGTACAGCCTTCTTTGTTCGCGTGCCTAAAGTTTCGAACGTTTATTCGAACGAAAATTTTCGACTTTAGACGAGATCACATCCAATATTGAGTTTATCGATTACCTACTTCATTTCCGATAGTCGCCCAGTTCGGAAAAATGTACGTACATAGCTGAAGTTCCGCGCGTACACTTGAAAGAAAAATTTCGACTTTTTTTTTTTAAGAGATCACGGCCAATGCTTAGTTAATTAATTATTAGACCTATGGAGAAGTTTGTACGAATAGGCGAATATCTGAAGTGAAGTAATCGATAAACTCAACTCAGTGGCCATGGCTTTTCAAAGTCTAAATTTTTCGTTCAAGTGAACGTTCGGAATTTCAGGCACGTAAAAATTTCTCTACGGGTCTAAAAATCAATAAACTCAATATCGGCTGTGATCTCTTAAAGTCGAAATTTTTCGTTCAAGTGAACACGTTTGGCACTTCAGGTGCATCTTCGTTCTTAGATATGTAATAACTGCTGGTAAAACGTATGTATTTCTATATATGGACTGGTCAATGAAAATCCGTCGATATTTGCGACATTACTCTGTACGTAGGTATAACTATCGAATAATGATTGGAATACGTACTTATACCTAAAATAGCACGCAAGAAGTGCGTTCAAGTAGGTCTACCTGTAAGACACACGACTCGCGCGCGTAGGTATCGCTGATAACAACTGAGCTTAGGCGTGCCCGTATCGATACGATAACGGCGTATCAGCGCACTCGTGTCATACGTATTTCACAATCCTTATCCTCAAGTATTTTTTAAATTTATTGACACTCGCATCCGCGATTCTTTTGATTTGAAAAATTGCCCGATATCGCTGCGTGTAAATATCAGACTCAATTGAAAATATTAAATTAGGATAGACCGAGGCGAATCGGATCATAGAGCCATATTTCTCAGATCGTGTTGAAAATGAGTACATATTTCGATAATTCGTATCAGGTACTTCGTTCCTCTTCAATGAAGTAATACGAATAATCGAAATGCTTATTTTCACCACAATCTGAAAGACATAAATCCGTAATCCAATTCGCCTCGGTCTACCCTACGTGAATTTCGTTCCATCTATTGATTCGACGATGCCATTCCTTTAATTCGAAGCACGCGCGCGTTGTAAATAGAAGAAAGGAAAGAGCAGCCGAGACGATTTTGCGAAAACAAGGCTTACGCGCATGGCGGAATGAAATTGCACCCGCCCGTTCGCCGGCTATCTCGAAGCCTATTGGCCGACGGCCAGAAAGCGCGGCTATACCATCCGAAAATAATGTTGACGGCTCGACACCGTCCTGGTGTTTTCAGCCATTTTCCATTGAAAAAATTGTAATATATTCGGCATATCGTTTCCATTTTCAATCCCCCCTCGCCCGCTTCACTTTATCGTATTCCCGTTATTCCTCACCCACTAATATCGCCACTCGCGATAAACATCAACTGCGAGCCTATCATCAGTCCCGTCTACTACGATCTTCCCCCGTCTTTTCAATCGTTAAACTTCGGTATGTATGACGTAACGTCACCGCCGTCAATTGCGCTCTACCTACGCACGGGACCGCTTCGTTCCACCGTACGGCGGCTTATTCACGCGACGCGCCTTTAGTCCCCGTTCGAAGCCCGTACAAATCAACGGAGAACCTCCACGGGAAGCGGGAGAAATGTGGGTCATGAACGCTTCGTCAATCGCGTATTTATAGGCCACTCCGTATACACCGTCCTCTGCTCTCGACCCTCCGGATTTGCGAAGGCCACGGGTTGAGAAAAGTGTGACAATTTTCGGTACTTTCCATCGTAGTCGTTTACTCGTTCGTGTTTTTATAACAACCGAAGGACGGTTGCGCGTTCGAGTGATTTTTTTTTTTTCGCGTACCGGAAAATCTCAAATTTCGCGAATCGAGAGATGATAAAATGCACGGTCAACTGACGACACGCTGTGCTCTCGCGCAAGAGGAGATCGCGGGCAACTTCTCGGAGCAATTCGTGTCGTCGCAAAATTATTTATGAAAGAAGGAGCGTGGGATAACCTCAGGACACCCGCAACTTCACTGTGCATAAAGCACCAGACATTTTTCCCCGGGGAAATATTTTAATTGATTTAAAAAAAATACACAGCTTCTAACTCGATGTAAAAATTAAAATATCATCGAATTCAGATAAATGATTTCACGGGGCGAAGGCGACATACGTAAAATCCCGAGTCACGCATCCCTTGCTCCTCACGAGCAGAGTGTAACGACCCCGCGCTCCCTCGCTCGCGGCAATAAAAAATAAAAGAGCCAGAGACAAAATGGGCGTGTCGCCGAGCATTTGGTTAATTCGGTTAAAACGCGCCTGGAGGCTGACGTCAGATCGTAATTAATCTCGAACTCGGAGTCTGCTCGCCGGATGCGACCGGCGGCTCTCGGCCATCGGGGTCTCTTTGTGCCCCCTTCGATTTACCCCCTCCAAACTTCAATCCCACCGCGACAATCGCGATGACGCTTCATTTTTACGTAAGAGGAGATACGTGCGTTACGTGGGCGCTCGAAGAACCGTGCATGCGAAAGCGACGCAATTACTCTCGCATCGCGCGAGTACTCGCACCGGGATAACGAGTCGACGGGCGAGCACCCTTCGCTACGCGAGTCTCGCGGCGTAACGAGAGACCTACGCAAAAATTGCGATAGTCGATCTCACGCTGGATGCTCGCTACGGTGCATAATATGACTCGTGGAAAGCCAAGAAAATGTGTTGCCGAGGATTCGCTAATTCTCTTCCGACTACACTGAGAAAACAATTTATTTATAGTCAATATACATATTACACTTGATTATGACGGAGGAAATAATTTTTTGGGCCAAGCAAGTATTCGTCAGCTACCGCTATATAGACCACTTTTGGTATCAGGTAAATAACAACGACGTAAGACTGAATGACACCGCGGATGTGGTACATATAGATCTAAACCAGTGTGAAATGATATTAAAAATTAACACCACTTTTTACTGTGTTTTTCTGTTTCAATAAAAGAGGCATTCTAACGATTAACATATATTTACTTGGCCCAACGAAATATTTCTTTCGCCATAATCAAGTATACATTTATTAACTACAAAAATAAACTCTTCTTTCAGCGCACGCATAAACTAGGAACTGATAGTCGAAGTAGACAATTTCCAGTGCCGTGAAAAACTTCTCGACGCGAGGATGAAGCATTGTAAAGATGAAACAAAGCTCGCGTGAAATAATAGAGCGCATTCAGGATATCGAGAGAAAATTATAGCGGCGCCTCGGCGCGGTAGCGCAGCAGTCCAGACAACGATGACTGCAGCGTAGCGGGTGAGGTAAACGTGCCGCGCCAAGGTAGCACGCACACGCAATAGAGATCGCGCGCCTCTTCCTTTCCACGCACAAAACCGCTATCCGCCTCGACGTTTACGCAACTTCGTCGAGGCGGACGCGGACGCGGCGAGGAGTTCTAACGATAAAAGGTTCTTTCACCCGAGGTCACCGATCGCCGAGAAGAATTTATCCATTGTCCTTGAAGACGCGGAGAGAGGACGAAGGAGATACGATACGACGCGCGGCGTGAAAGTAAGTACTCGCGTTGTACGAGTGACGATGCGAAGAGTAAACGCTCAGCACGTGTTCTATGAGCGACGAAACGTTTGACAGACCGCGTTGACACGAAGTGTCGGAAAAGAACTAGGGCTCTGAATAGCTCTGCATGTACACAGAGATATAATTGGTAGTGTCAACAAAATATTTCTTCAATCAAAGAACGTATGATCTTACGAATTTGTAAGAATACAGATTCTTGATCCAAAAATACAATTACTCGAGCCTATCAAATATTTTTTTGCACGAAGAAAACCATGATTTGATCCTGGAATTATATCATATTTTTCATTGAAGAATAGATTTTTTTGACACCAACAATTATTTCTCTCAACGTACAGTTCAACCGTCGCGGTACTCGTTTCCGAGAGAAATATTTCACGATTGATAAATCTATCGCGAAATCTCGATATACGACTGATAATGGCGACGACGACGAAAAGAATCAACATACGGCACGCGGAAATAAAAGGAACAAAAGGATTACGCGAGAGGAGAAATTTCAACGGTAATATGCATATTGCAAAAAAAAAAAAAGCTATACTCGAACCGTCCGATACTTCTTCTTTTTAACGTCTTCTCGACGTCACGTCACCGTATAGATACCGCCCGTGGTGAGCCGGCGGCGAGAAAGGTGAGACACCGGCGACGCTGCCGTCGAGATACGAGAAGCGTAGAACGCGACTGCTGCACGCTGCCGAGAAAAGCGCATGGACGCGGCTCGTGTACGATGCACACACATCGATCTCTACAATCGCGTACGCACATGTGAGCGCGTACCCCCTACTCTTCATCAACTCGACTACCTCTGCGCTTCTTACGCAACGGCCGTAAGAGCGCACGTCCGCATGTCCATACGTACTACGTATTGTACACACACGCGCGCGTATACATCGGTTGGAGTGTAGATATACACGCGCGCGGTCTACCTACCGTACGCAAGGATAAGTGCACGTTACTACGCTTCCATTAACACGGCATTAACCGCCGTTACCGTTCGCTGCGTGTGCGCTTACCAGCTGCGCCCGAATTCTACTCGCGCTTTCCGTCCGCAAAGGTGCTCGCTGATCGATTCATTCGATATCGCTTAGATTCGCAGGTTTTCTACCGAGAGTCACGACGTTGAAGGATTGTTGAAATCTAATTTAACGGACGATTGATATATCGTGATAATTCTCTCGAAAATTCGAATATAGCAAATGTACGGGACAACCTATCCTTCTTCGATCGTGTGTCTGAAGCTGTAAACGTTTGTTTGAACGAAAAATGTTGAGCTTAAGAGACTGTGGTCAATATTGAGTACATTGATTACACTGAGAAAGATAACTTGGCTAATCAAATCAAAATCCTGGAGACGATGACCAAACCGTTTGGTGAAATATGGATCGTGCATCTGTTTGGTTAAATTGACAAATTTTTAGTTAGAGTGACTAAATATGTGGTTGGAATAACTTGATATTTGATTAAAATGATTAAACGCGTTTTAACTAGATGCTTTTTGTCATTTGAACCAAGTTATTTTTCTCGGTGTACTTGACCCACAGAGACATTTTTTCGAACTGAACGATTAGTGGAAATAAAGTAATCAATGAACTCATTATTGTCCTGGTCGTTTAAAGTCGAAATTTTTCGTTCAAATGAACGTTCGAAACTTCAGCAGCATCTTTAATCGCGTCGATCACGCTCGGCTGACTCTGCTCTTCCAAAATTCGGATTACGGTGATTCTGGCTGATTAATCAAAACGCACGTATTTTTACAGTCGTTAACACGCGTCGCTCGGGTGGCACGGTAAATCAAGCCCGGTCTACAGCGTGTTTTGACAATTATCTACCTCGTCGAACCAGACTAGAGGTATATCGAGATATCGGGTCTTCGTTTTGGAGCGGTCAGGCTAGGTATTATGCGGCGTATGTGGTTTGCCCGCTGGCTCGCGTCCCGATGATGTCACAGTTTAAACATAGAAATTATCTCTCGCACCGCTCGCTCACTCGCGAGGGTATAACGAGCCTCGGTCAAAACGCGACGGCCGATGCCGGTTATACGGAGGCCTCCTCCGCTTCCTTCGGGTTTTACGACGCCGGCTTGCACACAAATCACAGGGATGAGAAAACGTGGCTTTTCGATTGCCCGGGAGAAAAAAGTAGGATTTTACTCGATTTTTCGGTTGAGATTAAAATCGGATGCACAACCAGGCCCAACCGAGACCGATGCACAAAAATATCCGTCGCGAACAAATACTGCTGCATTATTGTAAGTCAAATCTGTACACTCTCTGATGCGTGAATTGCATTACGGAATATTTTTCGCTCTCGGCTCGATAATCCGACCGGGCTGAAATTATTTATCAAAACGATGTGAACACGAGTAACCGGGTGTACGATAACCAACAAGCGTGTCACACGAGAAGGAGAGAAGAGAACGCGATTGTTGGCAGTTTCTTATTTACGTTTCGCAGAAAGTGGAACGCTACTTTCGACGATGGTGCAGAGGTCCGCCGATAAATTATTATACGAAACGTGAAATGCGAAGTTGTGCGAGAGAAGCTCAACATCGCTGTGTGCGTGCGTGAGCGTACGCTAATAAAGGGGGCATGTGATATGTAAACCGAACGACGGTTTATAAACTTTCGCAACGAACGAGACTTGTCGGCTGCTTGTAGCGTGCTCAGTAATAACAATCATGCTTTAGCGACGTACCGTCGCTTTTGAGAGAATGAAATTACAACAGCTGACACAGTAGACACAGCGTGTAAATAAATTCGAAGGGATTGAAAATAAAAAAGCCGAAGTTGATACAAACAATTTCGAATTGTAAGACTAAGAAAAAGAAGAGACTTCCGTCTCACGTTAACTGCACTCAATTTATTCTCGACAAAAGCATCGCTTACTCGAGCTGCTCTGCATCTTTTTATTTATTTTCCCGCGAATTTATCACTGCCAACGATCAACACGCCAATGAACTCACTGCTCTGAAATTCCCTGGGAATCCAGTGAAAATAGACATTCTCTTTTGAAATCCAGGATAACTTTTTCGACTTTCAGCTATCCGATCGATTCCGGTATAATTACAGCACTTTTAATTCCTCGTTGAGACTACTTGGCGCGTCGTAAGATGTGCGATCGACCTGACCTACCCTAACCAGACCACTCTAGAATCCACTACGGTATATTTCTGTGATTCAAACTTTTATCGCAACCCTTTAAGTACAAAAAAAAACCTCCAAATCGCCTTGATTCTTCATAGCCCCGTTTGGTGTACCGTCTCTTCACTTCTCATCGCGCGATTATTCGTCCCCTATCCTCGAGAGGAGTTTGATTGAACGAGCAGAAAAATATCCCAGGCCAGTCGCCGGTGTATCATCGACACCGTGCGCTAAAATCCCCATCCGCGCGCGCATCAAGCGACCAGCGCTCTGATAATAACCAATCGGATATTTCCTCGCACGGCGAAGCCCTCTCCGCGAAGAAAGAAGACAAAAACACACCTCGAGGTGACCCCTTCTGGCACGAAACGCAGATCCCGGCGAGCGCGTCGCACGAATCGCCTTCGGAGTCTCACAAGAAAGAAGCACAGCACAACACAAGCTTGAAACGCACCACCCAACTGAATATCCTCGGTTCTCCCGCTTATCCGTGTCTGTGTATCTCTATCACGAGTACTCCGATTCGTCGTAATCGTGCGAGATCGCGCATAAGTTACTCATATTCTTGGAATAAAGATATTCTACCTCCGAGAGCGACCGACGCGGACCGGATACGTTGCGCGGCCAAACCAAGCGGATACCTCGAGATCGCGAAGCCGTCTAGCGCTCCCAGCCGGTGAAAACGTAGCCGGAGAGCAGTGGGGGAATTCTCCCCTTCTTCGAGAGGCACCGATTCTACTACTCGCGACCAATCCCCACGTGCCGTCGGATCGGAGCGTCTATTCTTGCGGGCCCGGTTCGATTTTAGAGCGTTGACTGTGCTTTGTAAATAAAATGCGTCTCCTGCATAAATTTGTGATACTTTTGTCAAATAAACCCGTAATCATCGGACTTCGATTCATTAAGACTATTATTACGTCTTGACATTTCAGTGACTAATCCAGCCAGTCGTTTTGACGGCGAAATAACAGTCGGTTTCATCGTTACGTCGATATTTCGCGTAAGGTGCCACGTGCGCGCGCCTGGCACCGGGACGTTCCACGTTCCGTTGGGAACGCACCGTAAACCCGGTGCTCATAGATCTAACTGAATTTTCCCCCAGAGCGTGAACTACACGCGAAGGGAGAAACAATGAAAGGTCATTCACTGCTGAGGTCAATGCGGCTCTAACATTCACGCACGGTAGTTGACAACGTTTCAAAGTGATTGTACTATGTTACTCTACCGACGGTATCGTTACTCTACCGACGTGCATTTCATTTTTGGCGAGAAACGATCCCAGATAGACTTGTGTGATCGTCACGCCGTTCATGCAAACTATTATACAATAATTGATCGTTCTATAGTCTACGTTTATTTTGCTGCGCGAGTTTAGAAAAATAATTGTTCTTAAAGAGAAATATTAAATTTACATTTAATGCGATTCAAAATAATCCCTGCATTTATTGTAGCAATATATCAACAAAAAATTTACAATATATTGAATAAATGTTTAGCATTCTGTTCGTATTAGTCTGAAATCATTTAACGACACAAATATGTTTGCTCAATGACAAGTCATTGAACGCACAACTTTGATGCGTCTGATGAGCTAATACTACCTTCAGTTGCTGTACAATTTACGTATGTACATTTGTCTATCTGGGATGGATCACCTCTCGCCGATCGGTGAAAACTGTACGACAACTGCGAATAATCGATCAATAGCACCGAAGCGTCCGTTATAAGCACCTAGCGTACGTGACGCCGATAAAGGAGGAAACGTGACGTGAATCTTTTCTATCGGTAAGCCCCGAATACACGCGTAACCAAATTAAACGCGTGTCAATCTTAACGCAGTCGCTTCGGCCGACTCCTAAATCTCGACCTGATGTATATTTTAAGAAAAACCATCAAGATTCTTCGAGCGCCAACTACGTGCTCGAAATCTCGGGTGGATTTTCTCAGGGGTTCTGCGTGTGCGTAACTTTCTCGGGCTCCTCGAGTTCAAAACGAATGGGGTAATTCTTTACCCAGTGGTTTTATCGCAATCCCGTGCACGAGAGATTTATGTCTCGTTCGCGACGGAGAAAAATTAGCTGGATCAGGGAAGGATCTACGCGTGCCGTAAACGTGACTGCATTTAGCCGTTTTATCGCTACCCGTCTGTAAACTTGGATTCCGGGCGTCAAAGTGGACATGCGTTTCGCTTATTATTAGACACGCTCGATTGCCCGAGCTACACAGGATTGGAATTTCATCTCAGCAGTACGATCATCGCTCCCGAAAGTTATTCCCATCCTCGGATAAATCCGGAGTTTACGGATATTAGAAGTAGTGGGACGTTGATCAACGACAGTCTCGCGATAACGTAATCTCGGAAAGAGAAACGTGCAGGTATATATGTATATCGCTCGCGCAAAGCCGGCGATTTGAACTCGCCGGGTGGGAGACACGTAACACCGCGGAAGTCGGTTAAAAAATCACAAGGGAGAACCGAGTATCGACGCTTTTCCAAGCTCGACAATTTCAAGCCGCTTCCGAGTGCGAAGAAGATCAATGAGGAACGAACGAAGGGGTGTTATCGCGATCGAAGATCGTCCCGGGTTCGAAAACGGCCGAAGATGCCGACAGGCGGGGCAAATGGCGGCATCGTCAATCGCGAGAGATGCTTCCGCACGAACGCGTGACCCATCCTGCGCGAAAACCCGTGAGACAGCGGAAAAACGACGACTCCGAAGCGTCGGCAGTTACCCGCGATTTCTGCATGTCCCTCGGAAAACGTACCCCGCAGTCGCTAATCATCGGCTGACACACCCCGGACCGCTCACGTCAATCCCTGTCAACCTAACACTAACGAGCCGAGCACAGCGAGGCCTGCCACTCGACATCAATTGCGACGTTCGTCGCATTCGCCGAGAAATTTGGATGGAAGTGAGTGCTCACCTGTCGCCAGATCGTGGATCTCCCGCGAAGACAAATCCGTAGGCACTCTCCCTGCAAACCGTTTGACTCGCGAGTTTCGCCGAGCGGTCGCTCCGTCCGGCGCACACACTCCCCCTGAGCGCCCCCTTTCAACTGTCAACTAACAAGCACCACACCCTTTCGGGAATAACGATCCTCGAGCACTCCGTTTCAGACGAACGATGCCAAACGATTCGCGATCAATTTCATCGCTGGATGTCTCGTTTCACTGCGCGAAGCGGGAATTGATCACCGTGATCCGTCCAGTACGCGTCCCTTTTCGTTATGCCGAGCACAGCGCCGTCACATAGGTTCCCGTGCGTTCCGAAAGTACTACGGTCCGGCGCGTTCGTAAACGAGATGAATGGCGGCACGCGGCTTTAGAGGACTCTCATTGGCTGAAATGCCAGGCCGAGAGTCCGATGAGCGCGATCGTCGGCGTGTATGATTGGTCGTGTCGGCTGGAGGAAGTTTAAAGTACAACCCACATTCGGCCGCCGGATTTGAACCTTTGATCAGAGTACCGAGTACGCGATGTGACGTATCGATGAAATGGTTCGTTTTACAATTATTCGGAGCAGCAGGTGACATTCCCGTTCACATTTGAATATCTCCAACGACATTGTTCGGGGTTCCGAATTCGCATTTGGACTAATTCCTGGCATGACGAGGACATTAGAACTGGACAAGTTCGAAAAGGACAGTGATGTTCGAAAGAGATCATGCATGGTCAGAATAAATCTGTGTTTGAAAAGTATCAAAGTTTCTTGCACAAATTCCGTCGGTACTCTACTACGAATTTCGCTACTACCGGTATTGCTCATTGGGTCATATTACAACTCTAGAGACACGGTGTAATCGAGAGATGTCGCTGATGTCACTCAACCTGTCCGCGAATGACGGAAGGGATCGCGGGCACGGCATGTGGTTATAAATAGAACACGGCCTATTATCAAGATTCCACGTGGAAAATTGCTACATAACTGTTGTTGTACGCATTCATGCCTCAATGTAATTTTAGAGTAAATAATACAATAAATATATATTATTTCCAATCATAAATAGACCATTTTGCCTTCCTCGTATAATCCGTTTCAAAGTTTATGCGACAATGAGGTAGATAGAGGTATTATTCACAGAAAATTCTTTAGAGAGCAACGCAGCAATTTCTACCAAGGATAAAAAACTCTTTTATATAATCGAATCATCTTCCCATGTATATCTGTATCTTGCTGAACTTTTGATCTAAGTTTTCTGACAAATTTATCTCTAAAGATTAAACTTTGGTCTACGGAAACGTTTCATATCAACGTACTAATAAGTTTAAAGTTCGTATAAAACGAAATTATCGTAATTGATCGAGTATTATATTTCTATTATGATTTTAAGGAGCAAGGACATATTTGTCAGATACAAGAAGAACTAATTTTCTATAGAGTTGAATTTAAATTAGCTCAAGCTCAGATCCGCGTTAGAAATATATTAATATATGAAATTAAGACAAAACTAACTTTTGTTTACTTCTATGGATGATATGCATGTGCACTAAACTACTATGAGAGTCTAATTTAGCATATGCATGCGTAATCGATATTATATAAGTTACATTCGAAGTTCACATATCACTGAAATAGCAGTCTCTGCAGAATAAGAGTGCGAAAATTCATCGCGTTTCACTATATTAGGAATATTTCAAATTCCACGGTGTCATGGGTTCCTTTCAAATTTGAACATAAACTCAAGGCGAGTGGGAGGGGCATTGCGTAAATGAGCGTGATAAGGCATTTATGATAACAGAAATGTTGTGTGAAGTATACCAGTGTTATTGTATTAGCCAATCCTATCACAGCAAGTTCGCCTCTCCCCATGGATGTGGTTTCATTTTTCTTACTAAATAACAACCTGTTTCATACCCTCTTCCCTCAGTCGGTTTTCAACGGGCAACGCTTGTAAATATCCTCCGCAGTATTAACACAGCTGGCTCGTATTATACATCAATTGTTAAACCTGTGAATCTTTAATTTCTAATCTCGTAAAGTGAAAACGAGTGAGGTACCAACAGCAAAATGAACTCTTTTAGATCCGCAGTAAAAAACGTAAGTACTAACAATTTAACGACATCCAATCGATCTATTTCAAATATTTGCGCAACATTGACGATGTCGTTTAGGCGGGACCATCTTGTTCACTCAAAATTCTCCTACGATCGAATTTAGAATCAGTATATATCGAATATAGAATTTGCACTAAAACTATAGTTCAGGATTTTTTTGGCATAGGGCCTAAAGGGCAGATTTTTCCCCATGAAACTATAAAACTGGGTATTTTTAACTAATACCACGCCTTTGCCGCAAGCAATGGTTTCAAAACTCATTCCAGAAATAATTTTAAATGATTTTCCTAACATATTGCGTTTAAAAAAGAAAGCGTATGATATGCGTATTATATCTTATTTATTTATTTTTTTAATGTTACATGTAAACTTATCTTTTCACTTAGCGTCAATTTTCCTCGATAAAATTGTTCTCCGTATTAAAAACGCGTCCAATATTGTAGAGTTGGAGTTTTATCTTATATCATTTTATACGCACATGGGGGGCAATTGAAAGTACGTCGAAAATATCGCGGAAAAAATTAGGTATATCAAATTATTGTAACGCAGATGGATAATTTATTCAAGAATTTTTATTTCGCTTCTTTAAACTTTCTGAACAGAATTAAGAGGTAATCCACTCCACTAAACGCTATTCCAACACAGTCTAAAGTCCAGTACACAATATCGCCCTATCTATGATATTCTCGTTATGCATGATACGATTTATTCGTGGCTTCTAACAATGCTAAGCCGTTGTCCGACGTTATTCAGGTTTCGTGTAAATTGATAAATAGAAGGAAATTTCACAAGTGTGCGCCTCTAAGTCACTGTCCCGGGCCTCTACTACAGTTTACTGACGATGAACTGATAATGAAAGAAACTGGTACGAAAAATCAATCAATTCTCGACCGGGCTGTCATAAGTTTAAAAAAATGGATTCACGCATGAAATACGTTGAATTTTCAGTGGCTAAACTAGCTAAAGAGGAAATCGCGCCGCTCGTTAAAAAAATGGAAAAAGAGGGTAAAATCGATGACGGAGTCTTGCAGTTGTTGTTCCAGAATGGAGTAAGTATCATATGCACCGGAACATTGTGTAGGACGTAACGATTCTGCGTATTTCAAGAGATATGCAATCTGTGTGAGTTAGGTAACATATATTTATAATCGTATAACACAGTTGCATGTCGACCTAGTAAATTGTACGCATAAATGTCTAATTAAAATTTTAGTCGAACTCTAATAAAATTCTTTAGTTCTTTTACTATTCGAGTCCTACACAGACTAAGAAAGTTACGCCTTTTGATAGATAATGGGTATGGAAATTCCGGCTGAATTCGGGGGAACCGGAAGTAACTTTATGACGACGATTTTGGCCGTCGAAGAAGTTGCGAAAGTTGACGGAGCAGTCGCCGCCCTTGTTGATATTCACAACACCCTGGTAAATTCGCTGATCTTAAAAGTAGCCACGAAGGAACAGAAGGAAAAGTATTTGCCCAAGCTTGCACAGAACTACGTTAGTACTTTGCTGTATTCAAAATTAAAATTGTTCACGTGTGCGCAAGGAGAAAAATATTACGTATCTCTGATACATTTTTTTTTCAGGCTGGCAGTTTTTGTTTGACAGAGCCTGGATCGGGATCCGACGCTTTTTCATTGAAAACTGTGGCAAAAAAGGACGGAGCAGAGTATGTTATTAATGGCACGAAGATGTGGATATCGAATTCCGACATCGCCGGTGTCTTTTTGGTATTCGCTAACGCTAATCCCTCTGATGTAAGTATATGGACGTATTTTCATGTATTCATTATCACATCGAATAAATAACGATCTGTTTATAATTCCCCACTATATGAAACTGTCTCAATTTTGAGAGTATTATCGTCTTCCGAATTGAAGATATTACATCATTTATCGGCCTTGCGCAATCTACCTATCCTAAGCTACCGAGATGCTTGAAATTGATAATTTGTACCCGATAAATGTACATCCTCCTTCTTCCGCTACATTGGAGATCAAGGAATACACCGCATCAGGATTCCTTTAAGATGATTAATTACTTCATACAGGCCACATTTTTTACAAACTTTTGCTGGGGAATAATCAATATGATAACAATAGAAGATGTCGTAAAATTTTCAGGGTTACCGCGGGATCACTACATTTTTAGTGGACCGTGAAACGCCTGGATTGAGCGTTGCTAAGCCTGAAGATAAATTAGGAATCAAGGCTTCCGGCACGTGTATGGTGAACTTTGACAATGTTAGGGTACGTAAATACGTATAGGCGAGCGACCGATAAGATAAAATTATTACGGTTGCCCGTATATGAAGATCATGATTAATCTAAGCAAATTGAGCTTTTTATAATTTAAAAAGCACTTTATTGGTCCGATTTGAGGGTCTAACTACCTTCGTGACGTAATATAGACGTAAACAACGATCATGGTAGATCTGAAAATTAAAAAAAAATACTTCATCCCTGTATCCAGATACCCGAAACTAATATTTTGGGGGAGTTCGGACATGGATACAAATACGCCGCGGGATTTTTGAACGAAGGACGAATTGGGATTGGGGCACAAATGATCGGAATGGCACAGGGGTGCTTCGATGCGACTATTCCCTACACTTTGGAAAGAAAACAATTCGGAAGTGACATTTTTTCATTCCAGGTGACGCAGCTTTCGTAAATACTCTCTTATCGAGCTTATTGACGCTTCTCTTATTACGCACGCAATCGACAAATAAATTAATCGAATTTTTAACTTGATTGAAAGAGAAAGCGATAACCCATTTGATTATTTGACCTCCCACTCTCGTACGTGTCGGATTGCATGCGCATGCATCTACGCAATAGCGTTTTCTAGTGATATATTCCTTATATTTTTCGAAAGAAATCGAATCTGTGGAATCGATCAGTAGACCACTCCATCCGATGTATTTATTCTCGTGCTGATGCCGATAATTAAAATTTATTAAACAAAACTTAGAAAACCAATTATATATTGGCAACTTTAGCGAAGATGAAATAATTTTGGCTATGGAATTCTGGGGGCAGAATCCAGAAAAGTAATAACCAGAAGAAAATTGTTAATTACAAAATTGTCTCTCATTTACAGGGAATGCAGCACCAGATCGCCCAAGTCGCAACCGATCTTGAGTGTGCGAGATTATTGGTTTACAACGCAGCAAGATTGGTTGAGGCGAAAAAAGAATTTGTCAAAGAAGCGGCCATGGCGAAGCTCGTAGCTTCGGGTACGTTACACAAGTTTGCTTTTAATTTTTCCGTTACATAGCGAATCGCTCGATTTTTCTTAGCGACGATTTTCGACGCAAATTTTAATGTTATGTTTCAGAGACTGCTCTCAAGGTCACTGCCAAGTGCATAGACTTCATGGGAGGTGTCGGATACACAACAGAGTTCCCACAGGAGAAATTCTTCAGAGATTGTAAAATCGGAACGATTTACGAAGGGACGAGTAATATGCAGTTATCGACAATTGCCAAGATTATTCGAAAGCAATATTCCTAATAGCCCGATGTTTTATACCGACTGTTTTTATAGCACTAAACCATTTGAGAGAATCAAACTTCTCACACTTCATATATTCCAAGCGACTTCGCATTTTAACGCATTTAGACTCATTTGTACCTTCCCTATAAAAATTAATTAAATCATTTTATACCAAAAATATTCGTTTTCCTCGGAATATTTTCCTTCAGAAACCCGAGAGGACAATATAGGTATTCGTAGGAAATAGGGAAAATAAGGTTCGTTAATAAGTTGTCTCTGGTAAGTACCTACTAAATTTTATATTTTTTGAGAAATTTATACAATCACCTTCTCCTCATTGTACATTATAATAAACTTTACAAATATTGACTATTCTTCAAAAAAAGATACGCATCACTAGCCAGTTCGAAACCTCTACTTCGGATCGTGCGGCAGCTTAAAGCCTACCAAATCCGCGGTTTCTCTAATGCTGCGTTCACCTTTGCCCGTGTATTGAGACTGTATTTCCTTGTACCTTCTTTGCGAGGACAGGTAACAAAGATAAGTTTCTGCCAAATTTTTTAATTCCTCTCGTTCTTTGCAAAGAACTTCGGATGTTTCTCTGTGTGCGCGCGCTTGTTCTAGCGCATATTGTACCATTATGTTATTCTTCATTTTTTTGTTAGGAACTATGTTTCGTATCTCGTTGACGAGCGATCTGATAATCTTTAGATTAGCGTTCATTTTGGAATCCTTCTGAAAATATAATAGAATTTCATGACACAGAATGTGAAGTTTGGTCAATTGAATGTACTATAGGTTGGATAAAAATAGGTGCTAAGTAGTCCAATTCATTCGGTTCAACTGTTTCTTTTTCTCAATGAACTACTGTCAAAACGAACTATAAAAAACTATTTGGAGAGTATAGTAATTAACTATAGAATTCATTTCAATTCAACTTCTTCATATAAAATTGGAGCAACTTTGAATAAGAAATACGGATGAAATAAATATTGAAGTCTCCATTCCATGAAGAATATTTTTCAAATGACAATATAAAGTTAAGGAAACGATTAATAATTAATAATTATATATTTATGAAACGGTTGAGCAAAGAGGTATGTTTTGCTGCCTGCATCAAATCATAGTGGCTTTCTTAATTCTGCCAATAATATAACAGCTTCTTTGTTCAAATGTATCAATAGATTTTTATTATCTAGTGACTATCTTGATATAAACTTACATTCGGATAATATAAATACAAACTACAGCTTCAATTTCTCAGCGATTTGACGCGTAATAAACTCGAGGTCTTCTTTTCGATAATCAGGCTCTTCTCTCTCATTCCAAAAACTCAAGGGCACCTGTTTCAAATCTTCCATGGAAAAAACGTGAAGCGCGAAATCGTTAAAAACGTTCTCATACTTGAAACTATTCTCCAAATCAATTTCAGTGATGTAAGGACAGATACGTAAAATGTAATTGGCTGAAAGTTTTAGAACCTTCTTCGGGTTGGAATCCAAAATTTTTGAACAACTATTTGAGAGGAGGATGCAATTGTTCAAACCTACACTCCAGTTTGCATATAGAAAATTATTTGTAAGCTGCTTGGAACAATGTGGCAAATAAATTAGAGTAGGCTTATCCCCTATCCTATGCTTTCCCTCCTCGTTATTAACTATGACCCTCAAATCGAAGGACTCTAGAATTTCAACTTCCTTCGCGTAAAATATCGGATCGTGAACGTGCACGATGGCATTACATTGCCTTTTCAAAATAATTAGAAGCGCGAGTTGATATTTGGAAGCCAAGTATTCAGAAAAGTGCCCTAAACCGAAACACAGTATTTCTGGAACGTTGTCGACGTTTAAAATATTTAACGATTTCGTCAAGCCGTCGAAAACGTTTTTTTTGTACCGAGAAATTCTTATTTCGTCGACTGCGGCATTTACTTTGCTGAAATGCATCGAGAGAATTTGAGGTTAGGATCGTAAAAACGGACCATTGTGATCCACGGACATTTTCGGCACTTGTCGCGTCTGCAACTTACCGGATCACACCCTCGCAGTCAAATTCGAATTCTTCCAAACCCGGCGGCCCACTCACGATCTCGTTAGTCGCGCGTTTACTTTTTTTACGATGGCTCACAACTTGGAAACTATCATCCTCAAACATTTTATTCTATCGATCTAACTTTGGATGACTACTTCGTCGAGTCGACCGTACCTTCTTGTTTTACCATGAAGGACCAATCAGATTTAGTTCTCATGGCAACTTGCGCGAATATTCACCGCATCGTGAAATAAGCCCCTGATTGAGCGATTTTCCATGCCACAGTGTTATTTCTTGTTCGTTAACAATGCATTCTTTGCATATCTTCTTTGATAATAATTAACGCCCGAATTTGCGTACAAATCTACACAAATGGCCGACGAGGATGAAGAAGTGAGTATGCGATAATTGACGATATATTTTTTCCGTCGACCAATTTCAAAGATACGATAGACTCTCAGAGCCCCATTCGTGATCAGCTTACAATGATCTTGCTAAGGTATGCTCGTAAAAAATTTCACCGTAAAGGAATAATCAAATTTGTCTCAAATATTAACCCTTTTCACTCGAGAGGTGACTCTCGAGAGCAAAGGGCTAATTCAATTTACAATACGAAACTATTCGCATCTGAGAACGCTTCTCCCTTGCGTCAATTTCAACTTGCTTTGGTTCCTTTCTATCTTGTCTTTTTTTAGAGTGGCTGGCAGAGTCTCGAGAGTCCCAAGAGGAAACTGATAACGCATTTAGGCAGGAATTGGAGAAATTTAGTACACGAATTTCATATCGAGAATGATTCTCCAACCGAAACGTTAAGGGTCCAGGTTCGTAATGCTTCGCCTACATTACTCCAAGGATAATTGCTCCTTTTATTATCTTTGTATTTGTGTCGTAGAGAGACATGGAGGACAGCGTGATGCAACAGTATGGTTTTGAAAGGATACCTCTGCTGCTGAGGCACAAACACATAGAATATTTAAAAAGTTTACTGAATCGTCTCCCCTCGGGTTACAAGGTGAATGAGATATTTTCCCCTTTCCCAAGATTGCAAGAATTCACCAATGACTCAATTTTATATGCTTCAAGTGTTTAGACGCCAGCAGGCCGTGGCTGATCTATTGGATATTACACGCGCTCAGCATTTTGTATGAACGTTTAAAAGAGGAAGACTACTCGAAAATTGTAGGTTTCTTAGGGAAGTGCCAATCGCCGAACGGCGGTTTCGGCGGAGGTCCAGGTCAATATCCACATCTCGCAACTACGTACGCCGCAGTTAACGCATTATGTACCATCGGCACAACCGAAGCTTACGAATTAATTGATAGGTACGAAAGTCGTTGTGCGTCATCTCCTTCAAGAGACTGGAGTCTGATTATTACATAATAAATATGATGAAAAATAGGTTATCGTTGCATACGTACATTCGAGTCTACTAAAGATGTGGTGATTGCAGAAAGAAATTGTCCAACTTTTTAATGTCTGTACGAAAAAAGGACGGATCATTCGAGATGCAAGTTGACGGCGAAGTCGACGTAAGGGGGGTGTATTGCGCGTTGGTTGTGGCTAAACTAACCAATGTGTATACGCCCAAAATGTTTGACGGATCTGCAGAGTGGATCGTCCGATGTCAAACCTGGGAAGGTGGTTTTGGGGGATGTCCCGAAATGGAAGCACACGGAGGATACACGTTCTGCGGCTTTGCAGCTCTTGCGCTACTGGATAAAGCTCATCTCTGCGACACAAATTCGCTATTGGTGAATATAACAACATTGATATAGTTCTTGATGAAATAACGTTCGTTAAAACGCAATGAAACAACTGTCATCGAATCTCTCGTCTCTTTCAGCGATGGCTAGTCAATAAGCAGTTGCGTGTGGAAGGCGGTTTTATGGGGCGAACAAATAAATTAGTAGACAGTTGCTACTCGTTTTGGCAAGGGGGTACGTTTCTGATGATGCAGCAGTACTTGGTGAATACAGGCGAGAAGTTTGATTACAACTATTGGTTGTTCGATCAAGAGGCATTGCAAGATTACATATTAATTTGTTGCCAAGACAAGGAAGGCGGTGTGCGAGATAAACCTGAAAAGTAAGAAAATGCCTACGAAAACCACCGAAAGTAAGTCTGTCACGTGATATTTCTATGCATTTACAGGATTCCAGATGCGTATCACTCGTGTTACGCGCTCAGCGGACTGGCCCTGGCACAACAATCTAGGTCTCCTGTGGTAATCGGACCGGTAGTTGATAATAAAGTCAACGCAGTCCATCCCGTTTTCAATTTGATAATCCCCTATGTACGGAATGCAAAGACTTACTTTTACAGTCTCCCTCTTCCGGATTGAACGACCGAGTCGCGTCAGCATCCTATGCGTAACACTGTTCTCGCGCACATTTATGCAAACTGTATCAAAGGATTAATAATAAATTGTATACCGTTGAATCCGTCGCCGACCGCCGATTCCCAGCCGCGGAATTTATTTCCAATGAGAAATCAAATCGCTTTGTCCGTGTTTAAACGTAGACTTCTTGAAAAGCGTGTGTACGTTTAAAATTCTACCCTCGGTATTGCGCGTATTTCAAGCAGGTACGGCTTTCGAGATGTTCCGAATGAAATTAGGGTTTACCGCTTTAGATGGCAAGCCGTGGTATATATCGATGCAAAGTTCTAGTAACGACGATCCGATTATATCAGATGGGGGGTACCTAATTAAATTATTAAAAATTACCTAAAGAATTTGAAGTCGCGCGGCATATGTAACAGCTGATCACGCGATCTATCGATGACGTTGCATTACTCGAGCTCGCCGAGCTGCCGCCAAGTTCACGACCATCGCCATCGAACGACGACGTTCGCAGCGGTCATCTGCAAAGGTTAGATTACTCACGACGAGAGTGTCGGTATTTATATTATTTTTCTCGAATAATCCTCAAAGGTTATGTCCCCCCTCGCGGACGATAAAATCACGTATCTCGACAGGAAGAAGCTGAAAATCGATCGATACCTAACCTTCGCGAGGCGCGCGCGGTAAATCTGACGAGAGAAGTGCAGAGGGAAGGCAATCGAGAAGAGAGGTTATGGCGAAATACCTGGCACAAATTATAGTACTGGGTACGCAGGTGATAGGCAGAGCGTTCGCACGTGCACTACGTCAAGAGATAGCGGCGAGTCAGGAGGCAGCGCGCAGAGCAGGCGGCGGGGCGCAAGGAGCTCAACGCGCCGCTGCCAACGCTCGTACAGGTCTGACGTTGGAAGAAGCTCTGCGTATCCTAAACGTGGAACGTCCGGATCAAAAGGAATTGATAGAGCGGCACTATCGCTCGCTGATGGAAGCCAATGAAAAGACGAAAGGCGGCTCGTTCTATCTCCAATCTAAAATCGTTCGAGCCAAGGAACGCATCGACGAAGAGACGCGTAACGTCGATCCTCCGCCACCGACGTCGGAATCCACACAAGGAAACACTTCCCGACGAGCGTAACGTTAACCTGTCAGGGTACCTCTAGTCGAAATAAAGTTATAAATATATTTTGGACTCTGTAAATATATATTGCGTCTGAATTGTTAATAAATAGCAAGAAATTGAGTACAGATCGAAGAGCGTAAAAGGATCGTTGTCCTTGATTCTCTCCAATCGCTCGAATCTCTTGGGGAACGCGTATCAAATTTACATAGCGGTTCACAGAGCCGTTCTGCGCTCGTGTTTCGCAACTTTGTTCCCTGCCGCGTATCTAGCAGACGGCCAAACGTTTTCAAGCGTGAGAGACGGACCACTGCTTTGGCAAATGGCGTGGTCTCGTACTCTCTGGGAAATGTTTCTAGCAGTTTCTCCGATCAGACCGGTAACGCGACGACGCGGTTAAACTTTCGTTCTCTCCCTGATAACGGGCAGACCAGCGATCCTCGCATCTTGTGGCTCTATTCTGTTCTGGGTCTGGCGGATAGCCAGACGCTCCTGATTGTGGGAGACTGACCACAGCTTTGGCAAATAGCGTGGCCTCATGCTCTCCAGGAAATGTTCTCGCCATAGTTTCTCGAGCTCGACTAGACCGCCATCCGTTTTTTCGAAATATTCGACCACCTGAGGAGATTCCAAATTGGGGAATTAGAAGTATATACGAATCGTCGTCACCTTAGCCTGAAACAAATAGAAATAAATATGTACCTTGATGCCATGAGGCAGACATCTGGAGCGAGAGGAAGACAGCGCCGCGGGTACGGGCTCGCTCTTCAATTGTTTATCCATTTTTTCCAACGCGTCGGGCGTGAGTTCTCGTAAACCGGTCATCCCCATAACGTAAGATTCGAGTTCTTGGCGTCTAATGACTGGTAGTGAGGATTCCTCTCTTAAAGCTTTCACCGCGGAGCGCAGCTTCCGCCAACCAGGTGGGTATTCTTCTCGTACGTGCGACTTTGGTCCCGACAGAGGTGCCTCGCACAGGTCTGCAAGCTGCCTTCTGAGTCGGATGTCGCAGCTATTGCTGATCTCGTGACACGGAGGACAGAGGAGGAGTACGTCGTGCGACTGATGGGCTTTCATGACCACTGAACAGATTTTGCCATAGGCGTTCAAGATCGGAAACGTGTCGAGCGAAAGAAGAAGAGATAGCGAACTTACGGGGAAAGTATTTGCGGTATTCCCGCGGAACGACGTTCTTCCTTACGAACTTGTCGGTCGATCCGCAAACGACACACTGATTGACTTTAATTTGCGTGTAATAACGACCGACTTCTCCCAAAGCGCGACCAGAGGGCTCAAATTTTAACCGTACGGTAAACGGTTCTAATCGCACCACGTCTCCCAAACCTTTGGCGACGTACCATTCCGCCTTTTTGCGATCACACGTACACAAAGAATCTCCATCGGGTGCTTCCAGATAACAATTATGATACAAGGGTTTGTTTCTGGTCGGTACGCTATTTTTTCGATTACTATTATTGTTGTTGTTGTCGTTATTATTTTTATTCGATACGGAATTGACTCTCTTAAATATCACGTCCTCTCGACGCGCCTTGAACCTGAAACGAATCGATAAATCTAAACGATCCATCCACGCCTGCAACAATTTCGCATACTTTCGAGAGTCGTTTGTGAAATTAAAGAGAGAAATATTATTCGTCTCTTGCAAACGTCGAGGATTACCTCGCATCGATGACGCCGCTAGGTAAGCCATGAAACGAGGCATCTTCGTCCGTCTCCCATATGCTCTTTACGGATGAGATAAAGCCCTCCCAAAGCGTTCGCTTCGCCCTGGCTCTTTTCAATATCTACCGGAAATAAAAGTCCGCCAGTCGACGCCTCCCAGATTTACGCGACGCGATTGTAATGGTTTTCCCGACATACCTCGTAATAAATAAGAAGGGAAGCTAAGGCATCGCAAGCAGCGTACTTGATCTGCTCGTCGGTGAGTACGTCGGCATCCCAATTGCCGCATCTCACCTCTGACACCTTATCCAATTCGATACCGAGATACCGAAGGCTTAGCGCGGCCAGACTCTTAGGACTGGGAACGCCGGAGCGATTCGCGAGCACCCTTAAATCTACAGTGCCGAAAACGCGACACCCAAAGTCCTTGTTTAATTTTCGCCCGTCTTCGAAGGAAGCGACGCCGACTTTGAGTACGCGCCTGCTGGACAGTAATTCCTGGCATTCCGATACATATGATATGTCGTGTGAAAAAGTGAACAAAACGCGCATTGTATTTCCTACGCATCGATACAAATAAGGGAGCATCCGCAGAGATCTCGTATTCGTGCATTCGCTCTTACACTTCATACCTCAAGTCCGGGTGGCACGTAGCCGATCTTATTGAGGCGAAACAAGGCGCAAACTCCATTGAAGGTAGCGAGCTGGAGCAGAGAGACAGGACCTTCGTCGACCCACTCGCAGTCAAAGCCCAGTAATCCATCTGATGAGTTGCTGAAACAGAAATTCTCCTTGAAACGCTTTATTTAAAAAATGTAAACAAAATTAGGAGTGATCCATCTAAGGTGGTAAGACGAGGGCGTCGGTGTGAAGAAAAACTGTAAATAAACCGCTTACCAGCGAATACAACGAACGGCGTAATCGCATTTTTCTGGGGAGTCCGCCAGTATAATCTTGTTGGAGTGGATTTTAATTTTCTTTTTATCGTCATTACTTTTATCATCGTTAACTAAGATACCGTGGTAAAATCGTTTGACGCTCCGAAGCACGTTGTCGCGGTACTTGGAAGCCAATATGACGAGACCCACGGTCATACAAACAAAAAACATGTTGCCCTCGCGTACTCGAAGCATTAATTGACAAAATACGACTCAAGGGCTTCGAGGCACGAAAATTCTTATATTACGATTATGTACAATTTGCTTATTTAACTAAACGATAAAGGTCGGAACCGTTGCACGGTTCCTTGAGAAAATACACAATTACGAAGAGATCGTTTGAATGTGCTTTTATAAAGCCGCGAAGAAATTGCTATTAAATTCGTTTAAGAATCGCAAGAATAAATAACTTAAGTTTCACGTAAAAGAAGTACATTTTGCAACGTTAATTACACGACATTTGGGGAACGCGAGCGAGGTTCAAGGGACCCCGTAGCGAGGAAAAGAAAACTACGGGCGCACGTTACTACGGGATTTCGGCGCGCGACTGACCGCCCCCTTCGTCTTTTCACAACATCGAAGGCGCGTTTGACAGGTGCACGTGCTCCCCCACCACGTGCGCAGGGTGTAATGGCGGTGAAAATGGCGCGTTTTCGAAAGACTTTCGCCGCGAGAGGACGAGAGCACGGCCGTGGCACGCGTCAAACGTTCGGCGATCAAAAGTTTCGGCACGAAATGAAGCAGCTTATGTAACGCGTAAGCATAGGTACCTACCTGCATGCACGCGACGCACAGATTTATCGAATGTTTCAACTGTCGCGCGCGACTTCCACGCGTCTTATTCGTCGGAGCAAAATGGTGGTAAAAAAATGGCGGGGACCTAATCAGCTGACACCGTCTGCTACGATGACGGATCGCAATTTTGGTTAATTGGTTAAGTTGTACGCGCGATTATCCCATTTTTTTCCGCACGTTTCGCCCATCAATTTCGTGTGCCCGCTTGACTACGAAGCACTGGGACGCGCGCGACAGTACTTACGACGGCACGTTCGTGACGTTCGAAGCGGATCCAATGTCGATGACACACGAGAGGAACGAAGAATTCGATCGCGTGCGTAATTGACAGGTGGTGCAGGAATGTGGCAAGACAGATAAGGTTTCCCTCGTCAGGCCATCCTCGATCGATCGATTGGTCCGAAAGCGTCGATCGCGAGAAGATTCGGCTGTGATGAGCAACTCGGAACAGCGTCAGCTGCGGGTGCCTTATCGGGAATATCACAGCCAAAACAGTACTCATCCGGCTACTCTGGTGGAAACCGACGCGTTGGTGGATCTGTCCGTTGCTCCCAACCGCGGCAGCGTATCACCGCCGAACGTCGAGTCGCCAGAGCTCCTTCCGGACGTCGAGTTCGTTTCGAACCCGAGCAACGATCGAACGGTAACCATTGAGTCCCCCGGCATCGACCGGGAGAGCCAGCCTCTCCTCGGTCGACTCGAGTTCGACGTCACCTTTAACCGTTTCGCCGGTATGTAACGAAATTCGCTCGAAGACGATACCTCATTTTCCTTTTGTCGACGCGCTCCGTCTCGTTAAGTTTGATTCCTTCTGTGCCAGACGACCCGCAATTTTCTGAGCTGGTATGGCAAGCAGAGTGCGCCATAGACAGCGGCATTTATCCAGAGAGGATTTATCAGGGTTCAAGCGGCAGTTACTTCGTCAAGAATACAGCCGGGGTATGTAGCTCCATCTCTAACATAGCTAACGCGCTAATAATTGGACTCAGTTCATCTCATGATGAGTGCTTTGACGTCGCAGAAAATAATCGGGGTCTTCAAGCCAAAGGACGAAGAACCGTATGGGAGATTGAATCCAAAGTGGACGAAATGGATGCATAAATTGTGCTGTCCATGCTGCTTCGGAAGGAGTTGCCTGATACCAAACCAAGGATACCTCAGTGAAGCGGGAGCCAGTTTGGTCGATCGTAAGCTGGGTCTCGGCGTAGTGCCCAATACGAGGGTGGTTAAGCTGGTCAGCCGAACTTTTAATTATCCACGGTTCGATCGACAAAAGGCTCGGATGAAAAAAGTCATCATGGATCAGTTCCCTACGGTGGGTTCCCACTTCAACCGTATTGGTTTACCTCCGAAAATTGGCTCCTTTCAACTCTTTGTCGACGGCTACAAGGACGCCGATTATTGGCTGAGGCGATGGGAAAGCGAACCGTTGCCTCCCTATCTTTCGCGCGACTTTCAGCTGCAATTCGAGCGACTGGTCGTTCTCGACTACATCATCCGAAACACGGATCGAGGTAATCAGTCAGATTCTATCCGCGTGCGTTGTCATCGAAGTATATCGGCGTTCATTGGCATTCTCTGAATCGATCGTCAGGTAACGACAATTGGCTGATCAAGTACGAGCCCAGTGGCTCCGGTGACGGAAAATTGGTAACGAGCACGGGAGACGTAAAGATCGCGGCCATAGACAACGGCTTGGCGTTTCCCTTCAAACATCCTGATTCCTGGAGAGCGTATCCGTACCACTGGGCGTGGTTGAGTCAGGCCAAGCAACCCTTCAGCGAAGCGATACGGGAACTCGTGCTACCGCAGTTGTCGGATCAGAACTTCGTTCAGGATCTCTGCGACGACCTTTACCATTTGTTCAAAGTAAGCCGCGATAAAACGCTACGTTTGAACGTTGAACGCAATATGTCGTATCGGGAGAGATACCGTAAATTAATCGAACGTGCGTGTGTGCCTGGAATTTTCCTTCTGGTTGCGTAGCAAGACAAAGGATTCGACCGACATCACTTCGATCGGCAGATGAGCGTGATGCGTGGCCAAATTTTAAATCTGCAACAAGCGCTGAAGGATTCCAAAAGTCCCGTACAGCTCGTCCAAATGCCCGCCGTTATCGTTGAGAAGTACGCGATCGTTGATTGTCTCTCACGCGCGGAACCCCGAATCCTGAGAAAGCTTCTCGTATTCGAGATTTCGTATCGCAATCGATCGGAGAAATCCGTGTTATAATTGGTACTATTCGTTGATTCGCAGGGCCAAGGGAACCGGAGGGCCAAGATTATTCTCGTTCTCCGATACATTCACTCAGCGCTTCCAGAACAAAAGTCCCTTCTTCTCCTGGTGTTGAGAGAAGAGCCGCCCTCGCCTCTCGCCCGATCTCGTGAGACACGATTTCGATCGCAAAGGTGGGACCTGCCGTGTACCGCTGGATCGAGAACCTCTCCCTTCGTGCCTCTCGCCTCTCTATCTCTTTCCCTTTCTTACGTCCCTCCGCGATTTATAGTTATCCCCCTTATTGTTTCCCCGTCCCCTTCAAAGCTATTTTAGCCCCTGTAACGATCAACTCTATCTCTTACGTTTGTATCAAGGGATCCCGCTATTTACGAGACATCTCTTTAATTGGGTATAAATATTATTCATATAATTATATTGTATACGATAAATATATCCTGTTGAAAATCAATCCCTTCTTTCCCCTCCCCATCCTTACACGCATTCGATCTCTGGACGCCTGTTGGTCTGTATTGACTCGGAAGACGTGCACGATTTTTATGTAAATAATACAAGCTCGTTTTGAAGAAACGAGGCAAGCTCTTTTTTTCGAGTAACGAGAAATTAGTCATTTTCGATCATCACCGCATTCACGCGATTTAGAATCGTTGCGAAGTCGCTCTCGGCGGATTCGGACGTCGCCTGATCTCAATTTTTTCGACGACGAAATTTGAGCAAATTCTCCAGTGAAGAATTGAATAAGAATATTCCGTAGATCTCTATCCAAGTAAAAAGCACCGTTGAAATACCTATAATTATGTGCTACAAGTTTTATCGCTTAGTTTTCCGGCGGAATTTCAATTTGTTCTTTACAAAATTATACAAAATATTAATCATATTTATAGGCCACCACTAGCAACACGTCCGATATATCTTGAACCCACATATCCCTCGTTTTTGAATAAACGATAAAGAACCTTGAACGATCATCGAAGGTCTTGGCACAATTATCACACTTTATTTTTCTCTTTCTTTTTTCCTCATTCCCAGAATTCCATCGATCTCGCGCACATCCAATTTCGCAGTTTCATCGGAGCTATCGCATCGGCCGACTTCTCTCAATTGTCTTCCAAGCGAAGACGAATAGTCATCTCGTCACGTTTTAATCCTTTTACATATTTTGATATTCAATTACGACGGATATATTTTATACGTATATTACAACTGGCACCTGGCCTTCCAGTTCGTGGTGTAAATAAGCGGCGCATTTTTTGCACGCGAAAGGAACCATGGAGGTAGTCGAGATTCATCCAACGAAGCAGCGAACCTCCTCTTTGCCCAGATTCAGACCTAACGCGTGTCCGTGTACCGTCCAAGTAACTATCCAGTCTTAATATCGAGCGTAGCAAAAATGAGGAGGCATTTTCTCGTACGCAACGAAAGCTTTCGCGAGTTTTGGCGCGCGCGCGAAGCAGTCGACGACAAACGTTAACTCGCCACGATACCTCGTGCAGTGCACGAAAAGGTACGTTCAACCGTCCAGGGTGCAGTCTTACGCCCCGAAAAGGACTTATCATCCTCCCACGAAGCCCCTCGAAGAGAACACTACGTATCACTCGTCTTACTTGGGCGTGGACGAGAAGGTAGCTCGACTCTCTAGGGTCAAGTCCTTTCGACCCACTAACACACTCGACGTAGCAACGGGGAAGATCTCCGAAGAGACCACTAGTAAATTGAGTTACAAGCCGATCTGGGGGGTTGTCAAAGCGAAGCCAATCGTACCGTTTCGAAGGTAAAGGACCCGCAAAGCCTTCTCGGCGCGAACGACGTTTTACATCTTGCGAATAATCTTATATGCGCAGAGCACTCGCGGGTGACGGACCGATGCAGTGCGTGACGACGGCTCGTCACGATTATTCGCCTAAATACGTCCCAAGGCCGGAAATGATCATACCTTGCGGTAGCATTCGAACGAGCTCCGGCGTGCTGGACGACAAGACTACCGCCGGTCTCTCGTACGCGGCACCCGGGCCCGTCGAGCCTGTAGTCAGCTTTAAACCGTACGCCAAGTATCGCCCACCTAGGTGCGGTCTCGCGAAGGAGACCACGCATACGCTGAGCTATCAACCGTTCCGCGTGAAGAGGAAAGAGATATATCCGTGGGCGCAAAAACCGAAATACAGGTGTATATTCCTACGAATTCTTTCGCACGCGGTAAACAATTGCCGCGAACCAAGCTACATTGGTGGGGTGAAAACGAAACGAAAGAGACCCTCTGTGTAGCTTCCTTCGCGTGACTCCGTAGGCCCCCGGTGTCGAGAATGGATGAGCGCACGACCTACGGCTACAGCTATACGGAATGCGAGATGCCAACGAAGGAGAAGCCCATCGTACCGAGTGGCACGAACATATTTCCGTACGGAGCGCAATTCGCGGGTAGAACGGTTTACGGGGAGAGTTATCTGCCGTGCGAAAACGATCCCGTGGTACCAGTTAGACCCTGCGAAAATATCACCATACCCAATCAGAAGATGTACACGGATACCACGAACAAAGTGCGAACGCGACGTTACGCGTAGTGCGTTCCTCGATATGCCGGGGAGAAAGCTCGAACGGAAATCCTCTGAATATTTTCCAGTTGAGTTATCAACCGGTGTTGGCCGAAAAGCGGGAGCCGATCGTTCCGTGTCGCAGAAAAACGATGGGCGACGGACCGATGCAGTTTATCACGACTAACAGAAATGATTTCATGCCCAAGATGGTACCGCGTCCGGACGTAATCATTCCCTGCGATAATATTCGGCCTTCCGATAAACCGCTCGATGACAAGACCACTGCCGCGCTGTCTTACATGGTCCCGGGACCTATCGAACCTGTACAGAACTTCAAGCCACGCGCCCAATATTACAGGTAAGATATCACAACGACGTCACTCCCCTTCGTCATGCATCTCGGGCAAGTGCGACTATTCTAGGAACACATATACATTACAAAACTATCGCCTTTCGATATCGTCAGACCGACAGCGAAGATCGAGGGTGAGACTGTCAACGGATTGTCGTATCAGCCGTGGACGCCACTTCCGAAGGAAGATCTGCCGTGGGCTCGCCGCCACCAGTACCAAGCCCCGAAGGATCCGATGGTCGGCGATTCGGTTTACAACACGAGTTACCCCGCGCCGGGCTATTACATCGAAGAGTGCGCGCCCGCGGAGTGCCCCTGTCCACCCGCGATCGGTGAGGAGACTACACCCGTTAACTAGAACAGAAGCTCACTCCGAAAAATACGTCTCGATATTTCGTAAGCGTTTTGCGCGAAATTTTTTAAAGATGTACCATTTTTTCTAACCGCATACACAAGCGCGCGCGTTATCACGACACCGACATTTCTGACGTACCGAACCCATCGTGTATCTACGTCCGAGGGTAGAGCGCCGACGATGAATTCAGTTTCAAATTTATTGAATTACGCGTACATGCACGTGTGCACGTGTCTCGTGATACATTCACATATAGCATCTTAATGTATGTATACAGCATTTAATCAAGAATGACAATATCTCGTACAGGTGGTAAAGTTTCCCTGGATATAATAAAATAAACTCTAATCTTTAATAAAAAGATCAATAGACAATATTAACGTACACTTCGCCAACGTTATGGCCTGTATATCATATAATGGTAATTATACATATAAAAGGACAACGACGCGCGTTCCGCGAATAAAGGCGGGATGTCATTATCCCGGATCGACTCGACGGGCTCTTGCGTAAACGTGTAACAATCGTTAAAAATAAGGGGACAAGGGTGCAGGAGGGCTAGAATACAATTGACGGGAATTCTTACGTCTCCTTTGACGTATCCTTCTCAATGATATACAATTTTTTGCTCGTCTTAAATCTAAAAATCCTCGTTTTTCTTCCTTTCGTGTCGCCCCACCGAAATGCTATTTTAACCCTGTTCCGAATTCGATGTATTCCAAGTTGCGAAGCGTGTAGAATGGAAAGCGTCAAATTTCCGTTTGTCGCGGTGACGCTCGCGAATCCGTAGAGAAACGACGAAGAGATCACGGAGATTGCCGCGTTCGATTCCACACACCCGTCTCGTTATTCTTTTCGTGCAACTCGAGTTACCGATGCTCGAAAAGGAGCAATGAAAAGGCACGCCTTCGCCTTCTAGAAGCGATGTGGTGAATGTATCATACGATAGGAGAGCGATATAGTAGTGGATGCCGCGGATATCAATTTAATTTCGTCTTCCCTCTCGTCGTTCGCAAAGAACGTCCGGTATCTTCGAGTTCACGTAATTTAAGGTACTTTCGTTTCTTTTCGTTCGGTGATCATTCGAACAAGGGCGGCTCCTTGCCAACCGCGAGTCGCTTAAAGGTAGATACGGTATATAATTCTAACGCGAATGTATAAGCCTCTAAAACATTTTTCACGCGGTAATAACGACAACTGGTGCAATATCTTTATCGGCTCGCCGAACGTATTATCGAACCTTTTGCGACGATTACAGAAATTATTTCCCCCGAAATATCCGTGCCCGCTTGTCCTTTCGTCATTTTCTGAGCACGCCGCGTACAAACTCGTAATCGCGTGATTGTCACATCTTACTCTCTCTGCACTCTCTTCGACAGAGACTACGCTTCCATCGAGCGGAGTTGGACCGATATAAAGGAAAGCTCGGTTCAAGCTTCCTATACCATTAACTCCGTTCGATGGATTAACATGAAAGTTCGAGTCCTAGACAAACGGAGCTATCGACGTCCCCTGACGATGATGATACTCTCACGCGTCAGCAATCTTTTGGCCTTGCACCTTTTCAAATTTAACATAGCATACGAAGCTCTTTTCCCCCATCGGTAGGTGACCAGAGAATTTTCAAACAAGAAGTCGTCGATCAAGAAAGAGATAGAAAAAGAAATAGAGAGAGAAAGAGAGAGGGAGAATCGGACAGAGGTAAATACAGAATCGGGAAAGAGCTGAATACAACCTGTCCTATTATAAATCTAGACGATCCGCGTCACTGCGATACCGTAATTTAATTTTCTATTCGAGAGCCTTGTAAGACTACTGAAGGTAACTACTCGTTACGTTCAAACGTTAAGCCCCCTCCCCCTTCTAATGACGTTAAATCGTTATTAAGTCGACAGTAATGGACGCTACGCGCGGTAGTCCACTGTACAAATAAAACTTTCGAATAAAGTAAGTAAAAAAGAAAAAAAGAAAGACAGAAAAAATTTAGCCATCATAACTTCCGATTCGAGCCAGCCCGAGGAGAAGACAATTAACGGAGAATATTTTACGGCGATAACGCTATTGTCCGCGTCCCGCCGCGAACAGATGCGCGATCTCTCTCCTACTTTATCGTCTACGTCGAGTTAGCATCCTTTTACTTTTCCAAGTGTCCAGCAACGTACGATTACCTAACGATATTGCACTATCGATTATCACAATCGATCAAATAAGTCAGGCTTCGTTAAAGCAAGGTCCATAGGCCGTTAACTATTCCGTACTCCCTATCCCCCTTTCCCTCGTACGCACATCCACATACTCACAGAAACACCCGCGTTCGAGCACACCCTCTCGTACGTACATCCGACGATGATATAGCGACGATCGCAACATCGGTCGCCAAGTAGACTTATGTATATACTTTCGCATCGACGTACCTACTGTGGCTTGGTGTTGTACGACTGCATAAAGTCAGAGAACCCAAAGCCATTCAGTTGGTCCAAGTTGAGATTGTCGTCGATAGCAGGCAGCTCGCCATGGTTCATCAACTCCACGTAGTCCATGTCCGCGTTGGGCCGCCCGACGCTCGACTGGCCGAGACCCGGAGCGTAGCTACCACAAAATCAAAACACAACCCCAATCACTGGCAAAACCTCGCCATCGACGAAACATCGTGCGAGGCACGATCGATTCTCTCTCCCTCTCCCCCTCTCTCTCTCTCTCTCTCTTGCGTGCCGAACGGTAAAGCGTGGCGGGACTCGCGGAGAATCCTGGTGACCGATTAGCCGGATAGCCGGTACAACTCGACGACAATTTAATAAAAGTGTACTAGAGCAACGCCACCAAAGAGAAACCAGCCAACCAAACTACGATCAGTCACTTCTTCGATCAACGAAATACGAATCGAGATTTTCGAGCGACGAAGCAATTTCGCTCGACGAACGTGCCGGAGGAAAGGTTTTGCTGGATGCGTCACCCTTGGAACGATCGTTACTTCGGAGCACGCGTTCGCGGATTAGCAAAGATGTATATCTTTCGACGACATCTGACATTTTCTTCCCACGATCCAGCACTCCGCCTTCGATGACACTTTTTATTAAAACATTGCGTGATAATGTATATATCTCTACTCGATTGCCAGTTAACATGTAACGAGTAGTGATTGGAGTTGCGTTCTGTAATGATTTAACGTCACGTCGTAAATCTTAGTTTTGCATTGTGGTTGTACCGGCTTGCTCCGGGCCTTTGCCATTTCCTTAACTTTTCTCTCACCTTTCACAATAGTAACATATTTATCGTATACACGTAACACACGAGTCGTCCAATTCCGAGTGAATTACATGCGTACGCGTATCGACGAGCAAAAATCTTCAGCCTCCGAAGACAATTATACACATAGTAAGATAATTTGTCTCGATGCTATGCGGACACTGGCTAAAGACATTTGCACGTTAACGCGTACCGATTGCTCGCGTATGGAGTACGTACGATACTCGCTACAATTTGAATCCGAATAAGAAACGTACCTTCTTCTTTTTCGTTTTTTATTGTCCAAGAAATTAATACGTTGAACTTGAATTAGGCGACTCGCTGTAGTTTTTCTCGGGAAGAATATAGTTTAAATTACGTAAAACTAATCTCCCTTTTCTTTTACCGAATATACCATATCAAGGCGATAGCACTCGAGTGGTTAATTAAAGTCTCGCTTCTTAGAGAGGCGGAGAACATCTTATACAATATACATCTACGAACGAAACCTATCGATATTAGATCGGAGTGCTGGATGGTGTTCGTGAAACGCCTGGAGGAGCGTACGAACGAGAAACATACGAGGTGTGTTCTCGTATCCGATACATAGGGACCGGACGAATGCGAGCGAGATCGCCGAGCGTTCGACGATCTTGCTCGTAATCGCATCTCTTTCGATCGGATACAGATATTCACTCCGTACATATAAATCCACTCACGCGATGGATTTTCCCGAACTCGCTCGTCATCGACGCCGAATTAACTTGGCGTCTTTTCACATCTCGTCTAAACATCGTTTAAATAAAAATGCCGGTATTTTACGCCCGAATAAAATCCTTTTGATGCCGCGTAAAAATGACCATCGGAATAGAGATTCATTAAATTCCCAGAAGGAACGGTGTGCGTTAAAACCATCAGGTGGTTGCCAAGATTTCGTAAGTAACGATTCTATGGTAGCTCGTTTTACATCCAACACTCTCCAGCATCCGTTACTTCTTACTTTTGGACCGTGATTAAAGCAAAATAAAATTAAGTATATAGACGCTCGCCAGTGGGCTGACGCGCATTCCTTCGTAATAGTAGGGTAATTTCCGTGTCGCATAAAAAAGGCTTACAAAAAATACGATCCCAAAATGTATCGCTGGTCGATAGTAAAGTAAAAAATATTAAGAGTAGAAATATGTGCTAAAGGAAAGAAAAGAATACTGATACAGCAGTTGCACAGATGTACCACTTTGGAAGGTGCAGAAAGAGAATATTATCGCGGAGACGGCACAATTCCGCGCTCGTCTACATTTTTTCACTTTTCGCGAACTCTCGAAGATTCGAATGATTGGTCTAGAGAGTGCGTAAGTAAGAGATAGAGAGAGGAGAGAAAGAGAGAAGAGAGAGAGAAAGAGAGAGAGAATGCGTGTGTACCGAATCGTGTCGTCACGTTATAAACAAACCAGTCTTTCAATTATACCGCATTTCACGTGCAGTTCAAACAAATAATAAAGATTTACGATTTGATCTATGATAAAACGAATACTTTCAATACTTTTAGTGATCCGCGATGGATAAAATTAGAGTCACCTTGGGAACTTGCGCGTCTTCACGCGCCACCGCGCACGTGTATCCGTTCCGCGGTGGGTGATCGTATACACAAAATCAATATTACGATGATTTACATCCAAGGAACTGACCTGGAAGCAACGGATGGCGTGTCGCGCGTCACGGATTGGTCAGGGCTATGTGCCTGAAACATGGTCGACGGCGTGGCGGGATAGCTACTGCCGGGTCCACCCTGACCGCTACCACCTACTCCGACCACCGACGAATGCGACGGAGTTTGCCCGCCGATTCCCGGACCTCCCCAGCCTGGCACATGCGTCACGAGCAATGGCTTTACGTAGCCATTGTTTGAAGTTGGTTGACTCTCTGTAATTGGAAAAATGTAGAATTATCACACCCGTTTCGAATGAGTTAGCCTCCCTCTCCCTTCTATCTCTTGCGCGTTTTAGGAGTATGCTCACCAGCGAAGGGTGTGTAGTATTTGGAGAACGCCTGATCCTTGGAAAGGTCTGGATAGAGGTACAAGAGATGCTGCAAGTCTTGAACTCGGTCAGCCAGACTGCGAATCGTGAAATCCTTGCTCGTGAAGGGTTGCAGCATGAACACCTCTGTTTGATCTGTAAAGATTCGTTCCGTGTTTGTTCAGGCTTGTCGAAGCATTGTCGCGGTAATATAATAACAAACGCGACCGTCGAAGAACTATGAACTACATTACAGTAGGTAAACGATGGTACCTCCGACCCATGCTATAGTGACCCCGCCGAGTTCGGAGTCGGAAAAGCGCATGAGGAAAGTTCCGGATGCGCAGGATACCAGCATCTCCTCGGCCTGCTTTTTCCGAACGAAGCCCAGGATGTAGCCGTCCATCCAGGGCGATTTGAGATGCTCCCTGGTCAATTTCATTACCGCGTAAAACCACTCCCAGAACGTAAAGTTCCTTTCGGGAAGCGGTTCCTTGCAAAACTGCGCCCAGCTGAGGAGCAATCCCGAATAGTCCTGCTGACCGCCGGCGTTTCCGCCGCGGAAGGCTTTCTCCGCGAGGAAGCGAAGGTTCTCTTCGGTTAAAGCGCGTCCGGTGGCGGATCTGAACTTCACGTTCAACGCTTCCGCAACTTGACCCCACGGCACCTTATCGGGCACCGCGAATGGTACCCTACCGGCTTCGGCGAAGGCATTGTCCCAAGTGACGGTAGCCCAGGCATGTGGTTCCTGGTTACCGTGAACTATCACGACGACTGGAAGGCTCAGGGTCCACACTTGGAAGACCAGCTCACCGCCGCCTACATTAAATTGCGATTGGAAGAGGAGCGAAAATTTCTCGTCCATCACAGACTCGGTTCCCTTTTTTTCCGCGCGCTTGATCTTCTTCAGTTGCATGTTACGGAAACTGACGGAAAGCTGTCTGGTTGCCTGAGAGAGGAGCAAAAAAGAAAAAGAAGGAACACCTTAATCACATCAGGTTTCCAATATTTTCGAACGTGAAATATATCGCGCGCAAATATCTTCGCATACCTGATGGTACTCCATGGTGCCCGTATTATTCAGAATCTCTCCGCTAGCCTCACCACTTTTTGCCATCTTATCATTTTTGAGTAGAGCATTTGCCTGCGCCTCGCTGATTATGCTAACTTTTACTTGAGGCGGCGTCATATGTACATTTAGTTTACCGCCAACTAATAGGCGCACCGTGCTCGTGAATCTCGTATTCGTCTTCATCACCTGCGGCGGTTGTTTCTCTATTATGAATGTGCTCGTGACTAGTGAGCTGAGAAGCTGCGTGATCTGCGAATTCAACGTCGGCAGGATATCTTGCACCCCTGGAGGATCTAGCGCGAGCTTTTGCTTTAGGCGCTCCGCCTCCTTGATCTGCTGTCGATTCAGCCAGATCAACTCAGCGAGATTCTCGCACCATTCTTGAATAGAGTCCAAATTGCTATTGAACGGCGCTCCGTTCCCCGCCAATTGCTGCTCCCTCTTCCACCTGATAAGTTCGTCGTCGAGAACCCGGGACTGTAGACCGGTGAGTCTGGTGATGGTATCCTTCAGCTTATCGGCCAATGTCAGACGCAATTGCATTAAACCGGCCACCTTGTGGTTCAACAGTTGTTCCTGTTGCTCCTTTTGCCTGCGTGACGATAACGAACGATAAGTTGAGATAGCCCGTCGTGTAAGGGGATAGTCCGCGCGCGAATCCGACAGAGACGCACCTTCGAATCTTCTTTTCTAGGTCCAAACTCTGCTGGCTCTGAGGTTGGGTTGCCAGATGCTGTAGATGGGCGTTCAATTTTGTACACTCGTGATAACTAATGGCGAATGCCTCTTGCTCCTGCTCCATCTTGCGCAAATCTTCTGAAGTCTCTTGCGTTCTACGTCGCAGGGCTTCAACTTGTTGCGCGATCTCGGCCACGGCATCGCCCACCATCATACCGACTCTACCTCCCGCCATACTGATTAACGCGCCGCTGAGATTCTCGACTCGCGCCACCAGCTTCATTTCTGTTCCCAGGCAGTGTCTAATGATTCTATATAACGTACCCGGATTCTGACTGTACCGTTGCTAAAAGCAGACGATAAATGAGGCTTTTCATTAGTAAGGGGAAGGGGAAACCGATATATTTTCTCTGCCTAGATAACTCTTAAGCGCGCGAAATGGAAAAATCGCGAATCAAAGGGGATTCTCGCTTACTCGAAACATTTTAGCCGCCTCCATTAGCTTCAGTTTTGTTAGAAATAAGTCTTCCGTGTTAAGGGAGGCGGCTTTGGATTCCAACTCTTGGACTAGTGATCCCACAAGACTCGTTATGTACTGCTCATACTGCGGATTGTCAGGTTCTATGTCAGTCCTATAAGATGCACGTAGAATATGTATTGACACGGTGCAGATGTAGGATGATATAGGTATGTGATTAGGTCAGTCAAACAGACGCTTACCATATTTTTTCTTCAATCCATGAAGATAAAAAGTGTCGAACTTCGATCGGGAAGTGCTCACCGTACACAGAGCGTACTTCTTGCAGTGCTTCCTGTGGAAGCTGCTGTGCCTTCGCCCACAGCGACATTTTGATAATTTAATCCTGCGTTCCCAGTCCTGAGAAATAAATGTCGTACTGAGCAACAGGTGAGATGGAAGTGCTATGAGCATTCCTACGACGTATCGTCGTGCGGACCGTCGCGTAATACGCCCGATAAGAAAAATTACACGCGAAAGACAACGAAAATTCCGGAGCAATTTTTCAGCGATAAATTCAGAAACACAATCGTCTCGCGTGTAGCGAAAATAAATAAAAATCGTGACTCATAACCTAAGAAATATTGCTCGACCAAAAATACCTTTCGTAATGTGCACCGCAGGACGCGTACGATCCAGTGATAATTCTCCGCGAGCGAAAATTCAAGTACAATTTCCACCTTTGAAACATTACTGAGCACAGTAGTTCGAGAGAGGTATCGGGCGAAAAAGATTTATGAAAGTATCGCCCTGTGGCCCAGAAACTTATCGAATTTCTTCTTCGGAATTGCCGAGGATAACGCGACATCAACGTGCACACTTGGATGAGGCGTAAATAGATAAGCAACTGCGGCGAGCCGCGGAGTAACCAGGGGAACGCGCGACGAAGGAAATTGCATTCGTGAACTGAAATTTCTCACCTGCTGGTTCGTAGACAGGCTCCAGGGAAGCGCACTGCGGAATCCTGGCCGCCGGCGAACTATCGGGACACGAATGATTAGCCGATAATCACTATAAACCACGTAGGAGCGCAAACGTAAACGCGGTACATGCGTGCGCGCGCGAGATTTCCATCAATCGGCTTTCTCTCCCTGGCGTGGATGACGTTGTGCCGCTGACGAATTCCCGGAATTTGACACCGTAAATGGCAGTGGGAGTTATAGTGGGGGGCGATCATGTGACGCAAAACGACGTAGCGCGTGCGCGGCGCATACTCGAGAAGCTCGAGAACTCGGTACTCTACCCAAGCACCAGTCGTGGACTTGTGTAGGTCTCATAGGTAGGTAGCTTGTTCGTATCGTATGGCGGCATGGCGCTGAAACGATGATTGATAAATCGCGATGAAGAAGAATAGAGATATAGATACGAGCGAATGCAATGGGCTTTCTTTATTCTCCGCAGCTATAACTAGTCTTCGAGCAAGATGAAAAAGCGTTTTCCAAGCCTCTCGCTATTCCGATCAATTAGTTTCCGCAGTCGATCCCCGATCTTCCTTCCGATAACCACCATTTCCCTTATCGATTTTAAATGGTATCCATGTACGTTTACATACATTCGTAACGAGTTGAAACAGTCGCGCGCACACGTGCACGTGTGCCCTGGCCGAATACGATCGATTAAAATATTCCCAACGCTCGTATATCGCGTAACAGGATGATCAAAGATCGGGTGTAAACCGCCGAATACCACTTGTTGTAGATACAAAACTTTTGAATTCATTGAACAAAATATAAACCTTTATTGTCCTAAGCTAGTAATAATACTTTCGTTCGTATACTTTTGATCTTACAGCCAACTGTATTAGACTCTTAGATACACTTGATAGAGCCAAAAATCATATAAAAAATATCGATATCGCCACTTGCTATAAAGCTAGCATACGTATATAAAAAAATACTCGAATCATGTATATTTCCCAGCTCATCTTACGCCTCGCAATATAAGCGGCGGTAGCGTTAATATACACGCCCCGAATAAGTAAGTAGTAGTACTGCCGATACCCCAAAAGGCTGAAACGAAAAAGAAAAGTGTATAACGCGGGGTTGAACGAAAGAATACTTTAGAAATCCAAAGGAAGCAATGACGCATTCTAAAAGTACCTATGGAAGCCAAGATTGGTCCGCAAGCACGAGCCAGGGCTCCCAGGGAACGAAAGATACCAGTTATCGTACCCTTTTGATTTTCAGGACCAATTTGCGTCACCAGAGTCATCATGCAAGTGACCACCATTGCGGTAGCTGTACCGAGTAGATCAAGTTACGAAAAAAAGAGGCTTACGCGATTTACTCGAAACGATTGGCAAGTTTAACGAATACAACTCACAAACGGCAAAGAGGAATACACCAAAGTACAGCATCGACACGTCTTTGGCTATGCCAACGCACACGAAAGACGGTATAACCAACCAAAGCCCCTGAAACGCGATACGCCGGTGTTACGACGCGAAACGTCGATTACGTGTTTATCATGATATGTGTATCTCTGTATCCATCCAATATCTCTCCGCCACTCACCAGCTCGCAGACAGATTTCGTTCTGTGATACGGGACCCGCCGTACCCAACTACCCTGTAATATCGCCATGGTCGACCCGATGCCAAAAAACATCCAGCCCTGCTGCATACTGGAGAAGCCGAATAGATGATGCGTCAGGAAAGTCAGAGTAAACTCCAATCCGCTGTAGATGAATAAGTACAAGAAATACGACCGACCCAGCGTTCTCAAAGTCTGCAACTCTAAGAGGATAATTGACAATGTCGTTTCAACGTTTCTTCTTCAAATTTGCACACTTCGACAGAACGTTAATTTACCATGCGCGGTCAAGCCGGAAACTCCGTTGAACTGGAACAAATCTATTGGATTGATGTAAGCCACAGCTCCTGATATTCCGCTCGTAAGAGATTTCGATCTGTAATTCGGTAAAAGGCTCTCTTGTAGACAGCAAGCGACATATAACAAGTCGACAATGGCGAGAAACAATGCGAAACCAGCGGGGACGGCGTACCACCGCCCTTCCCTGTGTCCGCTCGATATTCGCGCAAAGAGAGCTCCTATCATCGGACCCAGGACGAAGCCCACTGAAAAAGCTATGCCCACTAGAGCCTGAAATAAAGTACGAATAAACGTCTGATATTTTCATGATACGCGATACCGGGTATCGGTATTTCGATTCGCGCGCTTTCCATCGTGTACCATGGCTCGACCTCTCGTCTTCGGAGTGGTGACGTCGCTGATGATAGCCATGGACAAACTAACGTTGCCCTTGCTGATTCCGCCGATAAATCTTGCGAGAACGAAGAGAGCAAAGTTCTGAGAGAAAGCCCAAATGAGGTAGGACAGAGCGATGCCCCCCAAACCAAGGAGCATCAATGGTTTTCTCCCGTATACGTCCGATAAGGCTCCGATAATCGGAGATCCCAGAAACTGAAGAAAAGAGTACATAGATCCCAGGAAACCTGAAAAGTTATGCCTATTTTCATAGTTTCTCAGACGCGAGTAGAGCTTGATTTATGACTTTAGAATCGATGAATCTCACCTCCGAAAAGTACAGAGCTAAACCTATCTGGTGCTCCGAGATACACCTGCACGCTCTGTATCCTCTTCAGAATCGCCGAATACAAGCCTGTTCCATCGTCCAAGTGTTTGTAGTGATCCAAAAGAGCGGGAAACAAGGGCAAAATCATGGTAAACGCTAGCAGGTCCAGTAGTAGCGAGAGGAACACCACTCGAATGATCTTCGATTCTTCCTTGGACTCCATAGTAGACATTTTTCACCGTTTGCCTCACAGATTGCTCTGATCTCGCGTAAGGATGATCGAGTAGCCTTTCAATCACTCCGATAGAACTTTATCGAGCGAGTTATTATGTCGACGTAGAAGAATATGTAATCGTCGCGACTTCGGTTGAACGTAATTTCGTTGTCCGTGAATCACTTAAACTATTCTCCCTTTCGAAGGATCTCATCCCGAGTGGTAACTTTAATATACCTTCTCGTTACTGCCAATCGAATAACTCGAGAAAACGCGATTCCTTCACTCGCGACGCGTTGGTTCCTAAGAAAGCATAAGAAATGTTCGCCGGGACATCTCGATCACGATGCCAGAAAGTGCGAAGAAATAGGCCACTTTCTAAAAGTCGGACTCGCGATCCTTTCGCGCAACGAGTCCGCCAACATGAGTAAGATTTAGCCGGCGGTAGTGAAAGTCTAACAACTCGTTTTATCATCAGTGATCTTTGTCCCGTTTGAAACACAAGAATTTTAAATCCGAATGACATTAGCCGACAACTGGTGAATTATTTAAAAAATGAACTGTCAGCTAAACGTATTTTCGCGTGAAGAAGCATGAAGCATAAACAAGAAGTTTCGTAAGTCGCCCATTTGTTTGTAATTAATTAAATTCGACCATGAAGTCAACCGACACGTTAATTTTTAATTTTTCTTGTGTGGAATCAATTGTATTTCATACAGAGAATTTTATACAATAAAAACATGTGTGTCTCTCAATTAGTAATAATTAATTAATTAATTCTCGATACCGTACAAACAATAATCAGCTAACGCCCCATTCGAATATAAATGGCGATGGCCACGAGGAATTAGGAGGTGCCGCACATCTGGCGGAAAACCCGTGAAACTCACTTTTCATAAGAAATACATAGCTATATCGCTAGATGGTACTACCTCATGTAGAAAAAAAGCGTAAAATTATTTTAAAAAATTACAGACCCATTGATATTATACTATACCTATACATACGCTTCTTCCTTGGCATGAAACGAAAAGTCCTCCCTAATTCAATTAGAAAGTTCTTGAATTATGATAATGGGTATTCGTGTTTTTTACTCCAAAGTTTAGTTTCTCGATAAGCCTACTTTGCCAGTGTAAATAGGTATACGAGTACCTACATACGTACTACAAATCGCATCGGCATAACCTCTGCAGAGAAAAGACGATTTCTTGTAAATGCAGCGAGGATGAATTCCTTGAATCGTCGGTTAACGCACAAGTAAGCGATAAATTGCGTAAACATTTTATACCCGGTTCCGACAATCTCTATCACCCTCTCTTTGTTGAATATTACTGTCAATACACAATAAGATTCATTTGTATGGATCGTATGGATACATCTCACCAGTTCGTGTTGTTTGATAGTGTAGGAGAAAGGTGATTGGCTTTGATCCAGCTTGAGGCACATGAACCGTAGTTTTCTACGGTTCGATAAGCTTTTGATGTATTTGAAATAAGTACGTGGTATGATAAAATTACAGGCAAGCGGCATGGAGTTTCTTATCAAAGATTCCATTGAAACGAATGAACTCCTCCTCGACTTCAGAGATTCAAATACCCAAGAGAATAGAACGTGGCCCCACTGACATATTAAAGGTATATCTAATAAAAAATTCTATGGCGAGCTTCTGCTAAATTTTCATCGTTTTATCACATAGGCACTGTCCATGACTGTGTCCAGAGACCCGACAGCGCCTCATTACAAGTACCATGATGACCCGTACTTGATTCCCACAACAAATATGGCAAAACGTACGTACGCGTTATCGTACGAATCAGGAAAGAAAACGGCGTTGATGATTCGTGATCAGAATCCTAGACTCTTTCTGCAAACCCTCTCAGAGCCGGAAATAAAAGTAAGTCTGATAGCGAGACTCGAAGTTGATTCTTCTGTTAATCACAATTCGGATTAGGATTAGCCGACAGTGAGATATGTGTAGTAATCTAATTTTCGAATTTCCAGGCTTTCCTACCTCGCCCGCTTTTCCGCAGTAAACTGAGAGCTAAGGAGGACCTTTTAATAGACTTTATCAAACAGGGCAGAGTTACGGATGCCAAGGACGTATACAGATTGACCAACAAAGATGCTTTGTCAATTGAGGCTAGGCAGGCTTTATTAGAGTTGCTCTGCTTCTACAACAGCACAGAACCTATCGGCGACGAACTGATCGAAGAACGCTCTTACACGGAATTCAGTTATATGAAAATGAAGAAGTTTTGGAAGTAAAGTTACTTAAAATACAAACAATTGCTCGACTGATATAATAGCACTGCTCGTACAAATATTCTTGATAATATTTCTAAAGAGAGACAGAGATTTTATCTTTTAACCGGTCACCGTGGAGGGTGCCCGTTTCCGGACTCGCTATAAAAAACTGCGAAATCTTGGCTGATGTCGCTGTTTGATAATGAAACATTGTTTACAGGGAAGATACGGATGTGCAAGAATTATTCACGTTCTTGAAGACACAGGATAAGGACACCGCGATCGCGGCCTACAATGCTTACCTCTCCGGCCTCGCAAAGTATATGAATGTAAGTTTCCGTTCGATTATTTTCGTCGATCGTTGTCCATTGGTTCGAATGTGATATACTCCTCTTTGGCCTGCCCTATTAAAAGTGTTCTTTCCATTTGTAGGCAGACGAAGCCTGGGCAATCTATAACGAATGTCAGGACAAGGGATATCCTATCGGTTTAATAGCGTATAATTACTTGATACCGTTGATTCCAATGCTAAAATTCGGGGACACCGAACGCAAGGAATTGCTGCTAAAGATATTCACGAGCATGGTTAAAAGCGGGATTAAACCAGACATCGGAACGTTGAACGCCGCCCTTCTGGTAGCTTCTTCATTCGATATTAAGAAACTTGGGACACAGATGATCAAATTATTATTCCAAGAGTTCCGAGACATTGGCGTGAAGCCATCGCTCGCTTCCTATTACTACGTTCTCATCACCTTCTGCAACAATAGTAAGGATACGTTTCCACAGATTTCCGATTCACCGTTCCTCTCTTGCATCGTCATGCACGGCATTTGAATCATCTTTTTTTACCGCAATCTTTCAGAGGATATACCAAGCGGTATTCTGAACGAGATCTTGAAAGAATTGCAAGTAGCAGTTCCACCGGCGCAGAGTCCGAAGGACTTGTTCTTCTTCGTTACGGCAATGGACGTGGCGATGAACCACATGTGCGACCGTGATGCTGCCAATAAGCTGCACGCGCTTCTCATGACCGGTACCAACTATGATTTTATAGGCGACAGCTACAAGGTACACAAATCTAATACACTTTCGTTCCATCGATGTGCACTTGGAGTCTGTGAATCCCTTCATCCCTTTCTCTTCCTTTCGTACACAGGAGAGCATCTACTATCGTCATTACGTATCGCTGCTCCTGCGAACTGAGCCGTTTGAAGATTTCATGAAAATCTACGACTCGTTAGTGCCAAACGTCTACATCCCCGAACCCAGCGTGATGAATGACATTATACAGGCGTTGGAGAACATGAGTCCGGATGTCGGCAGAGAATTGCTCCTGCGGCTTTGGTCGCACGCCGTCATGTTCGGCCACCTAAGCAGGCCACCGATATTAGTCAGTACCTTGAGAATCATGGTAACGCATTACAAACCACCAGCAAAATCTCCATTGCATCAAAAATATGCGGATATCGCGTGGAGCATATGGAATTCCGTGGAGGTTAATGTTGTTTGCATATTTATTATATTATTGAATCAGAGCCTAAGCTAATTTCGGCTCACTTTCATATAATTGCCCTCAGAATTTTACTCTGTGATGTTTCCTCAAAGTACCATCGAGAGTTTGATCTAGTCTCATTAATTTTATTTTCAGGAACAAAAGCAAAAATTAAATCCAATCACTTGGCAAGGCCAGATGCTGGGCGACGTGGCAGTGCTACTTGCTCGCGGTGACGAGTTCGAGAAACTGCTCAAGATTGTGTCGTTCTTGAAAGAGGGGCAGGATATAGTAGTAGGCATACTGGATATTACACAACTCGAGGAGATATTTAACATGTGCATACTTCGCGGACACGTCCCCAGCGCTCTTGTAAGCATCCGCAAGATACGTAATCTTTTCGAAATTAGAATTTCGCTGTTAGATAGCAACATAGGAAACGTTCGAAAAATCGCAGATGCTGTTAAATGCGAGTCGCGCAAAATCTGATTCCTAATGCGGTAAATTGAATATCTTTCAGGATATTGTCGAGTACGCTGTGGAGAATGGTTACAAGGAAGCGATCGTATTGGCGAAGAGAGCGAAGATAAGCTTACCTCTGAGTCCCAGCGAGGAGGATAAATTGATTAGCTTATGTGGAAAAGAAATGTTTCAATTAAACGACTGTGAGGGGTGATAGTTCATCGTTGTCTTTCGTAAAAATAAGCCCATGAATTCTCACGCGCCGTTCGACGCCGATTTTGATCAAGTTTGCGTCATAAATTGTATGTAATTATCATATACCGTTAACATATGTATATAGATTATTGTACAATTCAAATGTGAAACGTCTCAATGTCATTTCCTCGTCACAGCGGAAAGTTACCGCATAACACCTCCACTCCTTCGCGCCCTTCTGCTGCTTCCTCCGTTTCGAGGAAGCGGTGATCCAACGGATTAATTGTATCCTATTGATAAAAAAAAACGCGGTACGATCACACGTAATTATACGTAGGCCACTCTTAACTAATTTCCGCGATAGAATACGAATTATATACACGGCGCATCTCGGCGTCCTTGTCCCTTGAATTGGGTCTCGAATGATTAGCGAATTAAGCCGTAGGTTGGTGGGGAATTTGTAGCCCCTTGTCACTCAAATGCCCATTTCCTGCGGCGTTCGATCGAACGTACTCCGACAACGTAGTGCACCGCGAAGCATCGGACGTTGCAATTCCGACGGGTTTGTCCGAAAGGCGTACGTACGCGCAGGCACATTTCACAGCGGAGACAGAGACGTTTTCATTATTAAGGTTTGCCTAAACCAAGCTGTGCGATGGCATCTAAAGGGGAGAGTACGCATCTTACTTTGGAGTCTGTACGCGAGCTTATCGCAAAGGACGAGGCCGACGTGGAGATTACGGGTTTGGAGGAGGAACCAGGCTCGGGAAGGGGAGACAATTACACTTCGATGCTGTATAGAGTTCACGTGAAGGGTCTGAAGCAACAGAAGAACGGAGGACGAGTGCCTTGGAGTTGTGCGATCATTTATAAAGTTCTCCCGCAATCCAAGGAACATCGCGATGCTTTCAAAAGTGAAGCGCTCTTTAAAAACGAGGTGGCTTTCTATACACACGTTTGGCCTGCGTTGGAGAGGGTGCAAAAAGGCGCGAAGATCTTTCGAGGAGTAGCCAAGATTTATGCGGCGAGAGCGGATCTTATCGCCATGGAAGATTTACGACAGAGAGGATTCGTCATGGCGGATCGGCGAAAGGGTCTGGAGGTTGAAGCTCTGAAGCTCGTGCTGGAATCACTGGCGAGCTTTCACGCCCTAAGTTTAACTCTGAAGGATCTGAGGCAAGGGAACGCTAGAATGTGGCTACAAAAACATTTCGAGTCGATTTTGAGTTGGCTCCTGAAAGTCTTACTTCCTACGTTCGTCGGAGACCAACTCGGCATCGACAAGAGAGGTTCTTGCATCCAAAGTTTTTTTTTAAAGCGCGAGAGGTAGTAATTGCCAAGGCCGAAGAACTCCGATTGAAACTAATTTTGAGCTAAATCACAAGTTCCGCAATCGGAAATCGATGGCTTACCCATAAAGATGTACGAGACCGACGACGCGAAATCTCTTTCACCGCTGAGATTATAATTCTTTTTAAAGGCCAGAAGAGTTTGCTAGACTCTCGAGACGGGGTGGTGGCGAGGGCGTTGAAGAGGCGTTGTTTCGAAAGGAAAACGAAGATTGGTATCGACAATATTATCGCGTAGCTGCGAATAACGCCATCGCGATGGTGTCTGACGCATTGCCGACATGGATGGAGGATAGGAGAGAGGAGATCATGGGAAAGTTAAAATCTTTCCTCAAGGAGGACACTTTCTTTCGTACCATGTGTGAATTGGCTGCTGCTCAAGGACCATTAACTGTTTTTTGCCACGGTGACTGCTGGACCAACAACTTTCTTTTCCAAGATCAAGCGTCTGCGGATTCCCCGGTGAGCTTTCCCGTATTTTAAGATACACACAACAGAGACGGAACAAGATATAAGTGGTTGACTTTACGTGCAGGGTTTTTCAAAGTTTTTCAACTACACATCAGAGCCGGTCAACGACTCCCCGAGCTCTGGTATGTAGGAGGAACAAGTGATTTGGTTTTATGGATAACGCCTGTTGTCGCGCACTGTGATTTTACAGGCAGTCTATCTGGTTGATTTTCAACTATCTCGAGTCGGTTCCCTCGCTCTCGATCTAGCCAACCTGTTGTACTGTTGCACCAGCGGAGAAGTCAGGCGAACTCACATGACGCAGCTACTACGTTACTATCACCAACGTTTGATGTCGGGCTTACACACGCTCAATCCATATCAGCCAGTGAAAAATCCTTCGGTCATGTGGAAGTTGTGAGTCTTTAAAAGTAGTATATGACACGTTAATTAAATCGTCTGAGATTTTGGGTACCATTGGAAATCATTCTAGTGGGGAAAAAAAATGCGCAGGTTGAACGAAGAGATTCGAAGATGCGGACGTTTCGGAGTGGGCCTCGCACTAGACATTCTACCGATCAGTACTTGCGCGAGCGACGAAGCGCCTGACTTATACGAAGACGAGGAAGGGAGTGAAAAGAAACTCAGCACGAGGGCACCTCCAGCGGGAGGAATTGAATGCGCTCGGCTCATGACCGACCTTGTCCTGGAGTTGATAGATAACGACGCGCTATAACCTCGATCTCGCTAGATGTTATCCAAAGTATATATGTATATCTGTATATCGCAAATAATTCGGGCGTCTTATACTTGTATGGGATAGCGCTCTTGGTGCAACGCGTTGCAATGGTATTCACGAATAATCGATGCATCTGTATGCACAATAGTATTATTGTACATGAAAATCATGACTCTATTACAGTATTATGAGATATAGCACACGTGTAAAGTCCATAAAATGTTTAGTTTACAACGCGGCATGATAGGTATTCCCCAACGAATTAAATTTATCATCGGAACTATCAGTCGGAAATCGTAATTCAATCGCGTCATCTCTCGTTCGTTACCATTTAAACAGGATCGCACTAATACTAATAATCATTATTGGAATAATACACTGTGTCAAATTAAAATGGTCATCGGATATTCAATGGCTTGCGAACTGCAGGGGGGATTCTCTTTCTCTCTCTTGTGAAATGCAATGTTCATCAGAGATTCGAATGTCTACTGATGAAACCCTCAAAACAAATTCCCTCGCCGGATTTCCTCTTTGTTTTGCGGGACAGCGAGACAAAACAATTACACGCGAGTAAAGCGACTGCGAATGGAATAATGGCAATCTACGTTATCTTCCACTTTCAATGAACTTTCACTATATCCTGTTATATCTTCTACGATATACAACCACGTCATAGTAGTTAAAAGAAGAAAGAAAAAGGGACAAGAGAGAGTTACAACTCTGGCAGTAGAGCCCTGTGAGAGTCTGAAACCATTGGAAAGATCGATATGAAATTTCGTATCAAAATCGTGCTTTTGTGATGCGCTATGACGAATGCCTGGTAAGAATAGACAAGCGCGCGGTAATATACTTCGTACCTCGTACGTTGCTATTACGCAAACTTTATGAGACAGGCAAATTATTTTGCTTACTAATACCAAAGAAAGAATCCTCCGTGCGTGTGCTCCCCGACGTTGTCACAGACACCCAGAAAGCGGACCACCACCAGAGTCTTCTACATTCTCACAATGGAATTTTTAGCAGAGCTCACCTCAATGGTCGTCTTAGTTGGAACTAAAGCATAACGAAGTTACGCTTGTTGCGGGGGAGTGTGGGCCGCAGGCTGTTGCACTTGCGCTTGTGGACTCGGAGGTTGTTGTTGTGGTTGTTGCTGTTGTTGCGGCTGCTGTTGCTGCTGCTGTGGCGGCGGGGGCGGAGGCGGCGGCTGTTGTTGAGCAGCGGGTTGCCAGGTTCCGTGTTGACCTTGTTGCTGCTGCTGCTGTTGTTGCTGCTGCTGCTGCTGTTGTTGTTGCTGCTGCTCCTGCGCGAGTCGCTGGTGCGCCTGCTGCCTCGCCTTGAATTCGGCTGCCTTCAACTGCTCCAAGTGGAACTGTTGCCTCTCGGTGATCAGCTGTTGCCTCTGATATTCCAGACCCTCGCGTTCGCGTTCCATTGTCGATTCCAACTCCTCGAAGTGACGCAACTTAATCTCCAGCTTTTTCATCTGTGTCTCGACGAGTAGCGCGACGAGAGACTTTATCTTGCGTTCTTCGACGGCGGCCAAGTGCTTAGCCTTCACAGCAGCAGCGGCCAGGGCGGCCGCCGCCGCCGATTGCAACTGTGCGTCCCTCACCACCTGTTTATCAACGAGAAATAGTTTAGAAGAGAAAGAATTACACGTGACGATTGGGCGGGGTTATAATCTTGATCGAAGAAACAATAAAATTACGGGAAAAAATATAAAATATATGTACATACATAAAAGAGAGTTCGATCATAAACTTATGCCGCGAATTCGTTCGATGACATTTTTTTTCCAAAAGGCAAAAGAGCAATATCACCAAAGTGGTACCTTCTCCTTCTTCTCCTTGGCCTCTGCGTCTTCGCCGTCTACTTTCGACTTGGAGTCATCCTCGCTCTCCTTTGTATCCACCTCCATCTTCTCGGGCTGCTCCCGTTCGTTCTCCACGCCGTCTTCCTTCTTCGGGGTCTGGGGTTGCGTCTGTTGCCCACCTTCCGCGGTTTCTTTCGGCTTATCCGGTTGCTCGTCCTTCTTCCCGTCCGCAATGGACGCGGAATGGGGTGACGTGGCTGCAGTGGAAGGTGCCGAGCCCGTCGTGGAAGTCGCCGTGGAGTCTTCCGGTGGTTCGGGTGGACCCGTACCGGCGATACCCGATTGCGCGAGACCTGCCGCTGGATCGAACTTACCTAACGTCCCGAGAAGAACGTATCAACTTTAATAGACGCACATCCGACGCAATGTTGCTAGTACGATCAATGTATCGGATATTACCATCGGAATTGGCACTGGCTTGAACGTTTCGTAAATGCTGATCCAACAGAGCGGCCGGAACTTGATCCTTGATCGCGGCGAATTCCTCCATCGCGGCTTTTGCTGCACTCGCGGCCACTCGGGGATCGACGACGGAAGCGAGGAAGGCTACGGTACTCATGACGGGATTACCCGCCTTCGAGAATGGCACCGGCTGATATGCCAGAGGTCCTAAACCTTCGGATCCGCCCTCTTCCAAGTAGGGATCCTCTATAGGCAATCGCAAAAAGTGCAAGATGCACTCGTCCTGTGTCCTCGACCCGACATGCTCACAAACTTTGTTCCAGTCATCCTTGTGAAGCTCCAGCCCCTCTAGCAACAGGAGTGTCTCCTGCTCCGTCCAGTCGCGAGTGGCTCCAGCAGCCTGCTTGTTCTTCAATACGGCCGGCTTCCTGGCGTACTGATCAATTTTCAGTCCGAAATTTACCATCGCTCCAGGCGGTCCCTTCTCCTCGGTCCCCAAAGCACTCGGTGCACTCGGCTTTTTCTCAAGGTCCAGCAAAGTCTTAGCCGCTGACGGCTGGGGAGTTTTCGGCGGATTTGGATTGACCGGCGCCAAGCCCGACGGCGTGTCCGACAACACGTGAAAGTGCGAAGTCGGCGGCGGACCCATCGGAGTTGGTCGCGACTCCGCGTCTACCTGATAATTGATGAGGCCCCACTGTTCTAAGAAGGCGTGAACGCGCATAATGGCGCACACGTCCCCGGCTAGATTTCGCCTGAAAGCGGAAAATGAGGAAGGCGATCGTTACGAGAAGAACGAATGAGTATTAGGAACAACGGAGAAATGCGCGTAGGGACTACAATAATAACCTGCAGGCCGTTGATGTGATATATTCGGTCGGATTGAGTCTGTAAGTATCGATCATGAAGTTCCTGTACGCCAGATAAATTTCCGGAGTCTTCGACTTATTTTTGCCGTTAAAGAACTCCGATAGAGCTCTCTTCTCGATGGTGTGAATTGAATTGTAGTCGAACCAAGCGGAATAACTGGGAACGACGATATGATGGGTCTGCTCAGTGACGTTGTCTTCCGGTTCGTCTCCCTTGCTACCTTCGCCCCTCTCTTTGCTCGTGTCCCTCTCCTCTCTCTCCTGCGTACCTTGCGAGCTCCCTTTGTCGCCTATGACCAAATGCAAACGGAAAGGTATTCGCGCATTCGAGCTTTCCGAGCAAAAGTTTATCACAAACCTTCGGAGGGTTCATCGAGATCGGCCATGTTTCCGGACTTCAGCGGTAAGAGCTCGCTGTCTTGCTTCTTATTTCCAGTCACAGTGCTACCTCCAGCTGTACCGCTACCTTGGCCGGCGATGGACGGATTCGTCGGTGTTGCAACGACCTCGACTATACGAGGTTCCGCGGGTGGATCCTCCATTCCTTGGGTCAGATCGTCTTCCTCCTCGCCCCCGCCCCGAGACTTCTTGGGTACTGCGGTCGAAGAGGAAGCCGACGTACCTTGAACGCCCGAAGGCCCTCGACCGCTGTTGCAAGAGAAAAAATTACGCATCTTCGAAGTAGACGAAAAAAAGGATAGCGACTGATCGCAAATCAACGAGCACCGCACCTCTTTCGTTTGCCGAGTTTCGGCGGCGGACTCGGCGATCGTTTCCTCTTTTGCTTCTTCGCGGATGTCGCGGGAGGCGGATGAGCGGGCTGTGCCATCAAGTCTTCGACGGAAAGCCGGTACTTGTGTATTTTCTTATGCCCGGCGTCGTCCACCTCGTAGTCCTCCTCGTTCATCCACTCGTTATACTGATCCAGATCCAAGGCCCAAGTGGCTGAGACTTTGTACGTTACTCTGGAAGAAGGAAGGTGCGAAACGGTGCGGTGTGATCACAGGGCGGAATTCGATCGGTTGGACGAGCTTGCGAAGGTGCAATTAATTACCTCGCTCCAGTATTTGCCGGGCTACCCTCGGGATAGTCCCATGGAAGGTCCAGCGAAGTCCAAGAGTCATAGCTATCAGGGAAATAATACCAATGAAGTAGAACGGAGCGATCGCGGCGCATACAGGGCCGCGCGTATTCCTCCTCCATGGGATCCACTGATGGATAAATGATATGCGTTGCGTCCGCTTCGTTCTCTACCACGGTGCCTTGATGTCGACGAACGGCCTCCTTCGCTTTAGTCGCAGTTGCCTTGTCAACGTCAGACCTCACGTAGACGGCGGGTGTGATCGTACAACGATTTTGTACTAAAGCGCGCTCCGCGGCTACGAACATCTCTATCGTACGATCCATGCGCGAGCCGGACTGTGGGTTTCATTAACGGATTAGCGCGAGCGAAGAATCGTCTGTGTCGAAATTACGTCCGTACGTCCTACTGTAAATGGGATATTCCACGTCGTCGCACGCTAGTTACTACTAGGATACTTATTAATTTCATTTCCAACGTGGAACATCCGAATACCCGATTCGTTACTGATTATTCTTCATACGACACCCAAGTCGCATCAAAATTTAGCAAAGTACGAATCGGACGAGCGATCTAAATGTTACCTTGCCGACCTGAAAATCGAATCGTCGCCATCCTTGCTCCTGCTTAAATCGATACGCGGTCGCTAAAATCTGACAGAGACCACCCCCTGGCTTGAAGTCCAAGAAGCATTTCATCTGAAAAACATAAATCAAATCGTCGAATGGCCAAAGAAAAATAAATCTCTACTTCAGAGAAGAATTATAATCGGCGGTACATACGGGAAGTCTCGTCATCGGCGGTTTGGAGACATTTTTGCCAAGATTATCCTCTTGGAACTGCACTAACTGTATGATTAAAGTTGCTAGTCCTTTATTAGTCGGAGGATCTGTCTGAAGGTACTGTGTAGAGATAAAAATAACGTTAGAACGATGTATAGATCATTCCATGCCAAACTTATCACTTTCTGGAGTAAATTTTCCATTTCCTCTAAATTTGGATATGTTGTTGTCACTTACATGGCAAATACGTATGCCAAAAGGTTTTTGAAAATTTGGAATAATATAAAAGTTATAATACTTGAATGACCAGAAAGTACATGAGTGTGGCTACATGCTCATTTTTTTTCAGATTTTTAAAAAGTGAGGAGAAAAAAAGGGGATTTCAATAAAACAAGTATGAATTATTAGTTTCTTTCACGTTTCTTATTTTTCGCATAAAGTTAAAGTGTTTCTGCATCAGTGTGCCAAATTTCATTAAGCTGCAATTTTTATTTTTAGTGCTATGATTTTTAAAAATAAATCAGTTAAAATTCCAAGTATTATAATTTTTATTTTTGAAAATTTTCAAAAACCGTTCGGCATATGTTTTTGCAATGCAATTGACAACAACATATCCAAATTTGAAAGAAATTGATTGAAAATTTACTCCAAAAAATGATAGATTTGGCATGAAATGACCCGTATACGAATTCTTACGTACGAGTAGGTAGGATAGGTATAGGTTACGTTCGAGTAGTGTTCACGAATTATCTTGTTCGAGACGCGGGATATATCGACAAGTCTGAGATATTATAGTGAAAAAGTAGAGCGCAAAAAACGCTCGCAAATGAAGTTAAAAGTACGAGAAAAGTATCGAAGACCTAATTTTGGAGTTGGCTTCATTGGCAAACAGTTCGATTACTACATGCATACGTGTTTGGGAGCACAACGATGCAACGTAATACATTCATTCGGTCGGTCGAAAAATAGCAAATTGACGTTGCCTTTGGCGCGAACGATAAAAATAATATAAAATATACCTATATTAGACACTGGAATAAATAGGAAACACGGTTGATGAAAGTGTGGAAGGAAGAACTAGGAGATGAGGCTTCGAAGACGCCGGGTTGGACGTGTACCTTTTTGCAGTTCTTCAGAAGCCACTGCTTTACCCCATCGAGTTGCGAGAGAATATCGGGAGACTCGAAGAACTTCACATTTGGACCTCCGTCTTTTTTTGGTCCTAGAGCGAGCATTTTTTATGTGATTTTCACTAAAAAAAACCGTCAAAACACCAGCGCGCTGCACAGCGCCGAACCACTACACAAACATCACACACCACTGAAGGTTGCTGCGCTCCCTTTCGCCTCCTACTATGCCGAGAAGTACGCGGTAGAGATAGACGACCAACTTATACCTTTAGGCCCCTTCACGTTTGATGCGTCGAGCGGCGACCAATGAACATCATGTACCGTATGTCCGCGATCAAAGAGTCCATAGCAAAATGGCGAGTTTTGCATGAGCACCCCTGTGGGTCTCCTCGTCCAATAGAATCACCGGAGAAGCGTGATGCGCATGCGTAGTCATCCGCGGGTATTGGCATCGTCAGCAAGTTTAGATCGGTTTCAATGAAATTTCATCACAATCATCACAATCTTCCTGTTCGACCACTTACGAGAAAGCGTAGCGCCTCCTGGTGCTAGGCCGCCATATACCTGTACCAAATATGGCGCCAATTTATATTAAAACGGCGTTAGCCGATCAGTGTGCGCACGATCCCAAGAACTACCTAATTATTTAATTATTAATCGAGCAGCAGATAAACATTTTTAATTGCACTTCAAAATTCTCTGTACGAAATGCGATTAATTGCATTTTCATGTAAGGCCGGGGAAAGATGTATAACGAAGTTTGTCATTCCGAAACTCTTCAACCAATCAAAAAAAAACTAGATGCATATTATTAAGTTGCTGCGCATCGTTTTAACTAGCCTTTATAAACTAACGAGATAATACGAAGCATACGAGTGTACCACGTCACCAAGACAATTTAGATATGCAATTGCATTCATAAACAACATTGGAGTACGAAGAGTTTCATATTTTCAGTAGGATTTTATTGTTTTTTCCATTTTGCAATAGAGATTTACAATTTATTATTTCACCTTAAATCTCCCATTTTACTATCTTCTTCAGCTATATGTGTTCATGCACAGTTGTTTCGCTTTTATTTGTTATAGTTATTCTGTTTTAAATATATGTATCTCTTATTTATGTAACATATTTTATGCATTACCCTAGATTATTTAGATTTTATATATCCTTTCTGATATAACATGTCATTTTGTTTATTCGTTATAATATAGTGCATACGTTTCTTTTCGCAATGGGTACCTTGTGAATTGTGCAATCTGTTTATTACACACTTCCATCCGTATAATTATTGCTTACTCTTCGATCTGTGAGCATAAGGTAATTATTGTTTCAAAGTCGGACTACCGAGTGAAAAGAGGACGCGTTCGATTTAAATTCGATAGTGTCCATATCGAGTATTCAAATTTGAATGGCTTTGCGACCGGTCAAACGATCTCTGCTTATAAATCAACGAAAAATGAAGAGAAAGGAGATGTTTTCCAGAGAGTTATATAAACGATCCATGAAAGACAGAGAGTCTTTGCATTTCAAATCAGACGTACTATTCGTCCCTCTCCTCGAATGCACGTCTTCGCATCGGCACGTTACAACGCTCGACCTCGATTGTCCCAACGAATTATTTCAATAAATACACTCTCGCTTTAGAGTTCTCCTTAATTAAATCTATGGAAACGTAACTAACGTTCCACAATTCTAAAGGTATTCCATATCCTAGCGTGTATGATACATGTATTTTTTCCTTCCTATCGATGCTTCTCTAAATGTAGCGCTAAATCCTAACTTATGTAACTTCTATATTCCAGGGGGAGAGGGGAAGTATATATTATTATCGGTTCCTCTTAAACATCGTATTCGCACCATGTTCGATCTTAAACTCGGCGCGCCAAACTTTGATGCGAAGAACAAGGAACGGATATCAAAATCGAATTACGATTCTACGGTCAGCGCAGAATTTAATATAGAAATGTGTCCGAATACGCCGTAATTCTCTTATACGGATACAGATGCGTGTGTGAATTTTACATACATACATACACACACACGCGCACGCACACACATACGCATGTATATGCGTTTCCACGCGTGTAAGCATACGCTCGCGTGAACTTACACCGCCATTCATTCGCTCAAACATACGTTGTGCAGACATACGGGAAACATTGCATTTGTTGGATACGCGCGAAACTCAAAACGATAGCAGGCTGCGGTGATTTTATCACTGCTATTTCGACATATGACGTGGTGTAATAGCTTTCCTTGGAGTAAGTAAGGAGTGAACCCCCGCGCGCGTATCCACTTTCAATGCAACTGCACAATCGATGTTCATATCAATGAAATATTACTGGGTACTTTGTGTATAATACACGAAAACGAGTGTGCCGAAATGAGCTGCTGTGTTATTGTTTCGTCGTGACTTTTTTTAAAATCATACATCATGGCCACGCGAATATCAGACAATTAGTTGTCGCGAATATTTTCTGTTTACTCCGTGTTTTTTCATCCTTCCCTCCAATACCAACATAATAGCGTATGTATGTACTTTTTCATACCTCCAAACTCTCGCTCTAATCGCCGTCGGGCTGCGCGCGGCCCTAAATTAATAAATAAATAGAGGAACAACATTTTTCAAACTTTTCTTTTCTCTCGCAACAACATTAGAGACTCTTGGAACGTAACGCAACAAATGTTCAACGATACAACCACAAAAAAAACAAGCAGAAGGCACTCTTCTTTTTTAATAAATTAATTTCTTTCCCTCTTTTTCAACGACCCGCAGCTTGTATTCCCGCGCCAGTCCTGGACTTATCTTTCGCGCTTTTACAATACCCTCGTTCTTCGAAAGACACTCTCCTACGACGGTTCCTGCTTAGAGTCTCAAGACTATCGCGACCCGTGTCGCGTTTCTTTCGCGTCGGATCGACTCGTTATTTCAATCTTCCTCGTCATTCGAACACAGACGACAATGGCTACGAGACAACAAATCTCTCATTATAGATAAAAGAAATTTATATTCACAACAATTAGGTAGAATATCATTTAACTTCTTTTTTTTTCTTTTATAATAGTATAATAATTTAATTATTGTTATTTGCTTGGAAGCTCACAGCCGACACATTAAAAATTTTTTTTTAACATTTTTACTTCTTTATTCGTTTGGGCACGGGGCATGGTGACTTCTCTAACGGCTACGAGTGGAGTTTGCATAAAACTTGATCGAAACAAGTTGTAACGAATTCGAGTCCGTTTGAAGAAAATGTGAAAAAAATAAAGGGGGTTGGGAGAGAGGAGGGCGAGAGACGGGGTCGCGGTGACCCTCGTTTAAGCTATACGTGCGGATACTACTTTAGATAACAAAAAAAGAAACAGGTGTGGCAGTGCCTTGAGCAACCGTTATGAAACCAACTGTCTGCCTCCTTATTAATCTTCCCCTTTTTTTTTGAACACATGACAGATTGCTCATATTTGTACGATAACAACATTATACTTTTTTTTTCTTTTATCCGTCTATCCCTCTTTTAACCATCTAGCTAATCTAGCCTTGCTCGTGAGATTCAGATCTTTGTCGAGCCTATCACGCGTGCGTTGAGTGCTGCAAGATGCAGACTCACGTTATAACGACATATCGCATTGGTTACCTAGTAATACATATTCCTCATTTTCTTTTTTGTCGGTAAATTTCACATTTTAGAGAGATATCATAACTCGGTAGTAGACTTTACGATGTTTACATACTAGACTTGCCGTTCTGCAATATGTAATATATATATATGTATATGTATATATATACATATATAGATGTGTATATATTAATCGTGAATATCATACTCTCTCTTACCTAACAATATGTTTTAAATATCAGTACACGTTATTCTCTACTAATATCTATAAATAATTAACAATTTACCGATTTATACTTTACCGGGGGAATTTCATTTACAATTCGAGTGTCCGACCACAAACCGGATGCAGGACTGAGATCACACAAAAGATTAAATCTGTTTTGCAGCGCGTGTCCCTTCTTTCTCGCAGATTTCTCGACAAATTTTGGACGATAATAGAGCTTATAGTTTCCCTTTTCATTTGTCAATTTTCCGTCGGACGAATTGCAAATAAAGTTAATAAAGGGAGGAGAGAAGCTGCTCAGAGGCTCAACGCTTGCATTTGATGGCACGCATCGCTCAGCTGATTCTGCTCACTCGCGGAATGACTCGGATGAGTTCGAGGCGTACCTGGTGGAGTGATGGGCATTCTGCCAACGCCCGGCGGAGCGTCACCGGCACCTCCCAAGCTGTCGTCCGACACTTTACCACCCGACTGCATTATGCCGTTTACCTTGTATTTAGCCTGCCGCAGTATGGAGTTCTGGGAGTTTGCGCTAGTGTATTTCTCGGATGGTTTGCGTCCAGTTGGGAGCGGCGGGGCGACAGTGTAGCGACGTTGTGCAGGCTGCTGCTGTTGCTGCTGCGGTTGTTGTTGTTGTTGTTGCTGCTGCTGCTGCGGCTGGTGTTGGAGCGGGGGCAGAGGAGGCTGATAGCGATTTTGAGCCGGAGCATAAAACTGGACCTGAGGGGCGGGTGGTGAAAGTGTTGGAAGGGGTCGAGTCATGGGTGAATATGGCGCTGGAGGTGGGCTCACCGACTTATCGGACATCACCGGTTCTGCACTGTTCCGCGAACCCTGAGATACCGTCGAGGCTGTGATTTGCGAGTCCGATTGATTCGAGTTATAGCTTTCGTTAGCGCGATCGTTGTGCGGATCCTCGAAATGCACGTGAGATCCGGAATACGGAACTTTAAAATTGCCGGAAAAGTTACTTTGATCCACGTTATAATGCACCGACGCCTTGTAACTACTCGCGCAATCGTAATACGGACTCTGGCCATAATTCAGACTCCTGCGACTATTGGCGTGATCGTGATTCTGATGATTTCCCGTTCTTCGCATGCCGCTACCGCAGGCCGAACTGTAAGTTTGGCCGCCAAAGTTGGAACTCACGCCAAAATTAGTGGACTTCTGAAAGTTACCGAACGCGTAACCCTCGGATCTCTGTGACGCGTAAGACGGCGAGCCCATGTTAGAGCCGGCCACTCGTTTATTGTACGCGTGAGGAGGCATGCGTGTGGAAGGTAGCGCGTTGATCGGATATTTGGGCGAGGCGTCCACGCCCGCGTATTTGTGTGACGATTGCGAGCCGACTGTTTGAACTTTGCCGAAGTTAGTTTGATGGACACCCGCGATGAGCGCAATGCTCATATTTTGCGACTTGACGTAACTGTTGCTTTGCGTACTAGTCGCTATCACTTTTGAGTGTTCTCGGCACGAGAAATTTGGTATCTTTGGACTGGACTCTAGCGTTTGTTGCGAGGAGGACGACGACGATGATGACGACGTCGGCAAGGGCGTAGGTAAAAGACTACCAACTTCCGACGTCACGTGGTAGGAAGAGGCGTGCGTGTGAGGAATGTAAACTGCTGCCGGATGATAGATAATCGTTCTGCAGTGTACTTGACCGACATTGAATTCGTCAATGTCGCTCGAACAGGCCTGCTGCGGACTGTGCATGTTCATGGTATGGATAGTTATGGGATGATAGTTGGCGTATCGACCGGACATGGAAAATTTGACGGGCATTAGGGAAACCAGAGGGGCAGTTGTCCCTGAAGGCTGAGCAGCCTGCGTTTCACCGTGCGGTCGCTCCGAGTGGCTCGAGGATGAACAAGAGTCCTACGATTCATTCGATACATGGTAGGGATGTTTCGTTTCTCGACTGCTTCTTAGTTCAGCCGCAACGGGCTCTTGGCTCGAAAGGTACATGTTATAGAGAGCATTTAATGTTGCGTGTGTCGTGAGAATTCAAAAAGCGGGACATACGCATACGTAGGGAGTGTTCACCGTTTCTCAGAGACTGATAAGCGACTTCCCAAAATACTGCGCGCCTCGTAATTGGCGTACAAAGAAAATAATAGAAAGCATTATCCAGGTTGGCGATCATGAATGAAAACGAAAAAAAATTATGTCTTCTGCGAAAAAGTAAATGCTCCACGAGACAAGCCAAACGATTCGAGGAAAGGACGCTTCGAGGATGTGTACTTCGGTCGCCTCGTTCTCCGTGCAACGTGGCAAAGAAAATTCGACTCTCGAAATCCACTTTCGAAACTCCTTGCGCGCGTATCACTCTCCGACTTACCTCCTGCGGGACGGCCTGACCGTCGGATGTGGTGGATTGTTGTTGACAAGGAGCATCGGTGGTATAGAGGAGTAATTGCTGATCGGCCAATCCAAGGGGTGCGTGCTGCGTGTGCGGTGGCGGGGGACCCGCTGCGAACGGATAGTACAGATGGTCCATCTGTTGCGGCGGCGGGCCCGTTGGCACTGGCGGATGATGGTGCGGAGGCGGTGCGGCAGGAGCGTAGAAATGGTGCGCAGGGTGCGGGGGTGGCAGAGATGGAAGTGGTTGCGGAGGTCCCGCGGAAGGACTGGTCGCACCTGTACCATTACTGCTACTCCCCGAACCGTTAGCCCCGCCGCTAGCATTGTTTTGCGAACTGCTAGTTGTGTACAGATACTGCGCTGCACCAGCTGCAGCAGCTCCTGCGTAATATGGCTCGTACTGCACAGAAAGGATCGCGGAACGTACAATTTCGGTTTTCCGCTTTTTAATAGAAAAAAGAAAGGCGCGCAATAAGATGGCATATCGGAGAAATTTCGCAATATGCCTGTGAGAAATCATTTTTACGCTTTAAGGAAAAAAAAAGGGGGAAGGGTAAAATACAATGACAAATACGCGTGAATACGCTGCGAGCAACGGCAAATCATGTGGATTAGCGTTCGCACACTCATTTGTGTTTAGTCTATACGGAAATAAAACTGCGGACGTGAAAAGGAAAATCTAGATGCGCCATGATACAGGGATTGAGGGACGCGTCCATCCAAAGCAACGTTACAGAGCTTCGCGCTCAGGTTCTTTCGGACACTTGGAAAGTTAAAAATTCGAAACCTGCCGTGTACGAATGGTTTTCTATGAAAAATTCGTCCGCAAACTCGTTCGCGGTGTCTAATGAAATTTGAAAGTGACGATTTTCCGACTCTTCCAGGTTTTCCAGTCCGGCATTTGTCCGATTCGAACAGACGAAGACACGGAAGAGGGGGGCGAGGAAACTGAGTCAAATGCCGTCCGACCCTATGGTTGACGTACGAAGCAAAATGGATTTGTAGGCATGCATCGACAGGACATGCGGTGTACCAAAGTAGACACAGAGACAATTCACGTGCGATATTGTACATGCCGGACACGTAGCATAGACCATATACCTTTAGACCTCAATACTGTATAGCGTCGAGAAGGACGTAAGTAGGCATTTGCTGAGGGTTGGGTAGAAACGCCGGTGGTATGGCTTCCCCCATCAGACCGTTTGTCTGTCAAACCGTAACCGTTATACCGTTTAATGCGAGTACGAGAAGTTCCACCCACAGTTTGATAGTTTGAGAGTGCGCTATAGAGCGGGATGGGCCCAAATACCAAATTGGAACACGTAACGGTAGGATCCGTCAAATAATTTTGAACTTACCGGCACGGGGGAATACTGATACTGCTGCGGCATGTACAAGGAGGGTGCCGGGCACGGATAAATCATCGGAGCGAAGGTTTGGTGGCCGGCCGTGGCTTGAGGACCTGAAATTCGGATAGGACGATCCCGCGGAGTTCAAAGGTGGATCGACGAAATCTAATTTGGCGAAACTACGACGCTTACCGAATACTCCCGTCGCTTGGTAAATGGTCGCTGGATCCGCCTGCGGGGCGACTGGAGTTCCAGGTGCGGGTGCGCCTGCGTTATAGAACGTTACGCCGTTCTGATAGGTAAGTCCCATTCCTGCAAAAGAGACGAACGATCGTCCGAATTTATCGACGATTTGATTCCGAACGCAAGGAAACATCCAAGGGCACGACCACGTCGAACTGCCCCGTATCGCACAAAGTATTACAATCCGTTCGAGCTACTACTTTTGCCCAAATCTGAATTATCTGTTCCAACGTTGATATAATCATTAATGGAAGTAACGAACGAACCATTCGTATAGTAGTAGGTACTGGTAGGTATGGCGGGAGGCGAGCCAGATCCGCCGTCGAACGATCGATTGAAAGGTTGTTTCTTTATTGCGGGGGCTATATTCAATTTCCTCTCTCTCAGCACGATACACTCGGACTGTAATTGAGGAAGTACTTACATAACACGACATACACGTAACGGCTGCAAAAGGTGGCGACGCTAACGATAAGGACGAGAAATAAGAGACTTATTCGAACCTCTCGTTGAAGCCGTTTAGCTTCCTCCTCGGTCTCAAAAGTGACAAAGCCGTAGCCTTTGGACACTCCGGCACGATCGGAAATTATTTTGACAGCTTTGACATTGCCGTAAGACGAGAAGAGTTGGGTGAGTTCTTCCTCGCTCGTGCTAGCAGAGATACCGCCGACGAAAATGCGATTAGGTACCAATGTGCCGTACTTTGGAGCTGCCATCGCTAGGCTAGCAGCCGAGGCAGGGCTGGAGGCTGGACTAGACCCCTCCGTGCCCCCCGTGGAAGCCGAACTCTAAAGGAAGCGTACGTAATAACAACTGAGAAAGTAAGATCGATCGCCTCAACGTTTTATGCCGGAGGAGGGAGAAGAAACCAAGGCGAATCTGTTCGTTTTAGTTTCATCGGTAATGTGGTAATGGCAAAACACTCGCACTGATGATCAATACGGCTCATCAAGACGAATTATCTTACGATAACGATCGAGATCGGTATTTTCGTAAATCGGGCTTCGATCGGATCAGCGGTTACGACGAAGAATACGCAAACAATGAAGAATTGAAACGAAAGAGTACCAAACTTGGAAGATCGACAGACGTAAAAATGTTGACAGGGACGGTCGAATTTGCGACGTGACAATCCGAAAACTGCGAGTTAACAGTCATGTCGAAGGGTTCGCGGGGCTCTCTTCAGCAACTCGATTACGATAAAGTAAAATACAACGTAGGACAAGCATCGCGAGGGGAAAGTGATAGGTTCTCTAGGTAGAGGGTAAGGCTAGTTTTCTCTGCTCACCATCTTTGAGAGTTGGGCGTAGAGAGAAGTCTTCTGGCTGTTTTTCGAGCAGTAAGAGGTCCCCTGGCTTTGCGAGTGGTCACCTGGATACCCAGGGACTGCCAAGGACCGCTACGATGCTCTCGAAAGGACTCCCAGCCCCTGGCGAAGCACCTGTTCCTCCTCGCTGAACCTACAAACACACCACAGAAACACTTTTACAAGATGGCCGATACCGCGCGCCCGCTTTTGTTAAATTCGAATACACCGATGTACGAACAAAATGTATGTACGTACCCTTCCTAACCCCCCCATTAGTACGCGTTCTGTTTTTCCGTCATCTCGTTATCGTTAGGACTAATGATCGCGAACGGTTACGACCGCCTTGGCAAAACTACGATTGTACGTAAATACGAACGAAAGATTGGCCGATGAGCGATATGGTGCACGCAAGGGACGGCTTTTCTACCCGTGGGATGTTGTACCTATCTCGCGATTTTGTTTATTCGTCGGTTCGTGCCTGCCGGATCGCGGCAATATTTAGCGAGATTCGATCTCTCTGATTTTCCTCGGAAAATAAAACATTTCCGCACATAACGGCAAGCAAGCTGCATTTTCCGATGTACATAGTTTTAAGAAATAAATAAAACTGTTTACCGACCTCTGAAGAATTGAAAATACTCCTCCCCTCGACGCGATGCACGCCAGCCTCGCTTACCACTTGCTGGTTATGTTTTCGACGAATACCGCGAACAGGTATAGGTAACTGTACCTACCAGAAAGACCGTACAAATTTCCGCGCGGGAACAAACGTAGTTTTCGTTTAGGCACTACTTTTATCAAAACGATGACTGCAATTCTTCGTTTCACACCAGACAGTATTTACTTTGGGCTAACCGCGAGGACCGCATCGGCCGGATCTTGCTCCCTCGTCGTAATACAAACGGAGGAATGATAAAAATGTGAATCGATCATCGGATCTTCTCACCTAATTAATTATCTCTCAGGCATGTATCCTCATTATTCCCACGGCCGGACATGGCGAATCATGCGATATCATGCAATGAATAACCGAATAAAAACACTGAAATGGTAACGAGAAACGAGAACGGAGGGAAAAAAGAAAATGTCCTTCTTCACTGCATTGTTGGCTTCGAAGACTGGAACAACTGCCTGCGCACCACGCTGACCATTTAGCACTGGTCGTTAGGAGGCGGACGCGATGCGTTTTCTTGGCGGAAAAGCCACGACAATCTTGGGAACAATTAATTTTTAAACATTAATTGTATATTGGCGGTGTATATCTTCGACCGCGACAAATGCCGAATCACGTCAGGAGCATTTTAAAAACGTCTTTGACCGGTGTCCCTCATTTTCGTTTAAGACACACACGATTGTCAACTATCGTTTATCACCGATTGCAATGAAAGCGATACGCGTACCTGGTGTTCGGAACATTCGGGCAGATGGCGATGTCTGATTTTGGGACGAATGAAAAGTAGAAATGTTCAAGTGTCTTAATTTTTGGAAGAATAATCGAGCGACATTTATGATCCAAATATCATTCCTATTTCATCTAGCGTCACTTACGAAAGCGTAGATATAATTTATTTTCCCTCGCGAATCGCCTCTTTTTATAGCTATTTTGGTTTAGGTAAGCTTATATCGAGTTATATGTGTACAATATTGGTAGACTTAAAAACTAAGTATACGTGCGTCCTACGTAATCGTACGCATGATCCCTGATATTGCTCCGTATGAATATCGTTTCATCTCGTCCGGTATAAAATTAAATCTAAACATTTGGCATACAGTGAAAAGAGAATGTTGCGCTACGTAAAATAGGTGCACGACGAGACAGACGTATTTACAAAAGAATCGTACAAATTTCTACTTATCCGTATAATGATCCGTATCACCTTTTTAAACGAAATCGAAATCAAAGCAAGTCGTGGAACTCGTCGGTACAATGATGTACTGGGACCCTTCTTGGCTTTGATAATCGACAATCACCTGCGACGCGACGTTCGCGTTCTGAAATTAAATCAAAACGACTTCGCATACAAACATCGCACTAACAAACGCGGTACATCTATCCGGTAAACGCATTTCCCGCCTACAGGGAGGAGATGGAGAGGTTGCGTGTAGATGCAAGAGTGGTTTTCGCGCGAGGACACGACACGCATGCACGGTGTAGTATCTAAAAGGACTTACATATTTCTTGTGGGCGGAGAGACAAAATGTACACACTTGGGGCCTTACGTTCGAATCTCTCCAGTTTTTTGTCGCGTATCCCGTATTGTTTTCCTCCAGGCGCAAACACGGTTGCTGATCCATCGCTCCTGCGACGAGCACGGCGCCCAAGTGACTGATGTAGCTACTAGCCAATCTTAAAGTTTCTATTTTCGACAATTTTCTATCCGCCGGCTCCGTGGGAATCAAAGTTCTCAAGGCACCGAAGGCTGTGTTTACACTGCACAATGAAGATTGGGATTCTTGAGTTGCGTACCTGCATTCAATTCGCTTGACAGGGAAATCTCGAGAATAAAGATTCGATGGAAAGAGAAAAAGGCATTTTGTTTCACCTATGAGTCCGATCACGCTCGCGTGCGTTCGCCTGATACCTTTGCTTGGCCGGTTCCTCCCTCCTGCGCGTGGCCATGCTTTCGATGCTATTTCCCTTTACAGGGCGGTATCAAACTCGAACGGGTTTATCGGATTTCACAGCCGCAAAGCAATTATACGAGGGAGACGCCGCGACGCGAGCATACAGCAAGAGCTCTGTTTTATGAATGAGCCAGCCTGGCTACTGTGCGTCTCTTGGTCCCCCCCTCGAAAGTGTCCTTCCCGCCCATTCCCCTCTCACTCTCTCGCATCCCTCATTCCAGTAGTTAACTCGTATGTAGTACCACATGTACGTCGCGCGCCACGGGCTTGTCGTGCCTCGGCGCGTACGTATATCGGCGCACACAACCGCATAGCGCCTGGGTTTCACATTACATTCAATAAAAACAGACCACCAGCCAGCTCAACGCTAGTAAAAAAAAATCTCATCTGCTAACGTAATTAAGGCAATTTTCTAGTTTTCTCACGAAAGACAAAATTCATGCGACTCGTTGCACGACTAAATTTCTTTCCCTTCGGCAGTTCCTCTTTGTTTACAAATTTAAGGCTTCTCATCCGAGCCGAATAAAGGCGATATATCAATGACTGGGGGATGAAACAATTCGAAGCAGTGGCTGGAACTCAATCCACGTTCAGAGAGCTTGGAGGGTGGAATGCGTGATTTGAACATTGGTCATCGATGTTCGGCCGTCGAGCTTTACTGAATACGTGCTCCGATATCAAAGTATCCGACGACGTTTATTAAAATTACTACGTGTAAATGTGTTTACTGCGATATAAAGCAATATAAGAAATGACCGAGATAATAATTAATGCTTCCAGTTGTACGTATACTACATTATATACTCTTACTATATTATATTTACAACACCCCGTTCTGCGCCGCAATTCTTTCTTGACGTCGTTCTAGAACGACACGCTTTATGCCGAATAGCAATATCGTCCGACTCTTGCGATAGGATTGACATTAAGTGAAACACTCTCTTGCATCTTGCTGCCGTCACGGAAGCGGTATCTTCATTGTCCAGGATAGTCTTGGCAATGTTGTCAGAAGTAACCAAATAAAACCCTATTACCTCCAGAAACTCTGAAATAATAAAACTTTGAAATCAGTATAAACGATATAAATTACATTCTCGTTATGTTGGATAATCCCCCCCCCCCTCTCTCTCTCTCTCTCACTCCTCACATTTCGAAGTAACGGTACATACGCGCTAAGTAATCTGATTTATTACGGACAAGAATAACCCGCGAAAACCAATGACAAGTGCGTATATACCAAATTTTTACTTGGCTAAACAACGAGATTACAATAAAATAGTTACAGCCAGGGATGCGTATACCCAAATGATCATAAATGAGGCGCGAAACGCTATATTTTCTTTATGAAAAAAAATATCATTTTTGAATATCAAGTTTAAATATTATCACTTCAATTTAATACAAACTCCACTATCATCTACAGAGGTGCGATGCGTTGTACATTATACAATGCCGACGCATGAACGTAACAAATTCACGTTTGGTGTCTTTTATACAATATACGAATGCTATCAAACTTTGGTCAATGTCTTTCCACCGTTTGAAACTAATCGGTTGAATACTCTGCGACAGAAGACCGCATTGGGTTCGACGATAATTTGTAGAAAAAAAAGGGGGTGGTGGGAGTGTCAATTGGAAGATCAGTCGTCGGAAGAAACGTTTCGGGAACCAGTACGTAAAATGCTAATTCTCTTCTCGTCGAAGAAAAAGGGAAACGGAGCGCGCATAGTAATGATAACATTGCAAACTACATCAGTTCGCTGACATTAGTAAACGCGTAAAAAAGTGTACGCGACGAGAGTTCTGACGTAGATTTGCATTCCGCGCGGTGTAAGCGTCCGAACGCGAAACCGGCATCTCCTAATTATCTCATAATTCGTTTATTTACACCGACGCGCCTAGCGCGACACGGCGATCGCCATTCGCCTTACGGTAGTACGTATGAAGAAAGCAAGGGCATAACTTGAGAGTGCTAGCGGAAATTGCATTAAAGGTCACGTGGTAATATCTTGCGTTATCCTTATATTGTACTAGCACAGCGACACATACCTCACAAGACTATGCATAAACTTGTATCCCTAGGTGCCAAGGATAATCTGAATTTAAATTATTTATGCTTAAGGGCGCGATCCACGTGCGGCTTCTTCCAGGGCGCGAACTTTAAGCTCGCGCTCTCGCTGTTGTCTAAAAAAGACCCTTCGTTAGTCTCAAAGCAGGGCCGCCGATCGCATCTGCGTCTACTCGGTGCTTCCAGCTTATTCTACAACACAAACCTTATGTACTCCTCGTGGTGGGCCACTAGCGACGGATGAGGTGGAAAACGTTCGCGCTCCATCATGAGGTGACGCTGCAGTTGCTCATGATGGGCCGCCATATCCGCGTAGTTTCTCCCAAGTAGTTCCGCGGGTAGTAGAGCCATGGTGGGGTCCCGTGGCATCATTCCCGGCCTCGGATAATTAGCACCGGCTGCTGCGAAATACAACGTCGGGCATGAGGAAAGTGCGAGTACGGCGTGTTTCGTTTCTTTCTCGTTTTGAAAATGAGGAAAAAGAGAAAAGAGAGAAGAACCATCCAAACCAAAGCGCAAAATGGAGACAAGCAAACGTTAATGTAGTATGAACGGATAAAAAAAACTGCGAATGAAAGAAATTACGATGCGTCAAAAAGCTTTCTCTTAAAGATAAACATTTCTCTCAGGGTGTCTGCTATTTCTGGATGTGTACAGACAAAAAGCATTTACAAAATGTTCGAGGCTTGCAATATCACCTTTTACGTCCACAAAACATTAACGCCAGTTAAGTTATTAAGGATAGTTAAAGTATGTACGTATATCGCTACTCTCTCGTCGTAATGTTTCTTCTTGTTTTTATTAGCGATTACATGTCACGCGTTGTGATCCGTCGTTCGGTACGTCCACAGTATTCTTGCAGCGATCTGGTATAAGGCTCCTCGGCGCATCCTCTCGCTGTACATTTTCTTCTTCTCCAAACTTTAGTATCCTCCTCTTTCTCACATTATTGGTCACTTTTGCGCATGTCTCTCTCTCTCTCTCTCTCTCTCTCTCTTTCTCTCTCTCTCTTTCTCTCAACATCTCATATCGAGATGGAAATGGCAACAAAAGAAAACAAAACAGTTCACAAGGAAGAAAGATCGAGTGGCATTGCAATTCGGACGAAACGAATGCATCTCTCTGTCTGCACAGGCATTCGAAAAGCTTAGGTATACGTACGCACATACATGTACCCATTTATCTGATTTAGCGATATAAGCAAAAAGTGAATGCGAAACTCCCAAAAACATAGATAAAAATGTTTGTCTATACGTGTAGAATTGCGAAATCGCGCGGAACGATGCGGCGGTAAGGGTACCCTAGAGTCAAGTTGTAACAATATGGCATGGCCAGAGAAGCGACAGGATTATGCGATGAAAGAGGCTGCTACCCCGCGATTGGGGGTTGAATTTTGTTTCAAGATTTTATCTCTCTCTCTCTCTTTCTCTCTATTCTCTCTTTTAATTTCCCTTTTTCAGAAATATAGACACCCTGATCAGAGCACCTACCAGGCAGGGGGAATCCAGCTGCAGCCGCAGCTACTTCTTGCTGTTGCTGAGCCTGTTGCTGGGCCTGCTGCTGTCCCGGATGTAGGTGCAAGTGGGTATGCGCATGTGTATGCGCGTGAGTGTGAGCGTGATACTCAGGCGAGATGCCGGCCATCTGCAACCGGACCATCGGGTCAGCAGCTAGAGCCAGCCGCTCGTCCAGCTGGCCGTGGTGATGAGCCGCCACGGGATGGCCAGCCCCTCCCCCTGCTGGCCCCCCGCCGGCTGCAGTCGGTATCCCTAAACCCGACAGCGCCTTGGTAAGATATACCACCCACTCGTGGTTGAAGCGAGTATAACCGAGCGAATTACAAGCCTTTTTTCCCCTGACTTTGAACCCGACCGTAAAGAAGGTATCTTGGTGCGATATTTCATTCACTCGTGCCTCTCTGGTATGACCACAACGCGTATTATATCAAATTTCTTAGCTTTTGGTTATCGACAAGTTACATCATATCGCTTTATCTATAGAGGTGTCCGCTTCGCAATCAATTTTCTACGAGCCATGCAGCCGCTACGGTGGGTGTGACTTTAGAAACAGATCCTTCGTGTCAAATTTGAAAACACTCTCAGAGTCTGCGAGACGCGGGCACTCTTTCTCTCGCCCAGTCATCTCGGTCATGCGCGATATACCGCCTCGACTCTCGACGACTGCTCTCGCCATGACTTAAAGATGTACACCCACATATACGCAATGTAGTACGCGGAGCAGTCCCCGCGAACAATCCTACCCCGCAGGGAGTTCTAATAAGAGAGCAATAAATGTTCGCGCGAAAGGAATTATGCGATCGAACTCGCGTAAGGTAACTCTCTTCTACGTCTTCTGACAAACCACTAAAATCACCTTGTAATAATTAAAATCAATTAAAAAGCATTACATAGCGAATTTATATCGACTTGGCCGTCATGCCTTGCGCACATACGTATATTCACTAGGGATAGATTCGTGTAAGTTGTATCGTGCATAAGTGCGTTCATTCCGCCCTCCCCCCTCCCCGGCTACCCCTTGTCTCGTTCATTCACCGAAGACAACCAACGAGGGGTGCCTCGCGGGCTGACCATTTTACCGATTCAGCCAGAACATCACAGACTTTCTACTACGTCGACCCTACTGCACAAGTTACGCTAACATGTACGTAATTATGTATGTCAACAAAAATAACATGGAAGGTCATTTTGGGAAATGGGTTCACGACCGAGCGAGATCTGCATTTCTTTCGTGCCGCAATCACACTCCCGACTTTCATTCCCGCTCTCGAGGACTCGAGGTCCGGAGTTTTTGGAAAACCTGTCAGACGAAAGAGAATTCTCGTCGAACGTCTCATCGATCGCGGTGCGAGAGAAATATCGAGCCGAGACTTTCGCGCGGGTCGATATTCTTCGAAGAGCGTCGGCGGGAAAGCGCGGCGACTTGTCGATTCTCGAAAAGAAACAATAGAGAATCTTTGCGTAAATAACGAAACTCTGAATTACCCAATCTCTCGAGACGCTCCCTGTCCAATTGACTTGGTCCCGGTGGTGCACCGTAGAGGCCAAATTGGTGCAAGCCCTGGGGGGGTCCGGATGGTCCCGATGCTAGACCCGCTGCCGCATACCGTCGATGTATCTCCAGCCAGTGTGGATCGACGGGTGCCGGCATCGGTCTGGGAGTTCCCTTCAGCAGCTCCTCCTTTAACCTGTCGTTCAGGTCGCGTTCGCGCAGCTCTCTCATTTCGCGTTCCCTCTTTTCGCGCTCCAAATGTTCCAGCTCCAGACGTTCCCGGGCGGCTGGACCGTACATGTAGTGCAACATGGGGTCGGGCGGCGCCGGATGCCTCGCGGGAGAAAATGCCGCGTGAGGCCTGGCGTACTCGGATAGCTGCCTCAACGCGGGTGTATCCGCATAAGTGCCAGGTCTTGCCGCGTATCTGTCGTACGGCGACACGACCGGTTCGAGGGGCCCTCGGCTCGGTGGCTTGCAGACTTCCGGCTGCTTCTCCGGAGTGGTCATCTTCCTCGCCTGTTGCGCCGCGACTCTGTCGCGTTCCTCTCTCTCCCTCTCCGCCTGCTTTCTCGACCTCTCTTCGCGCTTTCTCGCCAGCTTCGATTCAGGTACGGGCTTGAATGTTAAATCGGTCCTCGTGCAAGAATTGTTTTCACCGCGATTCCAGTGACGCAGAAAGATGGCCGATTGCGAGCGATGACACTCGGAATCTTCGATTCTCGGCTCGGGCGACGGTCCTCGTGGACTGCTCGGCTCGTCGGGCTCCGGCTCGATCAGTTCCGGCTCCAGTTTGGGTTCCGGAGGGTGAGGAGGCTGTTGTTGCTGTTGCTGCTGCTGCTGCTGCTGCTGCTGAGATTGCGGCGGCGGCCGATGATGATGATGTACCGAATTGGAGGCCGTCAAACAGCTGGACGACACGAGCGATGGTTTGCGCTGAGCATGAGAGCTGTGAGAGTGGCTGTGTGAACTGTGAGAGGAGATGGTCAGGAGCTTGTCGTGGTGTAGTGTCGTAGCTTGATGCATGCTGGAGGAGTGATGGTGCGTGGCTATCAAGTTCTCCCCCTCTTCCCTCGTAGTTACGCTAGAGCTCGTGCTCGAGTGGTGCGCCGTCATCATCGTCGTGCTTTCTTGACTTCGCTGAGGTGACGGCGGCGGTATAGCGTGAGGAACTGGCCCGTAAGGATACGGTGGGAATGGCGGGTACCCTCCCACCGAAGCGTATCCGGGATAAGCATGAGGGTGATAGGGGTGCATTGCCGCGAACAAGGAGTGATGCATCAGTGGATGATGAGGATGGAAGGGATGGGCCATGTGGGGACTCGGTTGTTGAGCCGGATGCATCACTGGTTGTGGAATGGACGTCGGGGGTGGCGGTAAGCTCGGGCTTGGTGAAGCCGTGACCGACTGAATCTGGGCGACTTGCTGATTGCTCTGCATAGAATGCTTGCTCGGCGTTGAGGGCTTGCTCGAACTGTCGGGATCCTTCTTGATGTTGTCCAAACTCGGACCAGGGAAGCCGGTTTGGAAACCGGGAACTTTGACCTCCTTCAAACTCTGCAAGGGATCCGGCTCCGGTGGTACGATCTCTTGTTTGATCTTGAGATTCTGCGGCTCCATTGGCGGAGTACCCGGCAAATTGTACATTGCCGATGGCTTCTCCACCGACATCATGGCGGACGGCTGAATCGGTTGAAACATGTTGGGCGGTTCCGACCTATCCATTTCGGAGTTCTCCGTTTTCTCCGGCAGCCTCTCCGGCATTCTGTCGGAAATTCTATTATCCCGAAGTCTCTCCGCCGTCAATCTATCGTCCGTGATCCGATCGGGAATTCTATTCTCGGGAGGTAATACCGTTAGACCGAGAGGTTGCGGGGGACTTGGCAATTGAGGTATCTGCACTATGCTCGTTGACATATTTTGCGGAATATTCAAATTGAGCGCCGGACCGGGAATACTTTGAGGTATGCTTTGCGCGGTCGACATGTTTTCTGGACTGACGACGCCGATAGCCTGCGCGGTAGGGATACCGTGCGCGCCTCCCAAATTCTGCGGTATGCTCGGTATCTGCATATTTTGCGATAAATTTTGCGGCATACTTTGACTAGCCGTTAAATTCGTCGGATATTGCATGTTCAAGGGCATGCTCTGTTGCGGCTGGGAAGGGATCTGCGTGGTTTGCAGGTTTTGCGGGCATGTTTGGGTGCTTCCCATCGATTGGGACAGATTGCGGGACAAATTCTGACCCATCTCGTTGACGCCTAACGATTGAGGATTGCCGAGGTTGAGCTGGCGCTCTGGTTCCTTCATTTCTTCGTTAGATGGCGACATTACTGGCTCCACCGACAAGGGCTCCAATTTGAGTGGTGGATTTGATAGCGGTTGACTGACGGGTAATGGTACCTCCTCCAACAGTTGCTCTTTCGGTTCCGGCGGTTCCTCTAGCAGTGGCTTTTTGTCCAAGGGGTGAATGACAGGAACTGATATTGGCAAACTTTTTACGGGAGCTGGTACGGGCGTGGAAGCCGGCGTCGGTTCGGAAGGTTCTTCCAATGCGTTTACGACCGGACTCGTGGGTTCTTCGGTTACGGGTACTGAAGCAGGGATAACTTGATTTTCACTGGCGTCACCTTCAGTCTCTCTCTCGGGTTCGTCCATGAGAGAGTTACTATCGGTCGTGAGCGATTCCGATGGACTTTCGGATCTTTCACCGCGCTTGCGCTTCTGGGACTCTTTATCTTCCTCGGGGTCGTCGATTTGCGGTCGTTTGTGACCTTTTTTCGGTGTCTCTGGTTTGTTGGAAGATTTCTTCTTCGACTTATCGGGCGTTTGCTGCTGCTGCTGCTGTTGTTGTGGCGGTGGTGGTGGTGGTTGTTGTTGTTGTTTCTCCTGATCAGGTGTATCCGTTCCACCTGTACGTCGCGGTCTCGCTGGCCTTGGAGTTTCTTTGGCTTTATTTCTCGTACGCATTCTACCTGGACTATCTGGTGATTCGGCGGGTACAGGACGAAATAAGTAGGGAGGAGCTGGTGGAAGTTCTCCCGTTCGTTTCAGGTGCGTCCTGCATTCCGCGCAAAGTAAAAGCCTATCCTTTCCAGATATCTGATAGTCTTTGGAACTGGTCGAAAAGCAGTGCTGGCAAGAGTGCGCCGTCCCGTTAGTGTTCGTGTCCCTCGAGTCGCTATCCTCTTCGGAATTGTCGTCTTCGGTTACGGAACTTATCTCGCCGCCGGGGTTGTTACCCGCGGGAGTACCGACGGGAGCTGCTTCCGGCTCGCACGGAGATTCCTTGGCGTTGGAGGCAGTTGGCGGTACGTCCTTGGGTGGCGTCGGTACTTCCTCCTTCGGAGTCCCGGCCCTGGAGTTACGCGTGTTGCGAATTCTTCGCAGGGAACCCTGTCGACGTCTACGATGCGGTCGGTTGTTGTTCGCGCCCGGTGTCTTCTTCCATAGGTAATAAAATTCGACCAGCTCTGGCTGCAATTGAGAAGGAGAAAAGACAGCTAATCAGTCTCCCATTCCATGAATGCCAATTCGGAACGGAGCAACGACAATTACCGTATCTTTGTGGGGTAAGAGATCCTTCCTGATACGAGAGAAATTTTTTCCAAATTGCCGAAGACCTTTGACAAACCGCTTCTGCATAAATAGGAAGGAATAACAATCGATAGTACTCAGAGTTCGATCCCTTCCAGGATAAAAGGACGCAACGAAGACGATAGACGATCCTGTTAAAAGCAACAGATATGTACGACTAACGCGCGGGCATTCGCGTAAAAGCGAATGTCTCCGCGTCTGTGCAACTTTCGTCGTACGTTTTTGCCTGTTATTTTTAACGGAACTCTCGACTCGTGTCAGAGAAAGAGATCGCAGACTTACAGTTTCTTCCTCCGACCATTTCTTGTCGATGCCTTTAGGCACGGGACATTTGACGAGAGCTTGTAACGCTCTTCCTGGATCATAGCCAGAATCGTGCAAGATATCCAGCGCATTGATGGTGGTATCGTCTCGGGAAGCTGCTACGCAACCGTCGTCCGGCGATCCTCCATCACACATGCCAGCAAATGCAGCCATAGAACGTGCCGCTCTTAGATACATGAGAAGGTCTCCGTCCAAAGCCATCGCCGGAACCCATCTTAGCTCCTCACGTTCCTTGGAGAACTCTGGATCAGGAAGCAGCTCACCAGGAGGAATACCCGGCCGATACTCAGGCAAACGGGCCTGACAAGAAACCAATTCCTGTACCCAAAATTCGGGATTGTGCGCGGTTAGCACCACTGCCAAAGCAAGTTAGTCGTACGCACCTATATTCTGGATTGCTTACGTGTACGTAGAGTAGTTTTTCGAAATTTAATCGTCTCTAAAAGTGAAACGTCGCGGACTAATGTAATTCTAGTTCGAATAGATCTGAAGGACGAGAGTGTAAAGCAGAGTACTCGAATCGACCGCGTGGCTTGGTGTTGTTATGACCAAAAAAATATTCAATCTAAGGAACATGTCATCATGTGGATTATAATACTTTATCCGCTCGTTCGCTCCCAAAGCGAAATCAATTTTGAAAGCTGTACTCTTGTTTTAAATATCGGAGTATTCCGTAAGAAATCAATCTTTCGTTGTATATCCGTTATATACGCAACTAAATAAATACGCGACCAAGTTTCGCCCTTGCGAGGAGGGTGCGAACACCGGTCACGTTCCAGCGACTAACGCTCGTGACCGGTACATGTAACGAAATCGAGCGTCCGCCATTCGCGAGCCTTTTTTTTACGTATCCAATTACGACTTCGGGGATGCGACAGATGAATATTATTCGCAAAGAATTGTACGCGCGTTACGTCGAGTAAGCTGCGAGTTTCGACTTCCCTCTTATATGATATATTTGGAAGCTCTATAGAGATGTTTACACGTGCGTACTCCATAAATAAAACTACGTACATGCGCAACAGTAGGCAAATAGCAGCAGAGGTAGGTCCATGCACGCATGCGGAAACATATACGGTATAGGTATTATATACAAATGTACGGAAGGACAGAGAGGTACGTTAACGAACCTCAGCGAAACGAAGATGCCGCTCGAAATTCTGACCAAGCACACGCGGACACATACCAATTATACGGTTTCGCGAAGATACGCGTTGCATTAGTAAGAAAGAAATCTGCGGAACGCAAAGTAGACGTCCGGCTTGGTAAAAATTATTTAGAGGACAGGTCGGCGCCACTAGGGGAGCAAAAGATGTAAATATCGAACGATTTCGGTTGGTTAATCACATAAACGGAGTAATTCATCGTAAAGGTTACAGCAGTTTGTTCGCCATGCAACGGGTCACGGTAAATAGCTTGAAAACTACCAAGTCTCAAAGAAGGGTACGATAAAATATTACAGGCAAAACATCGGCCCAAGTACGTCGTGTTTTTGGACATTCTATGCGCATATGACAACTTGCTAACACATCGATACTAAACTGATACATTTGTTGCAAAATTAGCATCTATACCGGAACGAATATTTTGATGTCGCCTGTGGGCGAATCGTAGATAAAAAGTATGCAGAGCGTAACGTAAGTCTCACGCGACGACTCGGATGTACGTTCGTCTCGACTTTTGCTACAATTCTGAGTACACATTCTTAGTGAAGAAACGACTCGTAAATTCGAAACGCTACGTAACGCGGCTGGACGGAGTGTGGTTTTTCAAAAATTTAGCAAACCTGGTGCGTAGGTCCAACCCGTATCTCCCCCTGGGTGCCAGCAGACATCTCCCCTTCCTCCAAAGCTGCGACGTCTTTCTCCAGGATTTCGACCAGCCTCGATTTTGCACTTTCAGTAAATTCCTATCATTCACCCCCTGAACCATACATTTGTTCTATCAGTATATATATCGATGCGATATTCGATTGGAAAGATGCATTTCTCTTTCTCTAAGTTTCGTCGACGGTATCGACGAAGTTCACGACGAACTGTCAATGGAACTTGGTAGAATTCTCACCGATACTTTGAAAGTACAATTCGACAACGACTTCGCGAACGAAACGAATCTTCTCACTCTCTCTCCGACTACATGAGGCCGTGTGCCAGCTGAGAGATTTCGCAGAACGGTGCATCGAGACGCTCGAGACGAAATTACATCGCGTATGATAAATTTTCCAACCAGACGCTCTTACGAATGAAAACTGGATTCGAGCGTTGCAAATTAACCGAGAGAAGGTGACCACGATTTTTTCAAATCGGTATCGCACGTTGAAAGTGGTTTTCGATTGTGGGGAAATGTGTAAACAATGGGCGAGATAACCGACAGAAAACGATCAAAGTAGAATCTCGAAAGAACTAGCGAAACTGTCGAGAGGAGGTGCCTCGAGAGAGAGATTCCGCGTAAATAAAATTTGCAGCGTTTTGTGCGGAGTCCCAACGAGGGTTTAAAAACCCACTAGTTTCTCTCTTGGTGACTCAACGCCTAACGAACCGCGTAATACCCCCATCGATAAAGAAAAGGCTCAACCTAAGCGCACGAACAACTCGAAATACTTCGTTCGATTTCTGAAATTCACCTCTTGGTCGCATGCAACTTTGGAAACACTTGTAACAGTGGGTGGAAAGCCGTAAAATTCCAAGGCTAACTTACTTGAACTTGGAATGTTTTAGCAATGCAATTCCATTGTTTCTCGTATCCTCTGCCCGTTCTCGGTTACGCCACCCGCGAATCAATCCCGTATCGACGACGAAACGAAGGAAACAAACTAACACATCGCGTGCGCGACTTGACCCAGAGCAGCGGCGGATCGCGTAGAAATCAACGGCCCTAACACCCAAACGCGGCCATCTTGTACCAAGTTTGTTAACACTTGTATTTGTGTCGAAGCGTCGGTGGAGTGGGGCGGGGGGAGGAGGGCATATTTCCAGCAGCTAATTTTCTCCAATTTGGAATTGTTTAATTTTACCATTTCTGCGAGCGACATTTTTCATCGCGAGATAATTAGTATCGATCTCGATTTTTTGGACAAATTGTTGCTTCAAGATTAAAGTGGTCGAAGAGAAAGCCGTCATGTCTGACCGCGTGTCGGTCGCGCAGCTATTCGTCCCATTGCCGGACGAATGAGCAAACCGTTCGGTGTGCGTTAAGCACGTAATCGACTATCGTGGACGAGAGAAATTTTGCGTATCAAAGATGCGTATTGCGTAGGTAATATAATTTCAGGAATTAGCGTTGATACGTGTCGTTGTTCTCCAGTTGGTCTTTTTACCGTAGAGTTCTCTGGCCGAGGGATCGTCGAATTTCGGTTAATCTCCACGCGTCGGTGACGTCACGTCTACCTATAATTTACGCACGAGAGACAGGTCTAATTTTCTTTAGATCATACGATACGACCGGTTCGAATGAACAGTGAGTTTTATTGACTTTCCAAAATGCTTTTCTCACAAATACGTGCGCCATGAGATACCGGGTCATTACGCGTCATCGGATAACATAGCGACTCCTACAAACGCATTTTAGATACTTTGACCATTGAAACAATAAACGCGCGTACGCTCAAGGATGGAAGGGGAGTTTGACGATGCAAGCTCGCTCGGACGAATGTTTCGATCTATCGATTTTGTGCTCAAGATATTATAAGCCTCACTCCGTCGTCGGCGGAATCCAGTATAAGGGAAATGGGGTCTTCGGGGGACGCAGCGGTCGACTCGATGGATGATTTTTCAAAATTTCTTAACACCGGCTGGGAATTGGCTTTGAGGGATTTAACGGCACGCTGCGTGGTTTCGTCCCAACTTTTCCAGCTCGCCCCATTGCGACCTGAAACCAAACGACCTCGGATTTTGCGAGCTTGCGTCGTCGATCGTGATGGGATAATCGGAGGAACGTTGTGCATGTAAGAGGGGTTACCGGAATCAGGCGATCGCGCCTCGCGGAAGCACAGATCCGTGAATAGATTGGAACGTTATCTTATTAAAGTTTAGAATCTAGACGATTAACAATAGAAATCGTTTCACTCTCAGTACTATACATATTTAAAATGCATACGCATGGAATCCGAATGCGGGCCAATAGCTGAAATAGAAAGAAGACATTGCCGGCAGTTCGGTTTTACTTCTTACTTTTCAATTTTTCCGACAAGTCGTCGAACGTTGGATCTTGGATATTCAACATGAGGCTGTTTCCGCTGAGGTACACGCGGTTCTGCGAATTGGCGATCTGCAATGAGAAATATTTTATAATATTGACAAATACCCGTGCGATATGCAACGTTCCGATCTTGGAATCGATCCGAATCGCGGTAATTACCGTGCGTGAAATACTTTGCGCCGCGCGTATCTTTCGTAGTTTTAAGTATCCCGGATTCTGACCCACCGCTATTCCAAGGTGCACCGTGATTAAGGATAAAATATAGCGAAACAAGAGCGGATGTTAAACCTAGTGTTCGTGTTAGAAACATTTCAAACTATCGAGTATTCAAGGATATCATTCTCGCAGCCTCCGCTTCTCCCTCAGCCTGCACAATCTTTTGCTGTCTCTCTTGTTTAGCGCGCTCCACGACAAAGGCCGCCCGTTGGGCTTCCTGCTGCGCTACTTGCTTGGCTTCTACTGCGGCAGTGTATTCCTTGCCGAAACTAAGTTCGGTGATAGAAACATCGTCCAAAATGATGTTGAAGTCACGGGCTCGCTCCGTCAATTCTCTACGCACCAAGAGCGAGACTTGCTGTCTTTGGGTTATCAATTGCGAAGCGTTGAATTTTGCTACCACGGACTTTAACACCTCGTTACAGATGCTCGGCAATACCTGAGACATTGATACCATCATGAGAGAATGCTGTAGGTACGACGGAAAAGAGACAGCTCTGTTAGGCGAGGTTTCTTTTCAAGTTTTTACCTTCTCGTCGTAGTCGAGACCCAATTGGCGGTACATGACTGGAAGAGTCGCGGCGTCCGGGCGCGATAATACGCGGAGGGAAATGTTCACCATTTGTAAATCCTTGGATCCCGTGGGTGAAGAGATCTTCCTAGGTCGGCTTCTGATGTCGTAAATGATGGGATAATGAAACCACGGGACGCGAAAGTGAAGTCCCTCCGTCATTATATCCTTCTGAATTCCTCCCAAACGAGAGAATATAATTGCTCTGTGACCTCCGTCCACTGAAAGATGAAAATTCCTCCTAAAGTCAAAGACGATGGAACTCGCGAGGGGCGTAATATGGGGTGCGATAAATTGGAAAATCGCTGAAGGGACTTTCGTGGCGCGATAAATTAATAAATTAAAAATCAACCTGTGTACATGGACTGAGAGACCCCGTAAGCCGCCGCACCGGCGAGGGCGAGTAGCTTGAAACCAGTGTTGAATCCATTCGGATTCTTGCTAAGTCGTCCAGCCAGGTCGTTCAGTTTGTTTTGCGCCATCGCTTGAAAATTTACTGTGCGATGCGTGCAAAAAAGATGCCAAGACGTAAATGAAGAGATATCGAGAAACAATAAACGCGACACTCGCTCACGCGGCGAAAGGTTAAGCGGGGTACGATGAGAAGATAGGTGGAACAGATTTCGTCATGCGAAGCACGGATGCCAAAATGGACGCTCCCCGAAGTACCAACATCACCAACATTCACGTAATGTGAATTCAAAATAAATGTGGCCGTTTGAGAAGAGTTGAGCGTTTGTGCAATAAGCACCGTTTTTTAATTCAGTTGCATCTAAATGCGGTGACGGTGAGTGCGTGAAAAGGATTGCAGTAGCGACTGTGATTTGATGATGTTGTGAGTATCAAAGATTTTGTTAGAAATGATGAGAAAGAGAACGGGTCGACGAACGGGCCGTATTTTGGCGTACATACATATTTACCTATGTACATATACATATGTACATACAATACCAAAAATAACACAGAACAAGTTATTAGAGCTCGGTTGGAAAGTAATTGTTCGTTCACCGTACTCGCCAGACTTAGCACCAACGGATTATTGTTTATTCAGATCCTTGAGCCATGCACTATCTGAAAAAAAATTGGACGATGAGGTCCATCTACGATAGTTCCTAGACGAATTTTTCAAGTCAAAACCAAAACAATTCTACGCAGACGGTATTCATTCGTTGCCACATAGGTGGAGGCGTGTTGGTGATTCCGATGGTGCTTATATTATTGACAAATAAATATTATAAATTAAAAATATATATATAGTTTGTCTCATTTTGTCATAATCGCTCATTATTTACGTGCCAACCTAATAATTGGCTATGGGATTAGAAGGGACGGGAATGCCGAAATAAGCCTTTCAATAATTCAAAATTTTCATCCTTTTATGAGGCAATCTGCTCGGCATATCATATATTCACGTTCGTGATAACTTATATAACGATGATATATAATACGAGGCATCAGAATGGATATCAGTGTAAGAATTTTCCAAGATTTAAGGTTTTGATCCAACTAGCTCGAGAAACCCTCAAATTTTTGCTCGTCCTCGCATTCAAACCAATGTCCCCATCGAGAGATCTAAAGCGCCGTGTAGTTCGAGAATTTTCTTCGATTCCAATGATATCGTTCTCTATATCCAGCTCGCGCCCTTCCAATTTCAACTGTATGTCACCTTCCTCCGGAACTATAAGCTGGATGTCGCCGTTGGAAACTATGCGCGACTCAGCGGAAAGTCTCACGACTTGAACTTTAGTAGAGCCCTCTTTCACCGTGGCATGGAGAGAGCCGTCGAGACATGCTACGATATATATAGAAAATCGCTTCATCTTAGATCCATATTTACCATTTTGTCTCAAAACTTAATTTGATCCATAGACGTCTTGTTCTAGCCAAATTCATCTATTACTCGCCGATATCTTACTTATATTCACCGAGCCTGTTCCGGTGACATCTATCGAACAATCCATATGAAGATTATTCAGATTTAGATTCCCATTTGTCGTCTTAAAGGACGACTTTGTGCAGTAATTGCTACCTATGTGAACGTCGCCACTTTCAGTTGATATATTAAGCTCCGTCCCTAGAAATTTATCCGCTCGAACCGACTGAAAGACATTGAACGTGGTTCAGATTTATATCGTCGAGCGTACATCGCTACTTTTGAATTTACACTTTCTCTGCTATCTGCTACCTACACCATCTTTGGTAGCGTTGATATTAATGTTTCCTTGGAGAGTATGACGAAGCTTAACGGAGCCTCCTCCGCGCGTTGACAGAACCATTCGATTCGCTTGCAAATTTCCACCGCTTATGTCTCCGCTTTGAGTTTGAACCCTGATCGATTCCGATACCATTCCGGAGACGTGGACGCTACGATTTTCGATCGCCAGTACGTCAATGTCTGAAATGAATAATTCAAACCGATCGAACCCAATTGCAGACACCTGCGTGACATTTCTGAAATTTTCTCAAATACTTGGATTCATCGAATACTTGAAGTCGGTCGTGTACCTACGCGGATATCTTAGAACTCGTATTTTCGATCGTTGAAAGAATTATTAAATTATTTATCAATTAATACAAAATTAGTTGCATTACGTACCATATCGAACCGGTGATTCGATAAGGCACTTGGTGTCACTGGGCAAAGTATTTCTAGAGTTCTCCTGAAAACGAACTTCACAAACGTCATTGTTTATTTTGACCGAAAGAAATTCATTATCCAGCTGTACGGCTTCTCTCTTATTGTTAGTTAAAAGTCTAACGAACATTATATCCATGTTCGGGAATGCATCGGGATCGGTTGGCTTTATTTCCACGTCGCAGGGGACATTGACGAATAATTTCCCAAAGACTGTTACATTTTTGACGACTTCCTCGAGTATCATGGGTTTCACAGATGAGAACGGGCGTTCGGCGGCCACCAGATTCGGCAAGGCATGATAAAGTTTCTGATTAAATCGCAAATACGACAAGAAGCAGTTCGCCCGCATTGTATTCATCGCTAGTAAACAGAGAATCTAACCTCAAAATTGTTAACCATGTAAAAATAACGCGCATGACTTCGCGAAGGATAGAGCCGGCGGAATGCGCTCATGAATCGGAAAAAAAAAGTTCCGGATAATCGAATTTTGGTAAATTGTTCGAAGGTTCGGTTTATTTATTTAATTCTTTTTTCCCCAATCCCTTTTCTTCAGCACGTCAAATATGACGTTTCACTCGGTTTGGGTGAACCAACCGTGTAAACACTTTGGAACTGGCCCGGGTGTGTCGAAGCATGCACGTGCAATTTCTTCAAAAGTCACCCCATCCAGTACTAACAAACCAACTTCCGTCTCCCGATCCTGAACCCAGAGTAGAGCGCTGAGAACAATTCCATCATCTTCATTCTGAAATTTCGGGTAAGTCGAAAGATAATGTCGTTTCTCTTTGGCGAAATTATAAGCAGCAATTTCGTTCGCACCTCTCCGTTCGGATCGGGTACAAATATCGGTTCGCTGGGATACGCGTTCTTCTCGCACCACGTTTTCCTTTTCTTTTCGACCGTATCGACCTTGATTAGCTATGAAGTTAAAAATCAGCTATTGATTGGAATTCGAAGAGAATGGACGTTATGTTCGGTGGTGTTGGACTGACCGTTCCAGGATTATCCAGATCCACATCACTGGATATAGCGTAGAAGTACCTATATTGCTTTCGGAGGTAAGAAGTGTTAAGACGAGGCGTTTCGCATCCCAAATTGCAGAGCAATTCGGGTCTAACGGAAATATTGCCATCCGGAAGCCTGTGAGCGGATGCTTTCCTATTTAAGTCGTCCTTACAGGCGTAAATTCGTCGACATCCGTACATTTTTGAATTTTTCGATGTAGGCTCCATGATGAATTCTAAATTCTGTTCCGAGCTCTCGATCAAAGAGTGGCAATAACTATCGCCCGTGATAAAGTCTCTCATCGGCAGAATGAAGCGCAATGGCCTTCCCCGAAATAATTCCGAATAATTGGGATTTTTATGCAAATTCTAAAAACAATTAGTATTGTCACATGTTCAACGTTTCTTGAAAAGATAAGGATAAATTCGGGAGAAAGAAAAAAATAGTGCGTACTTTCAAGACGTCGATATACATGCAATCCAACATTTTGGCATTACGATAGCAGCATATATCCAAAATTATATACTCTCGATCTCCGACCTCGAATTGATTGATTATGTGTAGAAAGAAGAACGCTTCCGCGACAAAAGTTTTCTCCACTTTGTTGCTACTTCTAGAGATCACGTGAATGAGAGTCTAAAAGTATAGTTTAAAGCCCAATTTCCACCAATTTCTAGTTATGATTCATTCGTTATAAAGGGAAAGTACGTTTACGTTTTCACCCTCGTGCCACTTTAGACTCGTGAAAAGTGGTTCGTTTTGAATCTGACAAGATAGCAGCGTTACCAGTGCTATAGCCAGTGGTTGCTCGACGATGATAAAATAATTTTCTGTTATTCCAAAAGTGTGCATGTAAGAAGGGTTTAGGATCCATCTGGAAGGTGCGGTTGCTACTATCTTAGCTCTTTCGAACATGGAGCGTTTTGGCTCGTCTTCTCGATCCTCTGAAACAAGACTCTGTGTATTACGTACCAATTATTATCACGGATCCGCTTCAAAATGTCGAGTCTTGGATCGCATATCGAGAGCTACCGTTATTCGGCGAGAAATGTACGATGTTGTACGCTGGTCCATAGGCTGTTATACTCAATCCTATATTATAAACCGATCCGTCGCTCATGAGATGCGGATGTGCCGAGTGATTTATAATACCAACGTGCTCCGACACGTAAATCTACAATCCCCGAAAGTCGTTTTAAATCATTCAAAATTTTGATGTAGAACGGAATGTAGACCCATCGTTTGAATACCTACCTTACCCATTGTTTCAAGAGTCTTTGGGTCGATTCGATGTACGAACGGTGCTTCCGTAAACGTATAGTACTCATCTCCGAAGGGATATACGGTTATCATAGAATTATCGGACATGGAATTCGAGGGATCGAATACCGCGGCTATCCTGGAACGGCGTTAGCATGTGAAAAATTGTCATTTAAACGAAAGGAAAGGAAAGAAAAGGAAAGGGAGGGAGGGAGGGATGAAACGAACGAACGAACGAAAGAACGCTGTAATAAGAATTGATCAATTCAGGGAAGGAGGAGAGGAGTATTTTATTTAGACTGGGAAACTAATAAATGAGACATTTATATACCTTTGGAAAATACTTTGACAGGGATCGGGTATAGCTTTGGTACCAAATTCCGTAATAACTATCCTCTGTGCTGCGCGATTCTTATTAAACACATCCGTCCTTACGAATCGATTTTGATACGTGACCGTGCCATTAGTAATTTCAAACCTGTTAATGAAATTTATTTTGAAAAAAACCTCCGCAAACTGACGTACGGTAGTTTAATAGTAATCCCGAGAGATGAATCTTCGAGATAGAGCTCGACTATATGTACTTGCCTGTGCAGTAGTGCTGAGCAATCGAATAGGTGATCGAATCTGCATTCCCCTACGTTAAGACTTCCAGGTCCGTTTCTGAGGAGAGTACCTTTCAGCCACCTTGGAATCGTTCCACTTATCTTTCCTCGAATAGGTACTATCACTTCGTGCTCGCATGATCTCATCCACACGGAGGGATCGCAATTCGGCGTATATACGATCGAATCGTCCAACATAGATTTTCCCCCTTTGTTAAAAGTATTCGAGGATGTCTCGCCTTGTGTGTGGTCATCCTTAAATTGCAAAATTACTCGCTCAATGTCAACTTTCGCCCCCAAAGAGAAAAGGGAGATACATGATTAGTAGGTGTTACACTGTAGCGTAGGAACCTTCGAATCAGAAGTATTGCGGCTCAATAAATTGTTTATAGCGTTGCTATTAGCGGATTGAAAATTAAACTCCGACTTTGATTTGCCGAACGCAAGGCGTTTCATGATTCCGCGATTTGATTCGCGACGCACGTACGTATAATTCGGAGCAATGCACTTATTATTTGTTCGACGGGTGACGAATTGGCTAACGGGAGAGTATCACCAGAGTTTTATAGAAAATTCATTTATTGGGATGTTTACACGGTCTTCGCTAACTCTCGTAGTCTCGATTTGCACCTCCGGATATTAATCGTCTACTACGAGTCTTCTGACCTTGGACGACGATTTATAGTTGAGCCTGACCCAGAGTGAAATTGATCCGGGTGAAGCCCTTCGCGGAATCACGTGAAGCAATCCGTTATGCGATACACGTGCAGTTATAATCTTCGGCGACCTTGGACCAGGTCACGTTTCGTACGCTCTTTCGATGGTCACTCGCGTATGATTCTCCCGAATGCGATTGGTAGATTAAAAAACGGTAGGCGAAAGATAAAATAATCAGATTTTACAGGTACAACATTTCATTTCATTAGTTTGGTATACAGTAGATACAGAGTGACATGGAGAACCGTTATACAAAAAATTGTAAACCTGCAATTAATATCGTTAAATCTCTTTCTTAATTTCCTTTTTTATTTACGCATTCTAAAAAGCACTTTGGCCTGCTTTGACTGCTCCTTTTCCGCAAATTAATTGCTAGTGAGACGTATAACTATCAACGCGCAGAGTTTTTGTACAGAGATACAGAAAAAAAAATCTTAACGCTAATTTACGATCGCAAGGATCGATCGAACGGTGTTTTATGAATGCTTTCCAGTAACACTTCGTACCAAGCATTCGATAGGAAATATCGTCCGCGTATAAGGATCGAGGGACAGATATTTCAAAATGTTTTTTTTAAATATATTCGATTACTGCGAATATACATATTTATTAATCGGAGATTTTCAAGTGAAATCTCGTCTTTGTACACTTTTGAAATGCATTTTTTGCCGTGAAGACTACAAGGCGTATTTTACGACAAATATTAAATAAAGAAACACATTGATGGAATCGATAGATACACCGCGGGACGACTGCACTTATAACTTTAAAGTCCAAAATCGTGCGGATAGTACGCTCTTTTCCTTTCTCCTACATCCGTGTCAATCGCGTCAAGAGTCGCACGGATCACAATATTAACTAATGATAACGGCCGAGTATTACGCGAAACCGCCGATCCCTCGGCGATGACAATTTCTAGGCTACAAGGGTTCACAAGGCTTAGTGTACGATTAGGTATATGATACACCTACATTACAGGCGTCCCATTCATTCAATATATTTCATACCTTTTTCACCGCTCATTTTAAGTCTCGCATTCTCAGAAATGCACGCAGATCAAATCCACGGAAACCGTACAGCCCAATGCCTGTAGAACTACAGATTCGCGACTGTTTTAAAATTATTTTTGCAATAAGTTGTTTACTTTCCAAAATGAATAAAATTGTGTAGACTCCTTTTAAATTGCTGCATGATATCCGCGTAGAGGAGTCCACGGAAAAGGAGGAGGGAGGGAAAGAGAAAAACGTTAGAGACTCCAAGTTCTTTGGCGTAAAGAACATTCATTGGACAAAAATATTAAAATATAATGTAGCGATGCGCGAAGGATCTATACAAGAGATTATGGAAGGAATTTGTATTGCGGACACTTATCTTTCTTTGAAGCGATGTTACCGCGACTTGCGTATTTTTTTCTTCTTTCTTTCTTTGTTTTTTAGAGGAACTGGAATTTAACATAAAAATCCTTAGCAGATGCGTATAGATTTCTTTACGTCGACGATTGTTATTACGTTCATAAAACGGATTGCCGATCTCTGCAAAGCTGTTTTGTACGATAAATCACAGTGGTAAGTTTACTCACAATGAATAACGACGGTGTATGAACAGTCTAATTTAATTTTACAAGCAAAACGCATTTTGCCCTCTTCTACTTATAGGTATGAGAAAAAAAAATTTATCCTACATAATGTTTCTATGGTGAACGATTGCTCGCGTCTCGACGTACGCGACACGTACAATTTTGTTCATTCAGGCATAACGATCGACACTTCGAGACAACCGCGAACTTGAATTTATCAAGATAACGATAAGTTAAATTAAGATTTAATGTGACATACTTGTGACAATTTCCGTACGCAGGAGGGGGGACTCACTGTTGCTTTTGCTTCAGAATAATTTTGCTAGGATGATGATTGTTGCTGTTGTTTGCGGACACATTGTTCGATAGCTCGTCCGAATCGTCCTCGCTGCTATTGCTACGAATGTCACCCTCCATCTGGAAAACACGTTTCTCCTTTTAAGGAAAATATAATAGAGTTCCTTTCGAACATTCGTCAAGCATGTCGAAAAGTTCCTCTTTGCATAACCGCACGGGCAGAAATGAAATTTCAAATTCCTACAGTCAAATAAATACAGACCTTCCCAGCGTTGAAAGCGTTGTATGCGATTTTCAAGATAAGCCAGGTCCAAATCGCATGGAGAACGAAGAGCAAACTGAGTAGCGAATTGAAAATATAATACGCAGGGAACATTGGCACTAACTTGGGTGCTTCTATGGATGTACTGTAATAAATGGTTAAACATTTTTTTTGTTACATAAATAATTAGTATCCAGTTTCGTCGTCGAAAATTATCAAGTGTTCTACGAAGGGGGTACCTATAAATTATCCAGAATGGATAGACGCCCATACGCGTTACAATCCATAGAAGTGTGAAGATGACAAATATAGAGTCGCACAGTTTCTGGTAGTTCGCATACTTTGCCATCTTTGCCACCTGTAAGGAAATTCTCGTTGTAATTTAGAGATTTCTCAAATAACTATGGTCGAGAGGCACAAGTCAAGTCTGTTTAAAACGGGTCAAAGAGATGTACGTATGTGATTCAACTGGAAATTACCTCCAAGAAAATATCGGCACAATCGTGTACGAGTAAGACTAGAGAACCGATTCTAGTTAAATTCCCAACCCACGAGAAGCACATTAGCATGATAGTGGCTATGTGATGGACGAACATTTGCCAGAAATCTTTTCGCTTCACGTCGAAGAATTGCGAAAAACTCAATGACCAGTAGAATGCCATAGATATCATGTAGTACCACCAAACATCGTCGGTCGTTGGATGATACGGATAATTGTAGTAACAGTGATTTATGTCCCAGAGCCATGGCTTGTCCCATAAAATTATAAGGCCGTATAGGAACGCATAAGTATAATAAGAGCATCTCCAGCTAAAAATTTATAGTTTATAGTTTGGCGGCACCGCGCTTACGTAGTACGCGAGGATAAGTAATTTTTGGAAGCTAAGAAAAAGCGTGTATCGTTAGTCCTCCACAATTCTCATCATCCCGAATCGAAACGGAGCTCACCTGTTTTCACAAAATTTTGTGAGCGTCGACGGTTTATCCTGAGATCGTCGCAATCTTAGCCACCTCTCTATATATCGTTCTGTCGTGTCTAATTGTTTAGCCAACGCTACTACCTTCGAATCGGATATAGAGCATAAATTATTCTATGGAGTTCATGGTAGATACGAAATATCTAATTAATTCTATCAAAAATCACACACGTACGTTCGCTCGTGGTTTCCCAACGTAACGAGCTTATTACGCAAAAGACACAGGGATGATGCGCGAAAGGACACGAGCACTCGTGAGTAAGGAATTTTGTTGTGTACCAGCAACGAAACTTTGAAATCAATTGGAACCAAAGACATCGGTAAACATAACGTTTCCGAGAAATTTATAACGCATTTTTATGATTTATAAAAACTTTACAATGCGAGCAAGTGTCAAACCAAAATGCGAATCATAAAAGACTCATATCAAGTAGAATACAATTACAACTTTATTAGTTTCCAAAGTAGAGGAGCTTATTATTCCTCCAAGTCTTTACTCCAACAATCTTACAGTTATCGATCTCTGTCTCTGTGTCTCTAGAATCTGATTTATGATATTGTGGAAAAAAAGACACACCAAGTGAGAAGTACAAATGGTTCATTTTTCCTTTAATTTGTACGCAATTGCATAGAGAAGAAAGAAACAGAGAAAGACTTTGTTCAAGATAAAAGTGGTACAGTTTACACACGGTTTATCATTCTTATTTACGGACGCATACAGAAGTCTAAACGTATCTCAGTTGACCTTTACAAAATGTACCTTGATATCGGTTTGAATGTAATTTGCGTCTGTGAAGTGTTGAACTGAATTTAAAAAAAAACAAAGATCTAGAATCAAACTATCAGGGGAAAGAAAGGAGAGCTTTAGTTAGATGGCCATAAAAATGCGTTCTATTTATTCGTGTTATGCATATCGTATATCTGCCATTATTACGCGAGTATCTATTATAGTTCACAGAGTTCACGGATGTTATTCAATGACGATTCATCGTCTCGATAGCTATCATTAGTGCAACCATTCTGTGTCATGGTTTCTAGCTGTAGGGCAATTCTTTAAAACTCAGAGCTGTAGGGGAATTTTATGGGTCTAGGAAATTGGAGAACATTTACAAAGCTATTTAATTGCTTTAGAGTTATTTATTTTATTTTTATCCGGGCGTCTATAAGAATCTGAAAGAATTAGTTTTTCAAGATAGGAAAATCAGGAATTTAGGAACTTTACTTTCAAATTTTTATCTATTACCTATGTCTAATTAAAACAGTGGTAAATGAAAACATCTTTACCTGCTTGTGTTTGATTTTCTTACTCGCATACGCTTTTTCTAATATTGGATTCGGCTGAGGCTTCTTTGGTCGTGTGCTCTTTACACCTACGTATCTTCCGAAGGGTGCGAAACAATACCTGCGCGTCGATAAGGTAACTTTTAGCAAGACACATGTGTTAAAAGAAAAACAAAGATCTAGAGTCAAACTATTGGGAAAAAAGGAGAATTATACAACATACAATAAACATTTAAAAACTCTGTTATTCGGTATTGCCACTTTAATCGATATATACATTTGGAAAATTTTTTCAAGGGTGCGAGTACAATCACGTAAAAGAAATTCGCCTGAATACCACACAGTTAAAGTTTGCAAAAACGGTTAATTTTTTAAATAATTTTATAATCTCGTCGCTAAATATCTAAAACGTTAAATGCATTCCTTTCGCGAAGCTATAGATGCAACGATAGTTTGATTCCGTATTCGACGTGCCTCTTGAATACCTATACCTAAAGCTGTTTACTAGGCCGCGCGCGTACAGAGGTAACCGATTCGTCGAAGAGAAATTTTCCAAGCACGCTGCGCGCTACTTGACCGATCGTAGAGAAATTTCGAAATCGTTGCGAGAAAAACACGCATTTCTCCGTCTCCTAAATTTAAGAACCGCGCCGTATCTGCCGCGAAGGAAGTCGAATACTGTATTCCGCGCTTACAGACGGATCGTTTGAAAAATCCAAAAGCTAACCTCTAAAAGGGAAAGGTATAGGTATGCGTGGCGTCGACACCGGGCGACCATGGTTCGAAAACGATACGATGATTTTGTGCAAAAATTTTGTTCGTACCTCTCTAAAGCGTATCTTACGAGGAGAAGCACAAGGGCCATCGGCAAGGGATATATCAAGTGTCGATGGTCCGCAAACTTGTTGTCCGAATTCGGCGCGATGTCATTCCAAGTCATGTTGGGGGGTAACCAAATGTCAGGCGACCAAAAGGTCTCCGAAATGTTCTTGAAAACTTCCATGGTACTATCGAATCGGACCCGTCACCCTCTCTCCCGTAGCACCGGTTTAATTTTGCGAAGGAGGTTCACGCGAGAACGAGATTTTCACCCACTTTTTTTCTCTTACCCGACGTCTCACCGCGACGATACGCGGCCCACGCCCACGAACTTTGGCGAACTGTACTGAATGAAAGCTGTACGTACACGGACTAGATTACCAGATACAGAAACAAGAAACGTAAAGAGATACCAGAGCTCGCGCGTGTACTGTGGTAGTATCTCGAAGCGTAGATGATCTCTACCGTGAAATAACATTCCTCGCAAGTGTACACCTATACGTATAATTATGGGTATACGTACATACGCGGAATGGAAGATGTGTGTCGCTCGTTGAGATAAAGCGGGGTTCTCATGCGTCCGGAAGGCTCGCGAAGAGCAGAATGCGTAAACACCGTCAGCCAATTAGCTCTTCCGCGTGCGTCTGCCTGCCTATCCGCACCAATCCGCATGCCGCACACCGCATGCCCTTCGGACGCATGAGAACCCGGTGTAAGCAAGGATCCATAGATGGCGCGCCCGCTGTAATTACGTCGTTTCCGTTTTGGAGTTCACCGGTAGCGCCGGTAGTTCGTTTTCAAAAGTCCTCGGTTACGGGTGCGATGCAGTTATACGGTCGGGCTCGTTCTTTTTATGCAAGGACGCGACAATGTGGTAAAGGAGATTCGTCGGTGTCGTTATCGTGAGACTACTGATCGCGCAGAGACGATTACGCGCGTGTCTCAAAGTGCCATAAGAATTTTCGTTCGTATTCGCTTCGAACAATCGTGCGTGCATCAGCCATTTTGCGACCTCGTGAGCCGCAGGAGTAATTTAGTGGCCTTTCGATTGTTTTGCGTTTGCCGGTGCATTCTTTTTCAGCGTTTTCGAGCTTCAGTTTGTGAGCGCGACGCGGTGCCTTTCGAGTTCATTTGTTTTTACGCGTTGACTCGCTATCGCGAAAATTGTTGCAGCGCGCGCTGATTATATTCATAAAACCAGAGTGCCGAGAGTTTTTTCAATCGTTTCGACAATCACGCGAAAAACTGGAGGTGTTCAAATGCAAATCAAAGTCGAGCAAGTTATTGGATTACTTCGATAATGGATACGATTTCGTAGTTTGATGAGGAAATTGCAGCAGTCTTGATCATTGGGAAACGAGTTGGTGATGAGACAAAGGTACTTAAATATAATATTTAATTTAATGGCGTTTCTCGATGGTACAATATTTACAGATGATAAAGAACAATTTTGTATACGCTTACGTTCGACGTAGCCTCGTAATAACTCAAGACTTCCCTGATACATATTTACATGTAGATGATAAACTTTGACACTTCTTTACACATCCGTACACTGGAATGTAGTTCTAACGCACCGGACGACAATTTACTTTATCGCAGTTTCGTTCGCCAAAAGTAACACCGGTAAAACTCATCGGACTTTCGCCACATCCCTTCATAGGCAGAGATCCCTCGCGTTTCGAACGGCGTTCGAATAACGCGTCCTTAATTGTACGTTTCGTGAATTGATTACTCGTTTGGAATTCGTCGACTGTCTTTGGTATTCCCGACTAACAGATTCGTTTTTAAATGAATTTACCGACATCGAGACCGCGCACAGTCACTTTGAGCTGCAGTTTCGCTTCGAAGCTCGTAGACTCGCTTCGTACTTGGTTTCTGTAATTTACACGAGTCTTTTAAAATATTACGCGCACGAGTTCTTTAACGCATCGACAGACTTTTCAAACGCTTAAATACGTATGTATAGACGCCTACGTACGGGGCATCGCGAGCTTTGAAATATTATTCCTAAAAATCACTCGTAAAGTAAAATCGACTTTGCAATTTTATTGGGAGACGCGAATGCACCTGCTCGCGATACGATTATCCCGCGATAGCGACATCGAGATCCACGGTCGAACTCGAATCTTTTAAAGCTATACGTATCAATATCCGCCGGACAGCCGGAAAGGAATTATCAGTGTCCCCCCCCCCCCTTTCGGAGAGCGGTCGTTGTCTCTGGACGGACCGCGAATCGGTATAAACGAACGAAATCGTTACCATTACACCCAATTCGCGATACCACCTTGCAATCTCTTAATATCTCTCTCTCTTAACGGAAAATTCGACAGGTACGCATTTTTGGTCCGAATTTAGTCCCCGTTGAGAGCGTGCGAGGGTATTTCAACATACATACGAACCTATGTACGCAGCGTACGGAAAGGATGCATGCGGGTTTGAGGAAATGGAAATTTTCAAAGCAACACGCATCATGCATTCTTTCGATTTAACTCGCGTACTTTCGCGTCGACACTACCACTTATCCTACGTAACGAACGCCTTAGCCCCCCCCCCCCTCCCTTCTCCCCCGTTTATATATCACACTTCGCTCCGTGATTATCACAATTTCTTCTCTCGTAAAAACGTCAGTCCCTCACGCCCTATCGCTTCTCTCACTTTCAACCGAAGCTATAGAATTTACGGTCGCGGTATTCTTATTCTCCGAGTCCGCGTCGCTTTTGTACAAGCTCGAATTCGACGCAGCCAGGAGAGGCTCGTTGTTGGTAGGTAAAATTCCAGCGTTCGCGTCCTCGATGGCTTTTCGCAGCTAAACAGAAAATTTGATAAGTTTATACGAGTTATGGCTACATATTCTACACGCGAGAATCGTCGTACTTACTTCCTTCAAGGCGACTACCCCGACTAGCCTTCCTATCGCGGTCACGTACGCATGATTCACCCCGACCATGCTGAACAGGCTGTGCACCTTGAGCAACGACGTCCTCTCGACTAGTTGAAAGGGTGCCGGATCGATTCGACACCTCGAAAAGTCCACTTCGAGCGCCATTTCACTTTCCTCCCATTGTTTTTGGTCTTCGGCGGACATGTCTATGACTCTTTCCCGAGGCTGAAAAATGAATCGGCCCGCAAGTGCGTAGAGTCATGAATTTCTATACGAGCGACGATATACTCACGAGCTGAACTTTCTTGGACGTGGCTGGACTGGGAGACAACATCGGTCGATGGGGTGGAACGTTCAAGCCCTCGATGCTATCGCGCCTGGCATTATTTATGACGGCACCCTCGGAACCTATTTCGGGATCTGGATCGACATCCTGCAGCGTGGCCGATTTTCGAAAGATCGCCTCGAACGCCAATCTTATCCTGAAACGACGATCCCTCGATTCATCGAAATGTCCATCGCGGGCCGAAATTGCACGTTTTACCTGCTTTCCGCACCAGTCACGGTCGTGTACGGCGTCACAGCCGGGCTCACCATCGGACTGAACCCTTTGAGGGTAAACGAATTCGTCTTCTTCAAAATCGACTTCTTTGGTTGACCGCCAAATACTGGCGAGTGATAAGTGTGCTAAAATCGAGAGATAATACACTTGTATGTTCGAGTGTCTCTTTGGGCAAATAACGCAAAAATCTGGACTCGTCATCGAGTAGATATCGGATACGTACGTGGTCGGAATTTCCACCGGCTGTCGACGCGAGGTCGTTTACGCTCTGCCTTTGCAACTTGAGTATGTCTGGAGCCGGTATCACTTCGAATCTCGAAGGCCTTCTCGTTCTCTCCTGCTCCCTGAGTTGCTTCTCCATCTCCTCCCTCGCCTTCTTTTCAGCTTCCTCGTGCCATCTCTGAGCCACCTGTAATTTTGCAAAAAAGCACCGTATCACTTGAGATCCAGTGCGCGATCAATTTCAACGAATCGTTCACTGCCAAATCCGGAATCCTCACCTGTAATCTCCTCTCTCGACCGATGTGTCTCTCTATTAGCTTGATTAGCTCCAGTCTTTGAATGGATCCAAGAAGTATCATCGACTCGGGATTGTCCACCAGTGGGAAGCCCCGAAGTTTTCGGTTCTCCTTCAGGATGTTCTTTAATTTTTGATAGGTAATACCGTGCCATATGTACTTGATGTCCCGCACCATGAAGTCCTCCACGTAAACGTGGTACATGCCTGTGTGAAAAAATGGAGCTTGACGAAATACCTTACGGTTGATTTATAACGCGCGTTATCCGTGGATTCGTTCTCCTTCGGAATTACGTATCCCTCTTACCCACGCGTCTTCCGTAATCCTCATGCGTAAGCTTAATGAAATAATGGCGCAACGTTAGTACTGCAAGCGAGTTACGTCTCTTCTTACACATCGCGTACGTAATTTATACGGTAGGGGTTTGTGAAAGGAACATTTTCGCGTGCACGAGAACAATAAATCAGAGCGAGGTGTGGCGCGGTACCGTCGCGATCAATTTTGGTCACTGTTATCTCGTTACACGTATCGACTCGGGCCGCAAGTCCGTAGGCAACGAGATAATCGTAGTCGAGGCTGATCGGAATAGTACATCACTCTATCGTAACGAGGGGTAGCTTTTGGGAGGGATCAAAGGTTAAGCGCGAAACGAGGCGCGCGCGTTACTCACCGGAACTCGACGGCAACAGATCGGGAAGGTAGGGTAATTTCTTGATAAGGATGATACTGTCGTATATACTGGGCTGCAGCAACGCGGCGATCGCGTTACTAATGAGCACCGCGATCATTATCGGGACAATGTGCGTAATTTGTCCGGTCATCTCGAAAACGATGACGCTGACGGAAATGGTGTGGGTTACCGCTCCAGAAAATGCAGCAGCCCCCACCGTCGCGTAACCTCCTGAAACGATGAGCGATCGGATGCGGGGTAAGTGACAGGGTAGAGAGGCTCGGCGAAAAATACATACGATCCAGTTACATCGCGAAGAGAGCCGTGCTTACCAGGAATAATGGGAGTTATGATCCCTCCGTATCTCACGCCGTTTGGGAACCAGAGTGCCATGCCCTCGCCCACGACTCTACCGATCGCGGCACCGATCTTGAAGACGGGAATGAAGATGCCCGACGGTACGGGCACCGTCGAGCTTACGATGGAGAAGACAAACTGAAACGAGGCCAAGGAAGGTCTCAAAACTCGATGTTTTCCACGAGTAAGCGGCGGTGATTTTTTAACAGGAAGGGGGAGGAGAAGAGACGGATTTTCTCGCGGGACACGTCAATATTCACCGTGAAGGCTATGTAGCCGAAGAGCCCCACGAAGACGTCCGAGTGTTTGGTCGACCAGTGCTTGACGATATTCATTTCCTGCACGTTCAGACCCTCCTTCGTCCAAGTGAAATTGGTGAAGAGTCCGCTGACCTGATCGTGTGTGTTCAGATCACCCGCCATGTATTGCCCCAATCCCAGCGGGAAGGAGACGGATGCCACCAGCAGCGAGACGATGCCGGGATATAGAAAGCGGCTGAAAAAAACCGCGAAGACGCATCAGCGTGGCTGGAAATCGAGGCGATCGGAGACGCACGCACGCGCCACGGCAGCGTTATACTCACTTCTTTTGCAAGAAGCTGTTCACGCTCTTGTTCTTCCTCATGAAGATGACGTACTGCCGATGCAGCCAGACGTAAAACGCACCGCCCAGACCGCTGCCGACGCCTATCAGACCGAAGACGAATAGCTCCTGAGGATCGAAGGGGAAGTCCATGGTAAAGTTCGTGGCGAACATGGCGGTGATGGTTTCCTCCCTTTGGAACCAGATCGCCAGCAGTCGAAACATCGTGGCGCCGCAGACGGCGGCGAAGAAGCCCCTCCAGTAATTCCTCACGGCGAAGTACACCGTGGTAACCTCGATGCTAAAGAGGACACCTCCTATCGGTGCCGCGAAACACGAGGCGACGCCGACGGCGCAAGCCGCCGCCAGCATCTCGCAGTTTCTGCTCTCGTTCTCGTATATCCCTTGAAAGCTGGTGACCAATTTCGAGAGCAGCGTTGCGGTGATACTGGCTATGTGGACGAAGGGACCCTCCTTGCCCAACGGCAGACCCGAACCGAGCGTCGCGGTCAACCCGATCGACTTGGCCACCAGAGTCCGAAATGTGAGGTACTCCTTGAGCGCCACCCCGCGCAGGATCGTTTTCATCTCGGGAATGCCCGATCCTATGCTCTGCGGGGCGACTATGTGCACGAAGCCGGCGCTGAAGAGGATCAGACAGACCGGAAGGGAGATCCAGGCTAGGTATTGAAGCGCCGGGTGCGTCGCGAGGTCCTGGTACAGCCATATCCTGGCTGGTGGGGAGAGAGAGAGAGAGAGAGAGAGTAAGAACGCATCGTCGGTACCTATTTGACGCGATCGGGGAATTCTGAAGAATTCTTTCCCCGTCTTGTGTGTGAGAGAGAGAGAGAGAGAGAGAACCGGCCATATACGCAATGGTATCACCTGACAGGTCGCCTGTACATCGGACAGGTGTATGTGACAAAATTTGCAGAAGAGAATCGAGATTTCATATTTTTCATCTGAACCTGTCAGGTGTGCCGTTGCGTGTATGGCCAGCTCAACGCATTTCTTCCGCGGCGATAGGGAAAAGCGCAGCTATCAGGCCGACATCTCGAAGGAAGTGTTGGAAACCAACGCGTCTTACGCACCCTACAGACGCTACAGAGCATTTACATCGCCGATGCATTTTGATCGATGTGAATATCGAGCGGGGAATTCTCTGGCAGCGAATGCGTACCTGTCGCTGTAGTTTGACATTGTTATCGCGCGTGTAGGTATGCGCGCGTATAGCGACTCACGGCTAAAGTGTCCTCGCGGTCGATAATATGTTGCGGCGCGGTGTAAAAACGCGACGATAAGGTCGTGCCGTGAAAAACAAGCATGCAATTTCGAGGGCTATACCGACCGCTGTTGCATACGGAGATGCCTCGATCCATGGCGTAACTGAGAAGGGCCATTATTATTCCCAAGAGGGCCAGAAATACCCAATCCTCCCCCAATCTCGCGCCTGTATGCTTCCAAGCAAAGGCCACGAGCGCCGAGAGCTTCCTGCACAGCGGACCTTTCTTCCTCGACTTCCTGAGCTCCTCGGCTCTGGACTTGTCCAACTTCCTCCTCGCCTTGTCCTGGGATCGGAGCTTCCTCGCTTCTTCTTTCGCGTATTCACCGAGATCCTTCGTATAGCGACCATACATCTGAAACGGAGAGAGACGCAAAGATATTGAACGACGCGACACTCGGGGGGGCCACGTTTAGTTAACGTGCGGCAAGCAGGCTGGATAAAAAAGTCTTTCAACCGGCGATAGACCGCGCGCGTCGTTCGTAGCTCGCGAGGGAGTTGCGGCTTTCGGATTACGGGATGATGTTGCGGATGGGGGGTGGACCGAAGAAATGCGGTCTAGAAAGCGCGAGCGATCGAAATGTACGTCAGGACCTCGAAAAACGTGGAAACTTACGACGTAGTCATCGTTACAGACAAAGTAGGCCCTGTTCAGGGCAACCGCCGGCATGAAAGGAAAATCCAAAGTTCCGTCTCGCCGCGGGCACTCGAATCACCGACGTGGGCACCGAAATGCGCGATAAGCCCAATTTCGAACTCTCTCACATTTTCCGCGACCAGCTCGAACGGCCACGTGATTCTTTTTCGAGCCGGGCAAACATTTCCGAAAAGTCGAGCAAACGGTCGCGATGCAAAGTCCAGACGATGATCGTACGCGCGCGCGCCCCCGCGCGCGCGGGCGCGGGGCGTCCACCTCACTCCGCGGCTTCCCGTCGCATATTTCCCTGTTCTTCTATTCTTCCCGTTCGCGAAATCGAGTGAAAACAATCGAGTTTTCGCTCTCGCGTCGCGCGCGAACTCGGACTGCCGCTCGCGTCGTCCTCCCCGTCCGGTCTAACTTGAATTTGTCGAAATTTGGCAGCAGTTGAAATCATTATTTTTAGCCGCCAGCCGAGTGCGTGTCCTATTGTTTATGCGGTGCTTGCGACGCCACGATCTCCGCGGCGGTATATCGGCCCCGATTGATCGCGATTGAATCGACGGATTGTCGGTCACGCGCGCACCGATGACTCGCGACTATTTTGGGGGTGAGAGGGGGGCTAAAAGTGCCGCGGGGTAGAAAGTATCGTTCGGTTGGTCTCTTAAAAAATGAATGACTATTTGATAACTGCTCGATATGGAAATATGTAGTCTCTCCATATGCGACAGCTGCTGGAGAGACCTCTGATTGCGAATAAACGAAGCGGAGTTTATTTATGAAAATCTATCGAACGGCACTTTTCACCTCCGGCACTTTTAGCCCCTGTCTACTCTCCTACGTAGGTATACCGCAAGTCACGGTCAAGCTTCAGCGATCAATGCCGATCGCTCCTCGAACGGGGAGAGTGACGTTGGCGCGCGTTTATCTTCCGGTTCGAGATCGAGCGATAGGTGCAGCCTCACCGAGCACGGATCGAATTGGATTTGCCAACGAAGCGATCGCATCGCGTGACCGTATCGATTAGCTTCAATTAGAAGTTGTTCGCACGAATGAAGTGAGCCGTAGCGTGGCAGATTTTTTTTCGCGCGACTCGCTGACTAATCAGACTTATCGCTGCGTACACTCGGCCACCTTGAATTCGTAGTATGTACGCTATTACCGCGAAGCGCGAGTCAACATCGCCGATCGGGTTTACGCGCGAAAATATCGGGACGTTCGCTTCTGTCGATTCGCGAACGTTCGACGAGATTTTCGACTCGTCGCGAGGGTGTGAAGTCGAATCGCGATTTCATTCGGCGACATCCGAAAGCCGAAGAACCGCGGGTGCCCGTCGAGAGACATCACCGTTGTCGTCTCTGTAGCCAATCGATCGCGAGGCTTCGATTGCGACTGACGTCGCGTACCTATCGATTTGCCTTCTGGCAGCTCCGATCCTTCGCTCTCAAAGCGCGTTGGACCTCTCGACGAGAGGCGCGAGTAAAAAGTAAATATAGTTCATCGCGATTATAGACGGAGCTCGGATGAAACTCGCGAGCGACCTCGAGCGAAGTCCACGAAGGGATTCGCTTTTGTGGGTCGGGAATTTTTGTCTCACGGTTCTCTCAAAACGCCCGAACCTTTCGTCGCGATCCGCTCGACACGCGGGAACGTCGTGGATCGCGTCACGCCGCGCGAAAGACATTGTTGCTTTTCGATCGATCGACTCGTTTACGGTGATCCCGAAACGAGCCCGAAAACGCAAATTTACTGCAACGAGGACGACGTGCGTTAATTTCGCGAATTCGTCACGCAAAAGACGGCGAATCGCGGGAGCGATCGAAAAACTTGAAAAACGAATTATTTTTCTCCTCGTCGGGCGTAACGGCATCCGCCTTATCCGAAGTTCGCGATAACCTTCTCGCGTGTGCGCACGGACGACCGACATTCGTCTTCTGCGTGTGCCCGCCCGGAGACCCTACCGCCCCGCGCGATAACCGCCGTGACATCGGCCCCGTTGAGCGCCTCGCCGCGACGATATTTCGATGCAGCTGGAATTTACTCGACCTCGCGTTCGCGTATTCGTCGCGATCGGCCACGCGCGCGAATAAAAGAAAGCGAGCGAGGAAAGTTTCTCGACGATGAGAGTCTAAGATAGGGCCGACTCTCGCGCCGGGGGAATCCGCTCGTCTGGTCGCCACGGCACGGCGTAGCAGGCGTCGTAAATCGCGCGGAGAAGCGGCTTCGATCGCGATTATCTCCGCGTGGACTCAGTAATTGAGGGTCGAAATTGAATCTGTACCTCTTCGAAAATCGCGGTTCCATCTACGAAAGAATATTTGGCGTGTACGGGAAGCGGGATAACGTTCGCCGGAATCTCGCGTTTCATGCCGTCATAAATAATTATTGCTAGTCTCAAAAAAGTTGTAGGTATCTTGAATCGAGAACGCATGATCTTACAAATTTAAAAAAATACAGATTCTTGGTCGAACACTGTATATTACATTCTCGAGTCAAGAGTACCTTTTCGCTGGAACAAGAAATTCTTTCTGCGCGAAAAAAAGCAAACGCTCGAACCTACACTGAGAACCAAACTGGTATATTTAATTAAATCGGCATTTACGGATGGGGTAATGCAGAATTATTTGCTTCGACTGATAAATTTCGGTCATAACGATTAACGGTTATATGAAGGAAACAGGCTGTAGTCCGTTCAAGTGAATTACAATTAGTCCAAGTAACTAGATCTGCATTCCCCCACCTGTAACAAATCTACTGCATTTTTTTTTCTCCGTGTATCAAATACATATTTGCACGAAGAAAGTCATAGCTCGATCCTGGAATTATATATACAATGTTTTTGATCGGTGAAAACATTTTTCGCACCAGCAATTATGTCTCTCAGTGCACCTCGTGCTCCAGAGAGACACGCGGGGAATAATGGATGCGCGTGCAAAAATCACTTCACGCGTGACCGAGCGGTCACGTGACAACGCGCTGTCGCTATGCCGAGCACGCATTCCTAGCGCATGCATAACGAGTGCTTCGAGCGGATGGAAGTGTGCGTCGGTCGCAAAAGCACGGTAGAATGAACAGGTCCGCTCCTCGAAGCGGAATTCGTCCCTCGCGATCTAATCGTCGTTCTATTCAACGCCGTCGCGAAAATCACCCGCGGTGAGTCGCGCGAGGTCGACGGGATAATGCTGCTGAGATACGAATCGAGCGGAACAAGGATCCCTCGGTGTCCGGCATCGATCGATGATGGGGCGTTTCAACGAGAGCACACCTCGTTGGGAGTGCACTCTCGTGAGTGGACGTCTTCGTTAATTATGAATCGCCGCGAGCTAAACGACGCGGTGGCGTTATTGTTATACATCTATTCGAAATATTCATACGACGTATCTTCTCCGTCGCGGAAGTTGCCGTTTTCGTAATGAAGCGAGAATCGACGCCGGGACGCAGTGTGCGACTCGACTTGAGCGACAATGTTTCAAGGATGCTTGGTCCGAAGGACGTGGGGTCGGACGGGGCGACGCGACGTCTCGAATTTACCGCGACCGAGTCAAGTGACCGGGGTGCACGGGATTCGGATCTCCCCGCGAATATCATCAGTCGACGTCAGAGTGGATCTAGAAGAGCGTTTACTTCGTCCGCATATTTGGCATTTGCCCAAAGGTCGCGCGGGATCGTACAATGTATGTACATATGACGGAGAGCTTCTCGCGAGCTGCAGGCGAGGTGCAGTCGCGTTAGCCTCGATTGATTGGACGATCTTATCCCTAATTTATCAATCTTTAACGAGGAAACGCGCGCGTGTCCCGTGAAATTGTAGTCGCGACGCACGCATCTCCTGGCACGAGCGTCGCCTACGAGAAAAGCGACGTACATACGTGCGTATATATCGCCTCTTGGCAATTCATACCGGGCTTTGTCTGGGAATGGTCTAGCGAGCCGTAATAACGATTTAATTATAAACACTCTCGGCGTTGTCCTCGCGCGCGTGGAACGCCTGAGATCGAATTGGGAATTTTCCGGTTAGGTAGCCGGGCGCGGCGGAAGAGAAGCGTGCGAAGATGCATTCCGATATTCGATAGAGATAGAGAAAGAGAGAGAGAGGAAGGTCGGAGAGAAGAAGCTCGACGCATCCTTCCGGCGAATAGCTAAAATGAGCAACTCGTGACGATCCTTACAATAGTGTTAATGTAGTCGAACGGATCGAACTCCGGCGGTTCTTCCTCCTGGATGGACGGAGGACAGGGATAGAACGCTTGCGACGGTCTGATCAAAGATAGAAAAAAAACGTGACTCTTCGTGAGGCGATCCGGAGACTCGATTATGTTTTTTTCTTCGTCTCGAGCTGAAAGCTCAGCGGTATCATTTTTGTATCGTTCTCCCCTTAATTCCGCGTCGTCGTTGTAGTATCGTCGAATCGAGTGGTCAGCACCCCAGATAGACAAATGTACGTAAATTGTACAGCAACTTTAGGTAGTATCGGATGCACCAGGGTGTTGTGCGCTAATTATGAGTCATCATTAAGAAAGCATATATTTGTGTTATTAAATGACTCCAAACTGATACGAATAAAACGCTAAACATTTATTCAATATGTGCACAATTTTTCGCAAATGTGTCGCTACGATAAATACGATGATTAATTTGAATCACACTATGACGTAAATTTTTCGTATTCTTTAAAGAACAATTATCTTTCCAACCTCGTGCGGTTAAACAAATGTGAATTACTTGAGAACGATCAATTATTTGCAGTGCGTAGGAACGCCGTGAAGATCGTACAAGCCTATCTGGGTCTCTCTACCTGTGCGGATGACTCTTTCGTTTTTCCCTCAGCTTCGCCATGAGCCTCGTGAATTCCTCCCACTCCTTGTCCACCTCTTCCTCGCTCCCCTCCGGGTGGTAGTGATGGAGCTTCTCCTCCAAAAGTTGACTCTTTTGGCTCGCCATGATCGTCGCGAACACGAAACGCGGCCCGCCGCGCCGACGGATCACCTCCTATTTCAGTCGCCGGACCACTCTCTCGACTTCGCGCCGCGTTTCTCGCCGAGAAACCGACGCTATTCGCTCGACGCTGGACGCGCGATCGCGTCAGCCGGTTTGATCAATCGGAGCTTTTTCGTTCAGAGTCATTTCACCGAGGACGACCGTCGCTTCGCCGCGTCCCCGGCGAATTCTCGATCCCCCCCACCCCCCTTCGCGCGCGAAATAAAACGCGTAGCCGCGCTCGCTCGACGAGCTTCCTTCTCTCTCAATTATTGCAACTCGCGCTGCGCGCAACCGGAAATCAAATCGCGGCGCTCTCGTAAGCGCCACCCCGTCGCCGCGAGCATCCACACTAGTGTTTATTTTCTGGGCGTCGCAGACCGCGCGTATCGGACGCGCATCGACATCGCGTTATCGCCGCGGCGTCGTCACGACGGGTTCGCAAAATTAGCGACGCTCCATTGTCGACGGAGCGAGTGAGTCACACTGAGAACGGCCCGGCGGACTTGGGCCACTCGGGCCTGTGGGTCAATTTATAAACTCGTTAGCCTCCCGACATCACCGCGAGTCGCACACACACACATGCGGCAATTTTCCCGTGCGGAGCCATGAGCCGTCCGGTGGCCGCGCGCACGGCGATTGCGAGCCAACTCGACCGATCGAGGAGGCGTTTTTGACTAGTAAAATCGGGAGCTGCATTCTCCTGCCCTTCATTCGAACTCAATCCGAGACGAAATTCGTCTGCGACGGCGAACGTGTGCGCTCCGACCGAGTAAATCGAAAGAGCGTCGGTGAGAGCGAGGGGGATGAGTGACAGATATAATCGAACTTGGAAAATGCGAGACGAAGAGTTTTGATGAGTTTTTCAATCATGCCTAATCGTACGCGCACTCTCGCCTCGCCGTAGATGCGCGTGAGCTACGTCACGGCTAACGTTGCAGAGCGAGAGCGGCGCGCATGTACATATGTGTACCTAAGTACTACCTATACGTACCTCGTACGCGCCGAGCAAAGGACGTAGTGGCGAGACGAGGGGGGGGGGGGGGGGGGGCGGCGGATGAACGTATGAGCGGGAGATGGAGAGGAAAGATGGCGTTTTCTCGAAGAAATATCTTTCATCGACCAAATTTGCCACCCAGAGCTGATCGCGGGGAAGAGTCGCCCGCTCATCGTACGTCGTTCCAACACGGAAAAAAAAAACCAGTAATTTTTACGGCTTCTTACAGCAGCGCTGAGACTCGAGCTCATTTTCAAGAATTTGTACCGAGGGGAGACAGTTTTTTATTTGCTCTCGCAAATCAGCGCATAGAACAATCTCCTCTGAACGAATTCTGGAAAATGAGCTCGAGTCTCAGCGCTACTGGATGAAGCTGTAAAAAAATGCTCGTTTTTTGTTCCCTTTGAACGTCGAAACGCGCGCGCGAACGAGCGAGCGTGAAACGTTACCGGAGAAATTTGTTGGCACGACTGTACGAAGCAGTTCGGTAATGGGTTACTTCCCCCCGACGAGGGCTCGTAGGAAGTCGCCTTCAAAGTCACGAGTCGTCGTCGTCGTCATCGTCGTTGATCAAAATTGTATCGCGATTCCGCCCGGATCTCGTCACCTCCGAGTCGCGTAACACGCGGTGCGTCGCGACGAGAGAAATGAAATATTGAAGAGAGAGAGGGAGAGACCTGTCGCTCTTCGAGGATTCGAGAGACGGGCACCGTCGACGCGTATGACCATCCGATCCGGCCGTTATCTCTCGCGGGGCTTCGTTCCACCAGTATGTAATCTTTCCTTCTCATATCCTCGCGTGGAACGTCAATTCCGCAACCGAAGCCGAGAAGGTGGTATCCGGCTCCTCGCACTGTTGTCCGACGGAAAAATCGTCGAGACCCCCACGTATCCCCTCACTCGGATCGAAATGTAATACCGGAGAGCAAGCGCGACGTGTCGAACGAGTCGCCGAATTTCGGAGAGAAGAGAGAAACTCGCGAAAAGCCCCCTCTCTCTCTCTCTTCCTTCCCGCGATTAAGAGATTTCGAATCGACTATTCACGACGGTAGAAAAGGACTGAGCCGTTATTTTCGTATGCGCGTCGCCGTGAAATTGTTCGAGCACGGCTATAAATTTGCCCATTTATTTGCCCACGTCTTCGCGATAGCCGACATATTGATCGTGGAAAAACAGAGATAACGGGAGATGTAAGCTCTAATGAGACGCGCGATAATACAAACTTGCGATCAAATTGCGCGACGATATCGCGTGCATCCTCGCCTCGCTCGTACGTCCCGCGAAGGAGGAAAGGTGGAGGGATGGAAAACCCCGCGTGCTTTTATATTTATTCCTCGGTGTCTAGTGAGAATCGAACGATTTTTCCTGATCAAGGTAACCGTCCCAATAGCCGGACGACGACTGAGCTCAGTATCCCGAACAGCCATACAAATGAATATAGCAGATTTTACTGAGGGTTCTTACTAATAAAGTTTACTTTATATGTTGTTAATTGATTGATGATTTCTTCCACCACCAGTCGTTTCTTCTTATCTCATTCAATTATTTAAATTATACTCAAATACGTCCGGCTACCAAGACGTGTCCTGCTCTATTGGGACAGTTATTTTACGGAGATGTCGGGAAAAATTCGGAATGGGTAAGAACGATTCGTTTCGCTTCTCGACTTTGACCGCGCTTACGCACGGTAGCGTAATGCCAGCCATACACGCTGAAAGAGAGAAATAATTTGAGGTACGAGTTGTCGCCGATTGCAAAATTATTCTCGCCTGACCTGGTTGGAGATTTTTTTATTAAATATTTGTCGATTTTTCTCAACGTTTTTCGACGGTCGACGCGCGTTAATTCGAACCGTCAACTGTGGTGAGGACACATCCAATCCGAGCCGTTCTCGTCGCCGCGACTCGCGCGAGGAGGTTCATTTAGGCGCGTACAGTCGATCGCAGAAAGGCGAACACACACGCGCTTCGACGATTTTTCTTTCGCATCCGCACAGCCTCGATGAGGAGCTGAAAAGGCGAAACGGGATTTCCGCAATGGTTTGACGCGACAGCCAACGCTATTATCGCTGCGACTTCTCGTGGCAGGCGATTTATTTCTTTCGACCAGAAGGTGTGTCTCATATGTTCAGCGCGAGGACGAACGTCGCTCGAAACCCTCGCTAGTGACTCTATACGGACGTTCCATGGGTTCCATGACCCCACGTGGTATCGGGCCGGTGAATCAGTTGATGCGACTCGCGCGAAGCGCGCGCAATGAACGCATCCCTCGAGTGTGCGATCGCATTTTGGACGAATCGTCGCTCGTAATCGCGGTTGATCTTCTTTCCTGCACTCACATGCACGTACGTGGTCTCTTCGTCGAGCGCAACGACCACACATGTCCGAGGTCGAACGCAGCCGTTCGCTTCTTTTGGCTCTCGAATAACGGGGAAAACAAATGAGCATTCATCGCGGAGAACGCGGTCAGTGTCGAGCGCTCATCACCGCGTCGATGCAACGTTTGCAGTACGACAAAATTACGGGGCATCGTCGCGAAAACTGGGTCTAGGACGAAAGCGGTGCTTACGGAGCGAGCGCGGCGTCGGCTTCTTCATTATCAGGCTAACGAGAGCGAATCTGATTAGCGATCATTGATTCGCGATCATCGCGGGTGGCGCTCGGTCACGAAAAACGTCGGTTTTTTTCCAGCTCGGATTTTTCAGCGGTCCGCGGAGCCGGACGATAAAAAAAACCGCGTCGTGGATCAGGGCTGTCTCGTTATCCGATGATCTACCGAGTACCTACCTCTTAATTAATTATTTGTCCGTATTCACGCCGATGAAAAATGTACCCTTTGACATTTTTCAATTTTTTTTTTTTTTTTCGCAAATATCGTAATCTCTGCAATTGAACTTAGGAGAATCCTGCACCGAGAGAGCGTGTTTATTTGTAGTTAATAAAGGTTTGTTCTCCGATATGGCGAAATAATCATTTCGTTGGACCGCGTTAATATTCGTTAACTATTACGATATCTATTTGGCACGATTAAACCCTTCGAGACAATCGTTTGAATGAAATAAACAATCTAATATAATTAACATCAATATTGTTCTCCTAACCGAATGTTTATTTTCTCATAGATTTGAAATTACATTTATTAGCCATTAATCAACTGTTTTATCAGTTTATCCAGGGTGTCTCAATAAAAAACCAAGGTAGCATCGCTTTTATGAGGGGAGGAGAGGTGGGGGATAATTTTTTCCTCGACATAGATCGCCGCGGTGAATACATATACATAAATCCATTCAGTTTACGATGGTAAATCCCTGGGCGGAGCACCTCTCCGTCCTGCGGCTGCGAGCGATAAGCGCCGACGGCAAACACGCCGATAAACTTTTCAACTCGCCGCGTACGTCGGTGCCGATAATTGGCGGCAAAAAAAGTAGCTCGGTAACGAGGACAGACGAGGAGCAGCGAAGCGAGAGTGGGCGTACCTGTGCGCACTAATTGACGCGAAGTCATCGAGACCGCGCGACGATGACAACGATTAAAATCAATCGGCCCGCGGCGAGACGAATCGTACAGGAAACGTTTGATGAACGCGGGGCTCCTGTCCACCTGTTGACGCGTCACGCCGCGGTCCCCCGATTCGCTTCTTGTCCACCCAGCGCCGATGACGGCATTGAAAGGTCGCTACACCAGCGCCTTACGACCCCTCTTCCCCCTCTACGCCGCGTCAACCATTTGTGCGAACGCTCGTTATCTCGTATTCCCGATAAATCTGTTTACTAAGTCCGTAGGAGAGAGAGAGAGAGAGAGAGAGAGAGAGAGAGAGAGAGAGAGAGAGAGAGAGAGAGAGAGAGAGACCGCGCGCGGGACGGTAGTCCCGTTTCGACGGCTACGAGGCGCGGGACTTTTTTGCCCGCGATGATAGGACCACCGATCGCGCGCCGTTCCTGCAACAACAACGCGGCTCCGCGCATTATAGTTGGCGCGTGCAATATCGTTTGGCTTTTGTTTACGTCGCTGCGAAAATTTCTAGATTCGATTTAGGAGGACGCAATATTGTTAAGAGGTAGCGACGTTCGGCGGGACATCGTCGTTGCGCGCGGCTATATCGATGTAACGACGATGCCGTATCGAGATCGTTTTGCCGTGCAACCGTTCCACACGCTGCTCGTACTTCGGGCGGCTGTACGTACTCGTATATGTACAACGATGTGTGTACGCGAGTCTCGAGATCGATTCGAGTCATCAAAGCGATACGACTCGCATGAGGCGGACCGGTTGTGTTGTCGCCGTGCGTGGAAATGCATCGTTGGAATTTATGCGCCGCACTCGTCAAGGAGTCGCATGAAATGAACCCCGATTGCAATTGGTTCCGCGAGCGAGGCGAGTGTGGCACCTGTAACGAATCTGCGTAGGTACCTACGCGTCTCGTCCAACGCGCCTCACATCATATCAAGAGCGTCTCGTGTAGCTTCTCGATTATCGCTTTGTACCCGCGGAGCGGTTTGGTATATATCTCTGATTGTGAGAACGACGACGCGCGGAGTTCTCTCTCTCTTGTAGAAGAAGATAACGAAACTATAATCATTGAAAAGGTATCGCGCCGCCCCATACCCGAAGCCTGCGTATATTCGGGGGAGCGGGCGGGCGCGTTTTCACTTTTCGAATGGAAAATAAATAAATAAAAAAAATCGTTCGATTTAACTAAATTTTGCCAACCTCAATCTCTCGGGCGGACAAGTGAATGTATAGTTATATCGACAAATATGTAGTTGAAGTACCTAACCAAATACTTGGCTCTTTCAGTTAAATATTTGTTAAGATAACTGGAATAGTTAGTTGACCGCCCGTAACCTCCAAATTGAATTGAATCGAGTGATTTTTATTCTCAGTGCACTTAACGCTATACTTCCATCATTCGTCTGACCAAGATTTTTGTTGAAAGAAATCGACTAGAATTGATTTAACGAAGCAGTGAAGTCGAATTGACTACATCTGCCGACAAAAGGAATTTTATCGAATGGGGAATACAAATTTGTAATTATTCCTGTTGGCATAGCTATGGGGGTTACGGGAATAAGTTCTTTTATTAAAACGACTGATTATTTGAGAATACTTTTTTTTTTATTTTTATCGCGCTCGGAGGATGCATCTGAACTCCATCACCTCTTGCTCTCAACTGAACTAAGCACAAAGACACCAGGCATCTTCGGGTCAGGACCACTTATTATGACTAATAAGGTCCCTGCGACCATCGACTGCGCCCTGACGCCACGTAACATAAATACATATTTATAGACTGAGGGTAACGGAGAAACTTTGGATTAGATAAAACAATGAAATACAGTGAAATATAATATTAAAACGAAGCTAGACAATAATTCCAAGAAGAATAATTTTGGAATACTTGTTCATTATTCCAACAGTTCCAATGATATACAGTCCGTCCAAACACAGTGGCTGGTTCGATGAAATTTAACCTTCAACCGAGCAATTTTATTGGAACTAATTTTTTGTCTCGCCAAGTAGGATCGCAGAAAACTCGCAGAGGGCGTCGTTAGCCTGACTGACGTAGAGCCGCTCCGCGGACGACATCGGAGTTGAACGTTCGACGAAGCCCACACCCTGCGTCGCACCGCGTGCGATTCGGCTGCAGCTGGCGCCCGCTCGTCCGGCACGAACCGCGAAGATCGCGCGGCGTATCGTGTGACGACGGGCGCGCGCGCGTTCGACGCAAGTAATCGCGAGAGATTCGACGAGCGGTATCAAGGCCGTCATCTTCGCAAGCGATCGAACCGCATCGGTTGCGTCATCGTTACGCCGCTCCGACGCACGCGCGACGAGAGCAAAACTCGTTTTCATCGCTGCCGCGGTTCGCCCTCGACGCGCGCGTCGGAAAGCATCGATTCATCGACGCGCGCTCGAAAACGCGGCACCGCCGTTGGTCCCGTGATCGTGAATCCGCGGTTCGTCACGATTCTCGGTCTCGGTGCGCGCGCGCGCACGCAAGGTCGTCGGCGGGTGCGGGTGAATCGACGGTTTTTCTTCCCTCGTTTTGCGGCTCGAGCTTCCGGAAACTTTTTACGCCAGTTCTCCGAGATTCCCTTTCCCCGCTTCGCGCACCAGCGGGTGACAGCGATCGATCGATCGGCGGAACGAATCGGAAGGGAAATACGTACGACTTCGTGGGTGCGGTTTTCTCGTAGTTTATTTTTTAAATGCAACATCGAGTGATCGCGAGCGACGCGAGTAAAAAAAAAAAGAATGACTCGTATGTGTTCTAACACATTCTCAAAAGTTCCCCTCAATTCTTCTTCCTCTCGACCAGCGCCATCGGCGCGACTCCCATCGACTCGGCGAACTCCTCGGACGCCTTCAGCTGATTCTCGTGGTAGGCGATGCCCCCCTCCCTGTCGACTCTCGCCATGGCCTCCCTCTCGGGATCGCCGGCTACCGCGACACCCCTTTCGCCGGTCGTCGGCAACGCTCGGAGCTGCTCGAGGAGGTGAGCGAGCCGCTCCTTCGCGCCGGGGCCAAAGGCTTCCGGGTTAACGGCCAGGAAACACTGACCCAAATCGGCTATTCTGTTTCCCGCCTTCCACGTGCGCACGTTCGGCCCGTACTGACTGCCGGAGAGTATTCCGCAGAGCACCTCGACCATCAGAGCCAAGCCGTATCCCTTGTAGCCGGAGTTCTCCTCGCGTCCGCCGAGCGGCATGAGCAGATTCGCGTCGTACGCCGCTCGAGCGTCGGTCGTGACCGCGCCGTCCGCTCCCAGGGCCCAGCCCTCGGGGATGGACTCGTTCTTGCGAATCGCCAGCTCGATTTTGCCCAGAGCTACCGTCGTGGTGGCCATGTCGAGGACGAACTGGTCCCCGTTGCTGGCGCCCATGCCGAGGGACAGGGGGTTGGTGCCGAGGGCGGATTTCTTGCTGCGGGTGGGCGCCATCAGCGGACTGGTGTTGGTGCAACTGAAGCCTATCATGTCCCGCTCGATGGCCATGAGCGTGTAGTAGCCGCAGATGCCGAAGTGGTTGGAACCCTTCGCGGACACCATGCCGATACCGTATCTTTCGGCCTTGTCGAGGGCCATCTCCATGCAGTACTTCCCTACGATCTGGCCGAGCGCGTTCCCACCGTCGACCAGGGCGATCGCCTGGAAGAAAAGAGAATTGGATTCGGGGAGAGGGGCGGGGCTCGTTTGCGTTATCAGGAGGTTTCATCGCGGCGATGCCGATCGGAACTCGGCACGCGTCCGGCAACGGTTTACGGGCGCAATTGGGTATTCCGTGCCGTTGGCTGGCGCACAGGAACGGTTACTATAAATGCGACGACGACGACGACGACGAAGACCGCGTCTTCGAGAGCGCGCCTTTTCTCTAACCTGAAAATCCGTGATCACTTTCGGTCTCGCGGTCGGATCGGTCAGCTTGCTCTCGATGTCCTTGACGTACATCTGCATTCGATTCATCCCGTGACTGAAGTGGCCGCGATAATCGGCGGTCATCAGGTGATGCCCGAGGGCCTGGGCGTCCTCGGCGGCGGCGCCGACCTTGCGCATGCAGTCGGCGATGAACCTGACGACCTCGTGCTTCGGAACGACCCGATCGTAGGCCCGGTCCGCGATCATCCTCGCGGCGGCGCGCTCCGGGTGCTTCGCGGTCGTCGAGGAATTCAAGGTTGCCTCGCCGCGAAGGCGTCCGAAGAACTTGCCGAGGGTCGCCATGGCCGATCGACGCGATTCCTTCGCGCGCTCCTCTTCTCTTCTCGTTCTCCTCCCCCTCCTCGTCTTGTCTTCCACGATTGCGGACGGTCGGAGTCGACGGACCGACGCAGTGCGATCCTTTCGATGAAAAGTTCTCGCGAGCTAAGTTCTGCCGCTCATCGGAGCGCCGAAAGTCGTACGCGAGAGATCGGTCGAAGCGCTCCGCGCGATTCGTCTCCCCGCTCTCTACTCGCGCGTAGACGCGTCGAGGCTCCCCTCCGCTATCGTTATCGCAGCGCGGGCGAACGCGTCGACGAACCGCGTTCGAAGAGAGCTGCTGGCTATCGTCGCGCTCGCGCGACGCGGAGACAAACAAGGCGATTTCGCAGGGGGGAACCGAGATCGCGATCGAACGGAGAATCTCGGATCGTTCTTCGTCCTCCGCGCGTCCAACACTTCCGGAGCAAATACACCCGAGCTCGTCGCACGAACGAGCGACGACCTTGGTCCCGATCGCGACCTCGTCGGGAGAGGTGGCGGTGCGCACTGCGGGGGAAATGTACAACTACGTGGAAAGAGTCTCGAAAGTCCCCTCCGCGTTTTCGAATCGCGTCGACGACTTTGGCCTTTCGCACACACACACACACACACACACACACGTGCGCGCGCGCGTAGCTTCGTTCCCGAACTTATTTTCGCTGCAAGTGTCTCGCCCGCATTACGTAATACGACCTCGCGTTCGGGAGCGGTCGTGGCAGACTCGACGGCGAGGACTTCGCGCGAAGCCGATCGCTTCCACTTGGAAGTTGAGAACTCGACGTTGGCGTCGCGCTCGTGCGCACGGGTGCTCGACGGCGCTCGCGGGAAGTGTCGTCATCGTCGTGATCGAGCTCAGCGCGGATCGCAATAACGAGGAGAGGTGACGCAAGGCCGGGCAAGAGGACGTCACGACGAGAGCGGGCGCGGGTCGTTCGATCGCGCGCCACCTCCGCCGCGTGAATTCCGCGGTAGCTCGCCGCTCTGGGAGTCGCCTCGCCTCGGAGTACTTACGCGCCGCACGCCGTCGCGATGGGGTGTCGCGGAGGAAGCGACGGGGAGGGTGGACTGTTTGCGCGCACGCCTGTAAAAATTGTCCCTCCGAAATCGAGAGCAGCGGCGCGAGCGAATTCAGGGCTCGCCCGATAACAGCTGATAACGCCCCGAACGGAGAACGCGTTTTATCCACTCGCGGAGCCACTGGCGTCGGGCCATCGCACTCGCGCGCGATACGCCGCTGTACGCGTAATCGCTGGAGAGCGACTGCTTATCGTTAGCGCAACGCGCGCACTCGCCGAGAGCGTCCCGTGGACGCGCCAATCGGCCGTTGCGGTACATGGGAAAGAAACGTCACCGCTTCCAACGCGGAGCCGCTCCAACGGCGAACGGTGACGTCCCTCGCGCGGAGAGCTTCGGCGTATGTAGCGAGTGCACAGCTGAAGTGAATTCTCGCGAAGGCATTCCGTAAAATGCGTCGAAGGAGTCCAGGAAGTTCTCCGAGTCCTGCACGCTTCACTTACACTTTGCGTATTTACGTCGACTTCGGCGGAAATCGAGTCACGACGAAATCACGCTTCTCTCTCTCTCTCTCTCTCTCTTTCTCTCTCTCTCCCCCTCTCGGAATATCATTTTCACGCGCCGAACGGATGCTCGGCCGGTCGAGCACACAGCGCGTAGCGAGCGCAACCGAACGTGCAATCAAAGGTGGGCGGTCTATCGCCGGGCCGCTAAAGCTGGATGCCGTTATTGCCACTGTCAATATTAGTGCCTTTTATCTGCTTCTTCTTTTTTTTTTTCACGGCAACGTCAGCAGAGACAAACCTACGACGCACCAGTGCCGCTCGAAATGCCACGCGTACGCACGTTGCACACTTGGAACCGCGTGACGACCGCGCCCCCCGCCTCACCATGCCGTTACGTAAACGCGTCTAGCGCAGGTACTCGCTGCCTCTGTTTCGACGCTTCGCAGTCGCGGGAAAACGTGCTTTTTGAGGAGGAACGATATGCAGTGGCTATATTTCTGGCTGGCTCAGACATTATTTGATGACAACTAGAAAAACATTGCTAGCGTAGCAAGAATTCTTGCTATTGCGAAGAAAATTATCACTGCAATTACTATAATTTTCTAGTTCTGGCCAAATTTTTGTTGTTTATATCGCTCGATCAATCTTCCAACTTCCTCAGGGAGGTTTCCCCCCCGGAAACCGGCTAGGGGCGGCTATCGATTCGACGGGCGATCGAAAGCTAGAGCCGTTCCGTCTGGTATCTCGCGTCGAGAAAGTACTTCAGGTGGGACCGTACGGGGAGAGCGGTTTCTTTTTTTTTCAACATCTCGAGAAAGAGGGAAGAACCGCGCGGCGTCCAGCGATCAGGAAGTTCTCTTGTGAGACCTGGAACCAGTGGTCCCGCACTTTTGCCCGACGCTGTACCGCGTACGCGTGCGTGGAATGTCACGTGAGACGACGGGTCGGCCTTTTTTTCCTGCCTCATTTTTCGCAATTCTCCCCGCCACGCGTTGCCGTGTGAAGGTAGCAGCGGCGGGGGGACTCACGCGTGTCTCGTGATAAGGTGACACGGGGGAAAAAATACCGCGTGACTCCCAGTGAGAATCGACGCGCGGATTGGATATTGCAAAATCGGCCTTTCGTAGGTCGCGATTTTGCAACCGCCGCGAGAATCCTCGATTGACCTTGGAACGATCGGAGAGAAGATCCTCGAGGAAGGAACGCTCCGCGATCGGCCGAACTTTATACTCGGTCTCGGAATTTCCGCTGGAATTGGAGTTGAAAAATCGAGATGACTGCAATTCGACTTCGACATTTGATGGCGGTTGGGAGGCACGCGAATGCGTATAGACGATGTTGGATCGGTAATTTGTCGGTTATAAAACATGGAGAATAGATCTCATTGCGGCAAGTCGAAAAGTTTGTCGGCCGTTGCATAAAGCGCGACGCGAGGCTCGCTGGTACGACGACAATGATATCATACAACAACATCATACGTGCATGTTTCTGCTCTCGCGAGAGATCCTGCGGATCGCGATCGCTCGCTGTTATATCTTCAAATTACCATCTCGAGCGGTATCTTTCGAATCTTCATTGCACTGATAATCGCCGGCAGCTTCTCAAGTAACACGTACGACGGAAATAATAATGATGATGACGATGATGATGATAATGAGAAAAGTCCGGTACGATCGAGCGTTCCGATACCCACCCGGATAGATAAACGTACATAAATTGTATAGTAACTTTAGGTCGTGTTTTGGCTCATCCGATGCATCAAGGTTGTGCGCTCAATGAGTCACCATTAGGCAAGCATATTTGTGTCATTAAACGATTTCAAACTGATACAAATTGAACGCTGAATATTTATGCAATATAATATCATATACGCACAATTTTTCGTAAATATGTTACTATACGATAAATACAGTGATTAAATTGAATCACATTGCGATGTAAATCTAATTATTTTTTTAAACTCATCCGACAAAATAAACGTTGATTTTAGGGCGATCAATTGTATTGTAGTTTGTATGAACGTCGCGACTGTAAATGATTTCAATAACCGGTACGAATAAAATGCCAAACATTTGTTCCCCACGTGCAGAATGTTTTGTAAATATGTCGCTACGATAAATAACGGCGATCAATTTAAATCGCGTTATAATGTAAATCAAAGAATTTTTTGAAGAGCAATTACTTTTCTAATCTTTGGAACGATCAATTGTTCTAGTTTGTATGAACATCGTGACGATCATACAAGTCCATCTGGGTAGTTTACGCATAATTTGTTTAATCCTCCGTGTGACTAGTTACGCAGGAATAAATATACGTGCGCGTTAAGCTCCGCGATTGCCAATTAAAAGACGACGGGGAAATCCCGCGATCGGATCCGGCAACGGAGAGCGCGTGCGGGATAACGGCGATTCGAAAACACACTTCGACCGGCGCCGATTCGCGCGTGGATCGCAGATGCCCGCCGATCCGGTCGAACGGTGAGACACGTCCGCGAGTAAGGTGCGCGTCGATCGACGACCGCGGTGTATCGGGGCAGCGGGATTACGTAAAAGTCACGCGGTATGAACGGCCGCGAACGACGAAATATGTTTAGCGACAGGTATACGTACACATGTAGCCTACGATTGTACAACGACGTAAGCGCGATCGGTTATAAATCTTTCGGCTCGAACGTGCATCGTAAGAGTCACGGGACAACGCGGGCCGCGATCGAAGCGTCGCGACGCGATGCGCCTCGGGTGATGTATTATAAAAACTGGACCGTAACGCACCGGACCAAACGAGAATTTAATTAGCTGCCAGTTTTTCGGCCTTCCGCCGTAATTACATCTCGCCGCAACGAGTTACACGTTCTCGCGTGCTTCGGATTTTCAGATAGGCCTGCGGAGAGATTTGCGCGAGAAAGACCGCGCCGCGTGACCGCACGACGTAAGTGCGACTCGCGCTGCCGCGATGCGCGCGCGGAGAGATTCGCGGGGATGGCAAAGTCTACGAGATACGAGGAAGCGCTTCGTCGCACTTCCTGCCGATGCGTTCCACCTCTCGGTTGCTCTCCGTACGTTTTCCGATAAGCGAGGAAAGATCTGGTCTGCGCGTACTTTTAAGGTTTCTCGAGCGTTATACTAAAAATAGTGAGAAATGCTTGAAAATGATTGCATTCGGCAGATTGAAGTAGAAAAAAAATTCAGTTAAACTTTCAAGTCTTTTAAGAAGCTCGTTGCAAAGATTTTTGAATAACAAAATAACATGTGTTCTTATGGGTCATAACCAATAAACCGCGATATTTCTGAGAAAGATAGTGAAAAAATTCTGAAATTTTTTGAACAGCAAGTTTAATGAACTAAAATCATCTATACCGATTTTCACGTTCATTGAGAAGCCCGTTATTTTTTTTTATTAATTGTCCTTTATAAATTTAACCTTTGATAAGTCAATGTGGCAACGTTGCATGACGTACAGATGCACGACCAGATGTTTTGGGCTCCATTTTTGAACTCACAGATACACACGTACTACTGTACGTCAAACATTGTTGCCACATCGCACGAAGAACCTACGTTAGAGTGTTACTGTACTTCAGTGGACTAACGTTTAGCAGGGAAACAGCCCCTGTACCACTCGAGAAACCTTAACTTCCGGCGGCGAGCGACGTCGTAGAACGGCACTCGCGTACCATTCCGACCGGCCTCGAACGCGATTATCTCGCAACGGGTAGACTTCTGGCTCACGTTGATCGAAACTCTTTTGTAGAACGAAATGTGGTTTTCGAAAAAGTATCGCACCAAATTCGTCGAAAAGTTCACCGGTAACGGGGATAACTGCGATCGAAGCCTATCCCACATCGCTCCGATTGCCGATACACACCCGTATTCACATGCGAAAACGCCGATCGCGCGCGCTCAGCCCGATTTCTCGTCCGGGCTATAAGTAACGAAGGTGGAAATAGATTTGCATACACGGCCATCCTCTACTCTTATCGTATGCTATACTCGATGACACGGTCTCGCGGGGCGCGTTCCGCTCATCAATATTTTAATGACCAGGCCGAACCTCGGTTGGGAATCTCCGCCAAACGAGTGCCGGCTGCTCTCGGTCTTACGGGATGATTAATTGTAATAGGAGTACATATTTTCTTGCGCGCCAGGGCTGGCGAAATGATATAGGCGCAGTCTTGTAAATCATATTTAGTCGCCCATTTATCGTGAGAATCTTCTATTAGGTAAAGAAAGTGATGTTGGCAATGTTACGATCATTTATAATTTAGATTAAAAAGAGACTGCAACGCAATCGAAAGGTGATTTTAATGTGAGATCTCCTGTTTTCCATCGAGACATGCCTATGGAGATTGCGACCCAAAGGATTATACCTATATAATCGTTCAAAGATATAGTAGACTTTTTGAAAGAAAATATTTCAATTGCGAACCTTCTGCTCGAATATAAAAAATTTATAACAATCCTTTCAACTGTTCCTAAGTCGTCTTGCACAAGCGAGCGATCGTTTTCGGATTGTAGCTCAATTAGATTTGGAAAATCTGTTCAATGAGTTTTCAATCCGAAACTCATCAAGAAAACTAACTGTTGCGATACGGGGCAAATAAAAAGGCGAAAAGAATCGTGAAGATTTTAGAATATTTCGTTCCCCACCCTCTCCTCCCTTTTCCAGTCACTGACAAGTCCCGTACTTTACAAAAATGTACGTCCCGCCGGCCCTGTTGCGCGCGATACGTTCTTCATGGATGCGCCGACAACGAGAAATACGTTTTCCCCTTCGTCATCCCGCCGCGAAGTTTGTATATTACGCGAGCAAGTCATCACACGGTCAGCCTCATCGAACGACAGTACGTCGGGGGATTGGAAGTTTTTAACAATGACTTTGAGACGAAGTTTCCCGGTGCGATGGCTATCGTCGTTCCTTCGTTAGGCTCTCGAGTAGCCGCGTACTTTGTCCGATCGAAATTTGCCTCGCTTATTTATTCCGGCGTTGGTTTTTGTACGCGCAAGAGGGTGGGGGAGGGGAAGAGGGAGCGCGATCAGACTGTTTCGCGCGTCTGGAAAAAAAGGGTCGAGGAGGGCGAGGGGATGGAAGAGAAATCGGCGATGACACTACGAACGGGCGTTACATTATGAAACGTGCGTAATGTTACACCTAAATACGCGCACGCGCGTGTGTACAATACGTGCGGCCAAAGACTCACCAAAGTATTCTGGTAACCCAGCCCGTACTCCTCATCCAAGCTTCTCAGAGCCGACGTCATTGTGCGGTTTCCAAGCAACGAATGAGTTCAGGGGGATGGGGAAGGGTCCCTTGCAGGTTCCACTTCCGCGACGCGTCTCGTGCACGAACGATTTATCGGACGCTTCGTTCGGCCGCTGCTGCACCCGCGGCGTCACTCTCGAAGATCCCTCGAAATCTCACCGATCGCCGATATCTTCGCGTCGCGTCAAACAGTCGGCGCCGCGACGTCGCTTCCCGGTACCGGCGAGTCAATTTTCCCGTTCTTCGTTGGTACTCGCACGACGAATCGCGGACGAAAGACTGCGCGGCGTCTCGTTTCGCGAATTTCAATTTCCCGGCACGCGCTCCGTCTCTGATTTCGTCGACGAGCCGGCGAACACGTGGATGCGTACGATTCCCACCTTTTCGTGCGGAGCGGTTCTCCCTTTACCAGCAGTTCCCACCGGTCCCCGTCGCGGGACGCATCGCTCGCTCCGCGCGCTCGCGTGTCGTCGCCTTCGGCTCTGCTCCGTTTACTCGTCAACGCGCGGCGCCTCCCGCTCTTCCGTCGCTGTTTGTCATCGGCAAATATTTGTTCGATTTCGCAAAAAGTTGTACTCGAGACGAGGCGAAGATAACCGCGGGGTTGCGCGCGGCACCTCCGATTTCCCGTGCTACTTCTCTCGCGTTCCCCTTCGTGACCGTCCTGATCGCATCTCGAAAGATCTCTTCCGCACGTCCCAAGGACAAGTCACACACCTTCGGGAGTTCTATTTCGAAACCGCGATCGCCCGTATTCCGAAGCCTCGTTGCGATCCTCGAGGGCGACTTCTCGGCTCTGACTTTTGCGCGGTCGCTCGGCTGTCCGCGATCAACCCCACGGGTCGCGGGCTACGCGACCCTCGCGTGCGTGCGTATGTAAATTTCACTGACGCGCGCTGCGATAAATCGAAAATAAACAGGCTCGTCGACGATCGTCGGGAACGATCGAACGTTCACTTTTTTTTTTTCTTCAAACCACGAATCAACCACAAATCACGCGCTCGCGGAACTCCGCTCCACTCGTGCGGCTTCCGATCGAGCTGTCAACTTTCCCGCGAGAATCGCCGTAGCGCGACTCCTCCGGCGGACTCTCCCGCGCTGCGTCGCGAGCGGATCGCACGAGACACTTTTCATTCAGAAAACTCGAAGTTCTCGCGGCATCGCGCCGCGCGGCGGCCGTGATTCGCGCCGGGGTAGAGCTGACGCCGTCACTGGCAACGCGGACGCGCGGTGATACGCGCGGGACCGTCTGTCCGGCGGGACGGTCGTGAGACGACTGATGGGTAGGTGTACGAACGAAGAGCCGAGATTTCTGCGGTTTGCGAGAAAATTGAAATTGTCCTCTAACCGCGAAAGATAGGCGTTCGCTCGGTCGTTTCCGTCATCTCCGCCCGAAAGGGACCGAGAACCGCGTCTCGATAATCATCGTCGCGGTCCGGACGAACGTAACGATACCTTCGAGGCCCGATCACGCGCGATCCGAAGCGTCCGCGACGCGTCGCGATGGATTCGCGAAGACGCTCCCGTCGGGCGGCATTCGCCGTCTGTCCCTGGCCAAGCGAAGGGGGCGATCGAATTTTCGAAACGCCAGCAGGGCAGACGCACCGAGACGAAGAGACTGCCAGATTTTCTAGAGCGACCGATGATTTCGTTGACAGCCGTCGTCCGCTCGTTAAATTTGTCGGCCAGTGACACTTTTCGACGGCTTCGGGTTTTGGATGGGTGCCTACCTATAGCCGCGTTACGAGGAGGGAAATCTTCTCACCCGGCGCGAGATGCCGATCAGCTTAGATCGCGATTATCTCGTCACCCGATGGTCATTCGGCCTGCGTTGGTATCATTCTTTTTTGTAGATCGAAGTCTGATCTTCGAAGAAGCATCATACCAAGTTGGTCGAAGAGTTCGCAGTTGACGAGATAGGTAATCGCGATCGAAGCTAATCGGAACGGTACCATTCTTTGAAATCTCTTTGTTTTCCCCTGAACATTTGGAGAACGGGTCGTGAAAACACTTGCCGCGAGACTTTCGTCACGAGGGCGAATGATAATTTGAAAGTGATCCGCTCGATGAGTCCGGTGGATTGATTCGGCCGCGATTATTGATTACGAGTACGCGACGAGGACACGAGGATTGGGTTGCAATGGGAATTTCGCGAATAACGAAGACGTCCCTTAAGAATAGAAACGGTGTATCATATATTATTGTAAATATCATCGTTAATGGTACAATAAGCATTCTCTAACAAAATATGTTCTCTCCTCTCTTATACCTTTATACGAAAATCGATACTACCTTCCCAAAATCCGAGATGATTCGGACTGAAATTTTTTTTCATTATTCAAATACGATCTCTCGTAAATACTGTCCTCAGGCCAGTGGATTGTGCGTTCGATTAGTATGACAGTTTCAAATATTATATATATATATATATATGTCCGTAAAAATTTCCGCGTTATCGAATGTGTGCCAAGTTAGGCGAAAGCCGTGATCGAAATCGCGCCTCATCGTTATTCCTCCGATCGACTTAGCCCGAGTTACCGATCCGTGGATCGACGCGCGTCTTCCTCCCGTCCATAAGACGCGTTTAGTTCCCGTTCGGGTGTTCGTTCGGGGTGTTCGGGGTATCGGAGCTCGAAGAACTCGGCACGACGGAAGCTGTTTTAAAATTGTTAAAAATTAAATCAGATTCGTTTTCCTTTGATCCCGTTCGAACGAGGGAATATTGCGAGGCCCGGAACGCGATAAAACTCAAACGCTCTCTTCGTATTTCACTCACCGATAATGATGATCAAAATGACGACGCAGATGATGCCAAGAATGATCATCATCTTGAGATTCTTCCACCAATATTTTCTCTTCAATTTTCCCGCTTGCTGTTCGAATTGGGCCGCTCCTTGCTGAAGCGCGTCCGCTCTGTTATCCAATTCCGAGAGCTTTTGATCTCTTTCCAAAACTTTCTCGACGTTAACCTTCATTATTCCCACGACCTCGTCCACTTTGGCTTGAGTCTGCTGTAACTTCTTCGTCGATTGTGCCTGCTGCGGCGTCCTCGGACCTCCCAAATCCCCATCTCCGGAATATCCACCACCCTCCATGATTCTGCAACGATACGATTCCACGGGAACTCAGGCGGGAACAAATGTTTCGCGGACACTATTTGGGTTGTTGTATGAACTTTCGCAAAAATTAATAGCACGGTAGCAATTGTGCGCAACTGTTGGACGTGTACACGCGCGTAACCTCAAAAGACAAAAAGACGCGGCCATCGAGAACCCCACGATCGTCGTGAACATTTGACGAGTCTAATTCTCAATCTAAGCGAAAACGTTCACCGGGATTGCGCGCTATGCTACCCAGGTCGGAAATATTGACGCGGAGATTTCCAAATATGTGCGCGCATTTGGTCTTTGACGTTTCAACGAGGCGCGGTATCCGGGTCTCTGACTTTCGCGCCAAGTCTCGGAATCCGAATACATTTTTTACGACGCAATATCGCAGGGTCGAAACTTACGAACGTTATCTATCCTACGTCGGAACCGGCGGGAGTACTATTTCTTCGGATTACGAATATTTTGCGCCGAAGAGACAATTAACCGAACGCGACTGCAGCGCGTGATTTAAAGATGGCGGCTTTGATGACGTCATCTTTATTATAAAAGTAATCGTTCTGGCAACGGCGTCGAGAGTAAGACTGAGTAGGTATAATTATTTATTCGGATCACGAGACGAGCATAAAAGGAGGCCGCGGCGAGACGAATTGTAACGAGGCGATTACGACGTGACATTTTTATCAGCGACAAATTGCGAGAGCATCGATGCGGCGCGCTCCGTTTTCGGAAAGATCGGAATTCTCTCAAGTGTGATATGCGTGTGGTACATGTGCGTATTATTTGATCTATACCCGGGTTGAGTGTAAATAATGATGAAATGTAGAGAGAACATTCCTTTTTTTTTATTGTAAGGTTTGCAGCAGCTGGCGGCATGGTATCGTCGATTGATAACCGCGTCGTTAAGATTATTTTCCACTATACCGGCAGCCGCGTAGAGAAGGTTGTTCTCTGCACAGCCGACGGTCGCTCTGTCGTTATAGTTTTCTACCTTATCGGTAGTGTTTCCAATTGAATCTCGTCATTCGCAAAATCAATTTTATTCAATTCGGTTCGATAAACGCATTCGAAATCTCGACAGCGCCACTCGGAAGATTATCAAACTCTCGCTTTTCCGCTCTCGCCGTATCGTGACCCGAGTCCATAAGTGACCGCGCCATCCCCCAATTTTTCACCTCCCCCCGCGTATAGGTAAGCTTCGTATCAGTGTCGTTCGCGCTGACCAACAATGATTTTCGAAACGAGACGGAATTGCATACATTTTCATCCGTCCCCCCCGGGACGAAAACGCGAGAAATACGATGCGGAAATAATAAACGTTCCATCGCCGAGCGAATCGTCTGAGAAACGGGGCGAGGGCGGCGACAGAAAACGAGTCCGTCGCGACCTCCCGTGCTTTCGCGATATCCACCCTCTCGATTCGAACCGAATACCGAGCGCGCTCGACGCGTTTCTACATATACAAAGAACCGGTTGCAAAGGGAAAACTCACCGACAGATCCTGCCGCCATCGCCTCGCGAATCACACGCTTCGGAAATCGATCGGTTCCCACGCGGAAGAGCGTCCGTCGGCGACGTCGAATTTCTCGACGCGGCGGCAAGTACTCGCAGGCGCGCGATACGCGGATCTTCGTCGTCCGCGTACAGTCCATCGGCGCGCGCGCGTATGTATTTGCGCGAATGCGAACGCGAGGACTTGGGCGGAGTCGTTTATCGACTGGTCGGGGGACGCAGGCGCATCCGCGTCGGGCCAACGCGTCCAACGTCGTCGTCGCGAAGAGTCGCGGCCTGGCACCCCCTCGATCGGTCGACGTCCATTCGAGACCACCGGTTCGGAAGCCCCGTCGTATTCTCGCACGCGAAAATCCCGTGAAATCCCGTCGCGACTTCGACGCGATCATCTCTCCATCACTCGCGCGCGCGCGCGCGCGAGAGACATCGTCATCGGTGCTTCGGAGCGAATCGGGCGCGTCCCCGCTGCAACGGAGAAGGCGAAATATCGGCGCGACTCGACCGTGCGGAGTCGAGGTTATCGTTGCGCGCGACGAGATATCGCGAGATTCTCCCGTTCCCGAGCTTCGTGATACGTTTATGCCCGACGACGGTGGCGAGCGAAATTTATCAATACCGGCCAACCTAGTCGACGACAGTGCGCTTTGAGACTGCGCGTACAGTCGGAGAATACTCTCAGGAGCCAGGACAGCCGCGGACGCGTCGCACGGAAAGACATGTGAGTACGAACGGGGCGCGACGCGAATCGGTTGATCGGTCGGTCAGTCTCGGCGGATCGGAGGCGTTTTTTCGGTGGATCGGAATTGCGAAACTCCGGGACCGCGACGCGCGTGCGCGGTCGCTTCCGTCTTCCGCTGACGCGCGAGTCCCTCGTTTTGTCTATCCTCACCCTTCCGCTAATTTTCCCCTGCTTTCTTTCCGCAATTTTTTTCCGTCCACCGAACGCGACCACGTCGAGCCGCGCCACCCTTCCCCGCCGCCGTGTACTCGGGAGCCTGGAAATTGCATCCGGAATCGTTAATCGATCCCCCGTCGAATCGATTGCTCCGCGAAACCTCCCAGAGAAAAGCAGGACGAAGCGTTCTCCGCGCGTATGTACCTATACGGGACGTGTGACACGCCGCCCCTCTCTGTCGCCAATCGATTGCCCTGCACCGCGCGTCTACGTGTACGCCAGTGGCACGCTCGAGTATGGCGACGCGTGACAACGGCGGTGCAACGAAGACTCGGCGTCAATCTGCGAGAAATCTATACCTCCCTGCCGCGCGGCTCGGAGTCAAAAGCGCAGAAGCGAGCGCGACGCTTCCGCGTATCGTCATCCCTCGCGACGTATCGGATCGTCCCCGATATGATATTACCGTTATCCGGTATCCCCCCCGTACACGCTACTCCCGAGACCCGATACTCTACGCGTCTCCTGTACACGTCGAGACCGCGGTTCTATATTTAGATAATCAATGGCGAAAAGCACGCTTGCCGCACCGTTACGCGCGCGCGAAAGGTACAGCGCGGCTCGTCGGGCAGGAGCGGAAGGAAAGATCGCAGGTAGCGGCGCTCGCGTTACACGCGCATCGCTTATTCGATTATTTCCAAGAGCTGCGCGTTCGATCGTACCTACAGCCGGATCTCGATCGCGCGCGTAGGCACCGACGCTCGGCGTATCGACGGGTGGATTTTTCTCGACCGATCACACCGGCGCCGAAGGATTCCTAGCATCGGGGCGCGTTTGGCCGGAACCAGGCCGCGAACTTTGGCCTTTCGCGGACGGGCGTAGTGTGAGCTGCACGACCGTCATCGAGCGATGTCGCGTTTCGTGAAAATCATCGCGACGTCTCCCGCTGAAGAGGGATTCGCGGGGGCGCGGGGTGCGCACGGCTCGCGTCGTCAACGGAGCTCGAACTCGCGTTTCCCTCGCGGGTACGGGAGATCCGGGCCGCGAACTCTGGCCTTCACGCGATGGGCGTTGGTGAGCTACCGTCTCGCTCAATGGGATCGCGGCGGTACCTATACGCGTGCGGGTAGCGCGACTCCGGTTCGGGCGTACCTATTTTTTTTCTCCTCGGAAGCAAAACACCCACGCACGCACGCGCGCTCGCTCGGCGATAACGATGAATCAGTCCAGTGCGTGTTGCTCAACGAGCACACGTTTGTACACGGCGGAAATACAATAGGTACAATTAATGATGCACGAGTGAAGCTAAATCCGTTCCGTCGACCCGTGCCTTCAGGGCTAGCGAAGGTGGTCTCGCCCCGGATGCCGCAGGGGCTGCTCCAGGCAACGATGGCATCGTCGGGGGTCCCAGGACACCCCAGCAGATCGCGTCGCAAAAGCGACTGCAACAGACTCAAGCTCAAGTCGACGAGGTGGTCGACATCATGAAGACGAACGTCGAGAAGGTCTTGGAGCGCGATCAAAAACTGTCCGAATTGGACGACCGAGCCGGTGAGAGTCCCCCGACTGGTCTTGCTTCGCTTTCAGCGGCGAGAAAACGACATCCGTCGTCTCCCTTCTTTCCGATTTCGAACGGCGAACGTTCAGATCTCGCGAGAGAACGCCTGACGATAGCATCGCTCTTCTCCTTACAGATGCACTGCAGCAAGGAGCCTCGCAATTCGAACAGCAAGCGGGAAAACTCAAGAGGAAGTTTTGGCTGCAAAACTTGAAGGTAACAATCGTCACGCGTATATCTTCCGCGTTTTCGACCGCTCCGAGAATTCGTGAAATTGAAAAACTCGTCTCCCGCCCGGCACCGACGATATTCTGATCGAGCGATCGTTTGTCGGCAGATGATGATCATCATGGGAGTCATCGCGCTCATCATTCTAGCCATCATCGTCGGTAAGTAACGAAAATTATCCTATCGCCGCGTCGATCGATATCGCCTAAACGTTGAACGCCAAGAATTGTGTGTTACGTGTATCTCGATGTACCTCACACCGTGTCTGCCGACAATGAATTCAGACGTTTGACCGGGTCGGATCTATCCCCGTTTTCGCCGTTCGCCGGCGAGTACCGCGACGAGCGCGTTAAAACGTTTCCGTTGTACATGGAACCCCTATTGAAGGAATATCACAAATACTCATAGATTCTCATAAAAGTCCTGTGAAAATCCTATAGAGTCCCCATGGGAATTCGATGTGCTTTTGACACAACAATTCTGGATACCCACTCGCAAAAATCTAAGAGGGATGAATAAGAATGTATTGGATTCTATGTGTATCCGTAAAAATAAATAAAATCTTGTGACGTTCTATTGCTAATTATAAATGGAACGGCGTGTACAGATCTTTATTTTCTTTATCGGATCTTACTTCTTTTCGGGGATGCATATAAAATTCGGTAAATCCCTCAAATACACAGAATCCGATAAATTCCCATTCGTCCTTCTCAAACTCAGCCAACGAATATCTGGAATTGCTTCGTCAAAAGCACATTAGGTTTCCCCCGAAATTGCTCATGGGAATCTATGGGATCTTTTCAAGAGGGACAGCTCGTAACCTATACTAACCCTTTTGTCGATCGCCGTTCCGCGGTACCGGTGAATCGCCGTGGCGACGGCTCTTTCGAACGCCTTCTAAATATCGCGTCTGAGTCCATCGTTGTTGATACATATAGACATATCTCTACGTACCATCTCTCCTGTCCAATTGTTTATCTTTCGCGCTCGCGAGGAGCTCGTACGACGGCGTCGCGAGCGTGCCTCGTCGAACGACAGGAACGCTTGCGAAATCGCCTCAGTCGTGATCCGCCGAAAATCGAGAAGTGGTTTGCCGCGAGTCGTTCGCCCCGACCGGAAGGAAAGACGAGACCGCGTCGACGAGAAACGACGGCCGCTCGGGCGTCGGACTCGTCGTGATCGCGACGCGCGTCTCCGGCGCGCGGTACCAACCCTTCTCGAGCGGGGGTGCCGACGCGCGGATAGTCTTTCGTCGGGTGCGAGCGAGTGTTCCGTCTCCGTCTCGACGACCCGTTCGCCGAAGCAAACTAGGGGGTTGCGACGCGGCAAACCGCGACGAGAGTGCCGTTCTAACGTGTTATTTTCTGTGTTTTTTCGTTTAGTGAACTTCATGTAGGCGCGCACTGATCGATGGAAGAAATTTGTTGTGCGAGTGAGTCAGCTAGCGAACGCGAACTTGTGTATCTGTGTAGGAAGTAAACTTGGACCAGTTTTTCTTATTTTCTTTAATTTCTCTCTATTCGTTCCGTACTCCGGAGGCGTTTCTCGCAATAGACGTATCTTTCGATGTGTTATCCGTTCTATAGGTTTGCTCTCGTGTACTGTCGCCTATCTCTCTTCACGTACGAGTACAACGTACGCTATCTCTCTCTCTCTCTCTCTCTCTTTCTCTCTCTCTCTCTCTCTCTCTCTCTCTCTCTTTCTCTTTCTCTGCATATCAAAAAGTGACAAGCGTCCGCGATGACGACGAATAGCTACGAATCGGTCATTCGTAAGCGAACGGGGCTTAACGGCGCCCCTTGGCGAATGTCGCAGAAAAATGATCGTTCAGCGGAGGGGCCCGCTTTTCGTCGCTCGGCCGCAGCGAGCATGCTCGGAACACGAAGCACGTCACGACGGTCAACGGCGCTGAACGGTCGTTTAGCAGCGACGCCAAACGCAATTTATCGACCGTTTATGGATTTTCGCCGACTCCTACTATCTATAGCGTATACCGTTGTCGCACGCGACCGTCTCTGTTTCACCGTTCGTCGCGTAACACCCTCTACTTTCCGAAGCTCTGGTCCCAGGCGCAGTCTTCACTCTTTTTTTTTTGGTGGTCCCAAAGCAAGGCGCGTTGTTTTCTCCGCGAGCATGAAGCGGTGACGCGGGAATTGCCAAGTCGCAGTCCAAGTTTTTCGAGCCGAAGTCGAAAAGACGCGAACGTCTCTGGACGGCACGCGTTCGGTATTTTCGGTACCACCAAAAAAAGTCGTATTCCAACGTCAACACCATAACAAGAGTCAAAACTACGAACAGTAACAATTGCGATACAAGAGCTTTTTCAATTTTTTTTTTCATTTTTTTAACATCCTCTCTCCACGCAAAATATACATACAAGTCGGTACGATATTTGTTCAGCCAGGATTCCGAGAAGACTGCTGCGTCACTTTCTTGGAATTATCCCCATTCGGCACCCGAGTTGGAGTAGACATTGGCGGCGCAGCGTTTACCGTAGCAGATTGCAGTTAGCATTATTTGCATACCGTGCTTTGCACTCGATTTATACGTAGCGTGTTTCTTTGCGGGCGTAACGTCCTGTGAATTTTCAGTTTAATTTGTTATTAAAAGAAATCAATGGCGGCGAAAAAAAATGTTTGTTAAATAACGCCGAAAATTTGAAGGTACGCGACTGTTTGCAAAATGTCAGACCGTTGCGTTCATAAAATACCGCCTTATCGTTTCTGGGAATTTTGGCTCAACAAATATCGTACCGACTGTACTGGGTATAACCCGTGTCGAACCATAGACCCTCGTACGATCTTCCACGCTCCCCCTCCGCTGTATTTCTTCTCTTCGGGATCCTCTGCGAGTACTTCAACGATCCCCAGAGTCCCCAACGCCGGATGAAATATTATGAACGCGCTGTAAGGAAATTGCGCGCTCCTCTGTTTTACTGCGACATAATTGTACATATCGCAATATACGACACATGCCGATATACTTCGTATATCCCCACATAATTATATCGACATCCACACGAGGAGGTGCATTCGGCTCCTCTCGCGTCGCGACGAACGTACGGCGCGTGTCTTCGACGAGGCCCTGTGAAAGGGTCTCGGATATTCCAGTTGAGAGTGTGCCGATGGAAGAGGTCTGGAATTATTTTCAGATAACGATATCGACCGTTCGACCAGTGGAATTCGATTATGTATATTATAATACACGTCGAGTCAAGACCAAGATCAAGAGCGAAGGAGTTTTCGCGTATCTCGTCATACTTCACTTCTCTCCCGTTCGTTACACTTGCAACCTTTTTTCTTCTTCTCGCCCTTCCTTCGTAAATTAGATCACATTTTTAAACATCCCCTCACCAGTTACTCTCGTTATACGAGTACGTTTGATTTCGTACGAAACTTTTTTTGGTTCACCTTTTCACGTCACACTCGTTATCGACTCTCCTTTGGCATGGATCTCGGTCTCTTTTACAGTTTCTCTCTTTCTCTCGTTTTGCGTTTTCTACACTTTTTCTCTCTTACTCTAGAAGCGAATAACGACACGACGGGGTGCTTAGGGGATACAGGGATAAAGCGGGGGTCGCTGTACTCCTCGATAGGCCGAGGTTCGCGAGAAGAGTTTGTTCGACAAAAATTGTAGAGCTGGGAGAGGCGCGCAAGTGTTTTGTCGGAAATACATTTTTCTCTTCTCCGACAACGGCATCGCGAAATACAGTGACGCGTTCTCGGTATCCGTCCGCCCTCGAAGTAGCGACGAGGTCTCTGTACCTCGTGACAATTGTTATCGGCATCGCGCCCTTATCGCTACCCCAGCATCGATACAATGCCCCGAGGTACGACGATCTCCCGATCCTATCGATCGCTTGCACGTACACGATACTACACACGCGTATAATTCAAGAAGGAGGGAGTAACCTTATACGCGTACAAACACACACGCATATCATTACACGCGACCCACAATATTCATCTGGGACGATCTTCACGCTTCGTGTACGGCTTTTTTTCGCGTACCGAGAGAATAGTTTATTTGCAATTAATCGTCGTGCGTTTAGATATCAATAACGCTGTAGGTATACACACTGAGAGAAGAATATGATAGATCAGACTAAATTAGCGGTTACGGGCGGGGGAATGCAGATCGGGTTACTTGAACTGATAATTTGCTAGACCAGACTACAGCTTTTTTTCGTCTGACAATTTCAAATCATTACAACCAAATCATTAATTAATTCAAGTAACTCGATCGGCGTTCCCCCGTCCGTAATCGCCAATTTGGTCAAGTCTACTATTTTTTTTCTCCGTGCACATGTTTTGTTGGAACAGATAGGAATGACACATCGCTGGTTTTGAACAAACAACCCGAGATATCGGCTTCAATTGAACGTAAATACTGCAACAGTCGATGATGGATACATTTTTTGCTCCAACGAAAATACCTACGCACTCGTCTCGCCGTATCAAAAAATGCGCTCGTTCGTTAATACAAATAAACTTCTCTCGGCGATGAGTACTTTCACCGATCGCATTTCGCGCATCGCGAGACCCTAGAACCGCATGGCTTCCCCGGCGTAGCGAATCCGCATATGGAATCGTGTAACGAGCCGAGGACTTTAGGAGTGTCGCTCGCACGAACGTTTAACCGACCCGATTGAGGAACGGCTTTGTGACTCGTGGCAGGTGTATGGCCCGCATGGATCGCACCATATATATCGTCCGCATTTTGCAATTGCGCGCATGTCGCGAGAGAAGACTCGTTCGCCGTTCGTCGCTTCGCGCGGATATCGCGACCAGGAGTTGGTCGCGTTCGGCGAGACGAACGATTCCTCGACGCCTCCGCACCGTCGTTGATAAATATTAGCTGCACGTTGCCCTTTGTTCTGAATAATCCAATCGAGCCTCGACGCGAGGCAGAGTCCGTCGAAAGTATATGCGTATGCGTATGTATGTACATACAACTCGTTGTCGCATATCGACGTACGACTCGTTTAATCGCCAAGTGCATGCGTAGTACAGCCGCGGGTGCGCCCCCGAAACTTCTCTCCTAAAGTTTGTGTAATACTCTTTATTTTCAGCTAGCGCCACCAGGGGAAGCGAGTCGCAAAAGTGAATTTAGCAAAAGAAAAAAGTTTTCCGTCGACGCGCTCGCGCATCGTGGATCGACGGTAATATCCTTCCGCTAAAAACGCGAGTGCGAAGAAGGGTGCGCGAGGAGTCGAAGGGAGCAGAGGCGCTAAATCCGAGTTTTCGTTATTCGCGTCACGGCTTGAACGGGGTTGCTGCGCGCGCGATATTTTTCGGGTCCCTATAGGTGTTCGTTCGCGCTTTCGTACGATCGTCGGCTCTTCTCGGAGTTACCGCGACTCTTCCGCTTTCACTTTCGAGGCGATCGGATGATTCTCGACCGCGAGCTCCGCGGACGACGGCGATCGCAGTTTCGGTTCGCGAATTTTTCTTCGCCCGTTCTTATACGTTCGAATTATTGGCTTCGGGCGTAGGAGTAGAAGCGCGCGCGCAAGTACGGGCGCTGTACTTTCGCTCGGCTGAGTTCGAGCCGTCGTTGAAATGCAACTTTCGAGGCGTGAAATGGCTTTTCCATCGATTTTTCCTTATACATCCCGCCAACGGCGGCGTAGAATTGCGCAACACCGCCAAGGCTTTTCCGTTCAAAGCTTCCCCCGTGCAATGACCGGAGAAAGACGCGGGGACGGAATTCCGCATTATGTACTATTTTCGCCCCGACCGCGCCCCTCTCTACCAGGGGAAGACGCGATACTTTCTTCCGTCTCGAGGGGCGCGTCGAATGATTCAACGAGAGGTTTCACGATCCATCCTGTAATCGGAGGGAGGAACGTGAGAAAACTAAGGTCGACCGCAGCGTTGCGACGGGAGTGACGAGTTCGGCGAAAAGGAGGGGCTTTGGAATATCGATTGAAGCGCGATGTGAACGTTCATTTCTTACGCGCGCGCGAGCAAAGGGAACGGGTGATCGGCTTCGTTAGACGTGCTCTTCCGAAAATGGTATCTATATAAATAACGTATCGTGTCGTTTCCGAACTCGATTTTTTGCCTTTCGGTCGAATACGATTAACCGCTCGACGTCCCGTTCGCGTTTCTCGTCCCCGCTCGACGTCGGCTCATTTCTATCATCAACGAACGAGCGGAGAACGTTGGCCAAAATGTGGCGCGGTCGCGTGCGCCCGATCGTCTCTCGATTTCTCATAATTACATCGCGTCGGCATACGTCGCGTCGTCGCGGTCACGAGCGATCGCCCCTTCACGAGCAGCGTGTATAAATCGTCTGGGAGAAGAGTACTTAGGAAAATCGTAAGGCTTACAAATTATCTACCAATGTTGTACATGTTAACGATATTAATTAATAGCGGTGTCAACGATAAAGAGAAAGCATTCGTCCGGACGCGTACATGCACTTGGACAATTTTGGGGTATAATATTTCCACGCGTCGTGTGTAGATGATTTTTTCAAGGGACTACGTTATCTCTTTTATTTAGCGAAAAGCACGGACCCTCTTTCTCTCTCGACACACGGTCTCCTTCTCCCCCGAGTTGTTTCAGCTCTAGGGGATCTATTGTGGAGCGAGAAAGAGTCGTTCGCGCCGTGTATCGAGTACATACTATATCTCCGATCGACACCAAATTGCATAGGAATTTACCGAGGCTGGCTACGGTACTCAGTGTTGAGTCATCAGTGGAAAAGAAAAACGAGGTGCTCGCCGGTCAACGCGTGCGCCAATTTTGGAAATGGCCTCAAAATTCGACAGTTTCGCATCGCTTATTCGGTTCGCGCTGCGGGGATCGTACGGGTAAGAGACGAAAGAATGGCGGTTTTTCGGTTCTTTATATTTCAAAGACTTTCGGTACTCCGTCACGAGTGTTCAGGACGAAGAAGAGTGATTTCTTATTCGCGCTTTCCCGGGATCGCGGTTATAGGCAACGGTGATCCACTATCGGAGACAAACTTTGCAGAGAGGCGAGGACCATAGGGCCGCGTGGGATTAGATTAGGGATTTGACGAGGAGGAGGAGGAGGAGGAGGGAAGCTTCGAGATCGCGGGAACTTCCGTTCGGTAGAGCCCTCGAATAGAAGAATGGCGCACGTTAGTGGCGATCGGAACAAATAGGACTATAAGATGATCGAATAATATTGTTTATCATCTGTATACATGTAGCTATATACAATAACGACGTACATAAATTAACTAAGGACGTACGTACTTACTTGTTACGATAATTATGGTCGTATGATTATGCTACTTTCAACGTTGTACAGAATCGAATAAAATAATACAGCATGTAGATGGACGAACGATTTACGAGGTAGAACGTCTTTATTCGCGCGGCGGGCGGTCGACGCGATCGATTGTTCTTTCGTCTGGGAGAGGGTTGGAGGGAATCGAGGGAGATCGCTTAACGCGTGGACGGGGTGGCGATCGAAAGGGGCGGCGCGCATTTCTGAAAATCTCTCGAGAAGCCGATCGACGTGTGAACGGCGAGCCCGCCACTGATCGTACGAAGAGGATTTCTAAATGATTAGCGATCATAATTTCGTTGCGAGAGGTAAGGTGAAAAAAAAAAAGAATCCACCAAGCAGGCTGTGCACGGTCTAGTTTTCATTTCTGCATGCGTTTCTTTCTTCCGATTCATTACATCACACATATTATGTATTCGCGAACTCGTCGATCGCATTTCTCGTTATCCCCGCAAATCGTTGCCCGTCTTCTTTCCCGTTTGGTAAATATTTTTCCGTTCACAATTCCCACGTTCGTATTCCGGTACGACTGTCCCGGCGAGGGTTTACGTTGAACCTTTCTCGATTTCGTAACCGTTGAACCCGATACGTTCTCTCCATCATTTTCTAACGGATGTGCAACGCCTCGAAGTCGTTGACCCTCTTCGACGCACTGCGTCTTCGACCCTAGAACCCCACGACGACGCCAGGAAATATTCCACGATGATACCGCAGTCGTGTAAAACTGACAGTGAACATTTTTACGTGTATTACCGCTGTGGGGTTCTGGAGTGGACCTTCTTATTGGCATGTGTGTGTGGTGCGATAATCCTGTGTGCGATACGATAACTGAGTATTACCGCTACGTTGCGTTCTGTTTGGGGTCAATTTTCAATATCACTTCGTCGAGAGACATCCGAGTATCTGTTAGGAAGTTGCGCGAAATACGAGCTTAGATGATAAGTAACCGGTTGGAGGGGGAGGGGGAGGGGGTAGTCGTAGAAATGAAATCGTGACGCGCTTTAGCGCTTTCGAGGGCGGTAAAATGAAAAAATGTCTCTTTTATCAGTCGCTATTGTTTTAGGAGAAATCGCCTACCGTGCGACTGCTACTTATCGAACCAAACATTGACCTTTGCAGCGAAATTTATGCCCGAATCGGCGCCGGCACCACCACCACCACCACCACAGCAGCCACAGTACCTGCCGCTGCCGCCGCAACCCGCGAACGTGCAAGTTCCGGGTACAGGTGGAGCTGGAACTTCTCCCAACAAAGCATCCAATTCTCCTGCGTCTCGTTTGATAGCTTCTTCGCTCGGGATTCACAATGTTATGTAATGTTACACCGTTACCGACGACTGCTACTTACCAATTATGGGAGAGAGAAACGCTGATCGAATTTCTCGCTTGTAGTTCCTTCGTTTTTTAGAATTAACGAAACGTTATCGGAGCTAACGTCGTATCGCGCTCCTTTATTAGTCAAATTGTTACGGCGGCGTTATAATTTTCCATGGCGAACGTAGCCAAAACGTTGATACGACGGTACGCCGCGTCGGTAGCACCTCGAGGGTGAGATATTATGTATGTACTTATCGTTGCGCAGAATTTAGTTACTCGTTTCGATCGGACGGTACAGTGTTGTACGATAGAATGACGTTATTCCAAGAGCAATACCTTAATGTACCCCAGTTGTTGCGAATGCTCTCGTTTTCAAAGGCATCGTACTCACGGGCGATCTTGGAAACTCTCTAGCGCGAAAATGTATAATATTTACTCAGTAAAATCCATGGTACTACGTCGACGGAGCAGTCGAGTAACGAATACTATCCATTGCGCGACATATTTGGTCGGGGATTTGTTCGTTCGAAAAATGCTTCGAGGTACAATTATTCACCGATAATAGTGTATTAAATTTGACTATATACCGTTATTAAATGCGTTTTTGATTGAGAACACTAGTCGCTGCCGAGAATTGCGCAGCCGATGGTAGCAACTAATGAATGTAATTATCTTTGTATCGTTGATACGTCAAATTTTTCGGTTCCAATTCCATATGACTTGGGAGAGAAGATAACGTCTCTATACGGTTGGCTAGATAATTGCAGCTACGATTATAGTTATTTCAGTACAGTATTCCGCGTGTACGCTTGTGTGAATACGAAGGTTTAATTCATAAGCAATTATTGTTAGATCGAATAATGTTTATGGCATTACCGCGTATCAGCGGACTGATCGCAATATCGGCAAAAGCTTCCTAATCTAGGGAGAGAAGATTTGAATATTAGAATCCCTTTTTTTTACCCTTCTCGTAAAATTATCATCGATCTTGGCGGAATCGCGATATTGGCGCTCTATTGATGTGAATTCCTTTCCAAAATCCTAAACATCCCTACTTAATCTTAATTGTATCGCTCGAATTAGTCGGTCCGATGAATTTACCCTTACATTCTCAAATTGGTACACTGTGACTTTATCCACGCAAATCCACTATACTGTAGGTATACGTCATCACGAGCAGTGTAAAGTAGGAGCTTCAAAGCTTTAACCGAGGTACACCATCGAATATAGTTTATAATATACTAACGATATAATTTATTCGTGATAGGTCTTACACATATATATTATTTATATATATTATCGTACGTTAGTTTCCAACAAATAAAGTTCTATAAGATGAATATTGCGTTCCCAACGGGCGACTGTTCTTGATGACATTTCACGAATTTTTCGCCAAATTCGAAAACAGTTATTTATCCCTACTCTCTATTTCACTCTAATAGGATTGACACCATTAAAAATACTTATGTGAATTACTTAATAAATTCAATTTTATTTATTGCAACAGGGAACTAAAGTTATCAAACTAAGCGCAGAGAGCGCTAGTGTTTTTTTGATCCCTTTCGTCGCTACAAATAAATTACATACAAACATACAATACCCGAATAATAGAAAAATATTTTAATTGGAGCTTAGATGATTTGAAGATACATAATGTAGAACTAAGAAAATGGGATGCTTCTCTGAAGGGAAAAAAAAATTTACAAGAACGGTAAGTATAGGTATCAAATCTACTATATATATATATATTAATCGTGAAATTAGAATCATAAAGATTATATAAAGCTATATTACTGATGAAAGTTATTTGATTCAATTAAAAGTACCGTAAAAACTGATTGTTATAGATTCACATTTTACGATAGCAAGAACAATTTTTAATTGTCCAAGACTATACAGAAAGAAAATGAAAATTTATCCGAGAATAAGAATATAATCTGAATCGGAGTCATCAACTCATTGTTTGGCGCTAATTGGTTGAATGATTAGTTGGTACCATCAAATGATTCGCAAAAAAAAAAATGAATAAAACATAAGTAATCGCACATAGTAGGTATACGAAATTCGAGCGACCAACTCGAAGTATCAAGTTCTCCGAATGCCCGGCTCAGCTTTCGTCAGACCTCTAATGCAAAACTGGTGCTGAAAATTTGACGGAGGTATCCGGAACATAGAATGATTGAGGAGGTATGCGGAGCCAAGCGACCAACGGTTACTATCGGATAGTAAGGTAGAAGACCTGCGCGATCGATTGAGGGTGAGCCTCCAGTATACTGTCAAATGATAAAGTAGAAGGCCAGGGCGGTTGATTCAGTCTCTGGTTTACCATCTGATAGTAATAGTCGGTCGCTTGGCTTCTACCTGCATACCTTCTCGATCATTCTATGTTCCGGATACCTCTGGCGATTTTCAGCACCACTTTTGTATTCGGTCGCTCGGCTTCTACCTACATACCTTCTCGATCATTCTATGTTCCGGATACCTCTGTCGATTTTCAGCACCACTTTTGTATTCGAGGTCCGGAAAAAGAAAGCTGGGCGCATCCGGGGAATTTGATACGGGTTGGTCGCTCGGATTCCGCATACCATCTGCGATTACGATTTATTCTTTTTTTTACGAATCATTTGATGGTCATTTGGTGATAATTGGCAGTCTATTTGTAATATTTTGTAATCATAAATTGTAATCCATTTAAATTTGACGCGCTTGGTATCAAGTTCGCATACCTACGCGTTAGAGCCCACAACCGACCGGTAGATAACATAAATAATTAATAACTCGTAATAATTAAATAACTACTTATATATATATACAGCCACAAGTTGACTAAATAGTGATTCTCTCTCTCTCTCTCAGGATGGAGAATTGAATTCAAGTGCTGAAAATCGACCGAGGTAAAGTGGTACGCCGAGTTTATCTCGGCCAACTCGGTTATCATGCTGTCCTTATAGGTACTGGACAGAATTTTCGGGATTGAAAGATACCGAAAATCGATCGAGTCATCGATGATACTTACCTATAACTTATTAAAATAATTTTTAAGGTTCGATTCCGGTGTCGACTTTGTATTAATACTTACAGAAGGGGAATATGAGACTCGTTTTAAATTAATATATTAAGTATAGTTTTTATCGTGATTTTGCAGGATAAAATTCAGCTTTATATGTATTTAATATAATATGTATATTAAATAATCGTAAAGAATTGCGGTAGATTACGTTGATGCGTATACGATATATTGATCGTACATAATAAGTACTTATGCGGCGAGTCGTTTGGACACCCGAAAGACCGTCCCGGAGACCGTGGGTGAATTTTCGGCGACATCAGAAGCGGAAAAAAGATTAACAAACGAGGGATAATACACAAAAGGGTCGAGTAGATGCAATTTTCGTGCTGTCAAATTATTTTCTTTTATATCAAGATATAGCCACAATATAATTTCTCCACGCGTTATTAGCAGGAACAGATTTTAATCCATTGCGAAATACAATTAGGCGTAATACCCATTCTTACAGGCATCGTGGTTACATTGAAAGTTTATTAAAACAATTCATTATTTTCGCACTGTTTCGCAGTAGCCCGGAGATGGCATTGAATCAGCGATGACCGGGATCTCCTCGAAATTCACTTGATCAATTTCTGGCAACCCAACATCTTTTGAGCCTCGTTCTGTGAAATGGAAAATAAGGTCTATCTTTGGGCTCTCGCAATATCGAAATCCCGTTATAGGGGGAAAGGAGTAAATAAAAAATGTAAGCGCCCGTGAGCATTCGATTCGAATATATATGCATGTAAAGTAAAACGGACGACGCTTCGTCGGTGGAGAAGATCGTTTGTTCGGCGTTCCTCGAGTCTAGTCGAGGAGGGAATCACGACGATTCGAGGTGAAACGTTGCGCGGGCGGAGAATCGAACGGATAGGTTTGTCTCGCGAATTCGATGCTAAATCACCTGCATCATATTGTACAGGGCGAGTAGTTGTTCCAAAGAAGGTCTTCCCGGCGAGGAACATATCACACTGTCACCACCCGCTTGTAGAATCGGACTCCTCTTGCCCCAACCGGTCGAAAAATTCAATTGAGCCTCGGCAGCCAGTGTAAAGATGAAGCATACGAGTACCATCGCTGCCACGAAGCTCGACTGAAGTTTGCGACACCTGTAAAAAAGTGACGTGGGTCCCAGGGGTCGTACGTGTGTACGTTGATTCACATCGACGATGGGTAGGTACACCGCGACGAGCACTCGTTGATCGAGACCGCATTCTCGTGAAAACGCGGAGGAACTTTGAACGCAACGATACACCGCGAACGTTTCCAAGCGGTTCGCCAGACTCACATAGCGATACTCTGGTCCTCGACGGAGGCGACTCGTCGATTGCGAAGGACTGCGGCGACGTCTCGTAGGACAGCGAATGAAAACCGTAGGACGTGTTTGAGAAAAAGCGAGCGGACAGGGGTGTTTTATACTTGGCGGATCCCACCCTCTCCCGATATCCGCCGCTCTCGATCGACGAAGAACGGACGGAGGAGAGTCGGACGCACACGCGGTCACGGTGCGCCGCCGCGAATCGCCGTTCGTCCCCGCGGCGATGGACCGTCATTATTTCGCTCGGGCATTGACGCAAACGAAACGCAATCTACGGGGCTTCGAAAGACTCCGAAGAACTTTGCGAAACAAAATTCGACGAACGACGAAAGGCTCCGCAGCGGTCGGAGTGGCTCTTTGATTACGGCGTTCCGATTCGAATTCGCGATCGACGAGATGAGGACCGTTGATTCGTCCTTTCGTGGATTTATAAACGGTCGACGAATGGACGCGCTTCGCGAGATGAAAATGGACGTAATGGATGTATCAAGTAAAAAGTACTCGCGATCCGAATGCATACGTCGATATCAAAGAAACGACACGATAAAGCGACCAAGTGGGAGCACCGACAACGAGAATCGACTCCCCAGGGTCTACTTCGAGTCTAGAAGTTCCGAGTCGCGAAGCGGCTTTTTCCTCCCGATCGACCGGTTGATTTTTAATTTACATCTCCGAAACCCGCCCGTCGCATCTCAAATATAAAAGGCACGGAGGGAAAGGAAGATCGGAGCCCTGCTCTGGATAAGAGAACTCCGTTGCCAACTAACAATGAGAACCGAGCGCAACCATACTGTATCCTACGCAACGGTGGATAAATGCGCACGTATATATATACGGGTAAATCAATCTATTTGCGCGAACGTTTCCTATCTTCCGGCCGGACGTTTCTTTCTGGCATCCGGAGAACTTGTGTATACGTTCTTCGAGCGATATGAAACGTATAATAACAATACGACGCGACGGGTCTCAAGGTTCGCGAGGAGCGAGGAGAGAAGCATGCTTCGTTCGGCCGGTGTTTGCGGCCCATCGAAAAGTCAACTTTAGTACAAAAATATAAAAGACGGTGGATATTCGTCGCCCCAGCCGTCGTCAATGTCGTTGGAATCGATACAACTGGAATAAAAAATGTGGTAATAATATATCATTGAGCAACGACGTCAATCATACGTTAGATCTCGCGAAGTAGAATCCCACCCCTTTGAAATACCGCCCGCGTCGGCCAGAAATTCTACTCTCCATCTTTCAATCACACCTCTTCCTTTCGACTAGATAGATCTAACGGATTGATTTATCGAAGAAAGAGAGGAGCAGCTCTCCGTACCATTTGAAGGCCTTTCGTTTCATTTCGTTTACAATTGAATTCGACTTCCATCGTAGGTAGAGTATAGGGTACGATGTCGCAACATTATCGCGGACTATCTAGGATAATTAGCAATGGTCGCGCGGCGTTGAAGGCGCGAGCGGGCTCCCCCGGGGGCTTCTTCCCAATTTAGCAGTCATATTCACCCAGCAGGACGCGGGAAACCCGTTAAAACTGCGGGGCAATCAGTCGAATATATCATTCGCATTAACCTTCGGGTTTATTTATTCGCCCGCTCTGCTTTGCAACCGCTCATTCTCTATCGAGTATCGGACGAGGAAAATGTGCGGTCTATCGCGCGGTCTCTATTTGTCACTTCTCCAGCGCGCGCTTTCAGGTAATATTTACCCTCTCGATAAATCAGTGGTACATTCAACCGAGAGAATAAAAATGTTTCCAAGCAGTTCAAAGGCAATGATAATGTATCTAATCCTCTCTCCCTCCCACCCCCCTTCTCTCTTACTTTTTCATCCAGCATTCGGGATACGAAATAACGATTTCCGTAGACTTATTCATCTACAACGTATTTGTTTCGTTATGAGGTTACGATACATTACATTGGATTTCGACACGAATCGAATAGCGATCGCAAGCTTCCGTTATTCCTTCCCGTCTTAATGCAAATTATTGCGCCAATGCGTCTTACTACCGTGTACCTACTCGTGTTTCATTTTATTGCTGCAAAAGGTGCGAATGCACACGGAAGGTTCGACCGGAGTCGGAAAAAAGTTTGGCGATACTTAAGTCGTAACATAGGTATAGGTACTCGATCGACTATTTTCCCCAGCCAACGAGAAACGACGTCTTTATTTCGATTGCGAATTTCACGAACGCATCCGATCCGCTCGATCGAGAGGTGTGGACTAAAAATTGCGAGAATGTATTATCGCGATGTTTTCTCTCGGACGCGAAGAGAGAAAGGGAAGGAACGAACGAAAGGGACGAGCGAGGATAAGGATTCACCCACGCGACGTTCCTTCTGTATCGCTTAAAAGGGCAGTGATCGAGTAACCATTATCGCGATATACGTATAAACTAATACGAGCAGTGCGGTTAGCTCTACGCAATTTCTGGCGATCAATTACCGTCACTGAAGCGACAGGATCAAAAGGCGTCTTCGTCGCTTAATCGCACGACGAGGACTTTTCACAAGCGAGACTTGGCACGGTATAGCGCGTCGAGGACTGAAATAGCAGTAGAAGGAAAAACAAAAATTTCAGCTTTGACCGATCGCGATTAAATTGTTTACGTTTTCTTTCGTTCAGTCATCTGCGCACCTTGCGATCTCGCGCCTCGACGAGTGTCCTCCGTATCGCGCGATCTTTGAAGGGATCGAGCATCGAGTCATCGAATGCAGCTCGAAAAACGAAATACGATGTTGCGCGTAACTGAATTTCCACGAGAAGCGGATAAAGGGTATTTGCTTCTCCGCGTCTCCTCTACTAACGTATACATATACGTGGCATCGAGTTCGACACAAGTTACGATTCCTCTTTATTAATTGATTCGTATGTATATAATCATTACATAAATCGTGTCAACGAAGACCGCACACGAATAAGTCGTTGTTCGATGGCAAGCGGCTGAATAATAACAAAATTCTCTCTTCGACTCTCCCCCGAAAGGTCGATCGATCGTTGGCTGCACGTTTGAAGGGGATCGCCTTTAATTTTGAGATCACACACAAGCCTCGAGGTCCTGCCACGCCGATCAAAAGCTCGGCACGGACAGAAGTCTGCCTACGGAACAAAGGAACCTACCGTAGATATTGGTCGAATGTCGCGTTTGGCCAGCGTGACAAGACCAACTATTTCTTTCTCTCTCTCTCTCTCTCTCTTTCTCTCTCTCTCTCTCTCTCTCTCTCTCTCTCTCTCTCTCTCTCTCTCTCCCTCCCTCCCGCCCTTACGCCTATATCGCATACGTGCTCTAATTCCGTCACGTCGTCGAGGGGCTTCCATCGGAGATATCTCACGTCGGCAAACTTTGCGTTATCGATCGTGAAAGTTACAGCTGCTTATTTATATTGATCACGATTGACGCTAACTAGTCTTTTCTCGTTACAATAAACACAGACACGTGTACCTAGCATAATAAATTTCCGCGGAGGATGATAATTTCGGTTGAAGAAACGGTAAAATCTTTTCCTACTTGCTACCGAAACAAAGGAGAGCGCATCCAGGTAAAAGGATGCTGAATGGCGAGGAACGTCTCTCGAAGATGCACCTCGACGAGGAGACGGACGCGCAGAGGCAAACGTATATTTATATATATATATAACGCCATGTGTTTTATTGTACAAAAAGCTTACAAATTAAAGTATGTTCGTGTCCTTCCGCCTGCGTCGCATGTGTCTGCACGTGTAGGATGGCTCGATGTAAGTGTAAAATCGCCCTGATGAACGTTTGTGTATTACTTATGCATACTTAATAGACGACTACATTGTTCATTTCCTTTCTTTCTTTATCATTTAGAAATGAAACGAAACGATGACGCAATGTAATACATGTACGAAGTGGAAGGGTATGCGTAGCCGATCGATAAATTCCGAATGCGAGGGTAGAGCAATTAAATCAAATCAGCGGCGACAGCGGTAGGAACGATAAGGGAAAAGGCGATATCGTCGCTTCCCTCTATGCCGATTCGCACTGAAGATACTTGCACTCGATACTCTACATCGATTTTGACCGTACGAACGAAGGAAATCGACGTGAGATGTGACGCGCTATGGCACTCAATTTCCTTCCTTCCATTCATTTTAGGCCTCTCTCTTTCTCTCTTTTTTTCTTTGACCCGTTGCAATATATCTCTCTAGAATGATTGGCGTACTTGGGATGAATCTTGCGATAGTATAGAATGCGCGCAACGAATACCGCCAAACGGTGATTTCGACGGAATCGTTTCGGCGATTGAATGGAACGTGTTATTGAATGGCAATCGTAAAGAATCCTCGTCGCATTTATTAAATGCGCACGACTAATCAACGCGTTTATGTTTGTATTCGCGTACGAAAATATGTATACCATATTTATATACGTACAATTTTTTGTCGCGCGTTCCTTCGTATCCTTAAGTTACGTGTGGCGGTGCGCCAGAAGCACGCGTTTTGCCGGTGCCATTACCCTCGTCATACGCAATAAACAACTCCTTTTATCGACGGTTAAACGAACGGGATTGCTACGTATAAATTCATTCGATTAGCAAGTATATCTTTTGTTCGCTTTCTCTCTCTCTCTCTCTTTCGCATGTTCTCACTCTCACATATCCGTTTATTAAAATATTATATAAATTAAATACGCCTTAGTTTAAATTCCTACGTCGTATAGTAGAACGGTATATCTCTCTTAAATCGGGTTTCTACTTGTCGCTTTTAATTACTACAATCGCGTATCGTCGACAATTTATTACTTGGTTTTTGTTAATTCCCATAATTTTATATATATATATATATATATATATATATATTGATTGATTTATTTATATATATGTATGTATAAAAAGAGTAGCCCGAGAGCCTCCGCAACTCGAGCAAATGCCAGGCTGAAGGGGGAAGAAATAGATGGATGTCACTTGGAAATTACTTAATTCAGCGTATTCAATTTTAACTAAAAATGTACGAATGAATATCATCGGTTCTAATACTGAAAGAATCTGACTCCTCGCTGCATTTTTTTTTCTCATTTACAAGTTCTTGGTGGAAGAACTTTGGTCGTACGGCGAAGCTGATAACACTCGCGAATCGCTGTACTTCAGCCGGGCATTCGAACGTTCAACAGAATTGGCGCAGGTTCTCGCAGCCAGCGAGTCTAAAGTCAGTCAGATATAGCATTTCGTCGCTATTACGTAATGTTAAAAAAAATATTAACAAAATAGATAATAGCTCTTCCTCTCGTATCACGGTTCCGTTTAATAAACAAATAAAAAATATCTTCAACATTCTTTCCATGTCCGCTGTCCGCGTCATGTTTAACACAGCGATCGAGTCCGCGGACCGTTAAACGGCAGTAATGGGGTTTGCAAATGGAATGCCCCGAAGACTGCGTAGATCGCGTTCACGAATCGGAGAACGGCTTTAAGTGGAAAGTACTCGCGTCTTCTAGTCGAAGCAGCTCTGCGAGGGTTCGGTGTACGCGATCACCTCACGCTTCGACGCTTTTTTGTACCTTCGCGTGTCAGTCTAGAACGATGCTTAACGCAAAACTGAAAACGGAAGCTTGTACTATTTCGATTGACTTTCGATTTCGGCTTCACGCTTACGCCGCGTTTCAGATTGACTTGACGAATATTTCTTCGCGTTACCGCGTGCTCTTCGTCTATTGCATCTCGCGGTTTTCGGTGAAAATAAAATTCACCCCGTCGCGACGAGAGCAAATCCAAAATTATCGATTGTCTCAGCCGTTCTTCGAAAAGCATACGTTCATTTTGGGTGCGTAAATTAGTACGTAAGTTTCGGGTTTATGAAACGGGCTGTTCCTCGAGATACTTACGAGTTCCGCTCATTTCTTTCGATAAAATATACTCTCGGACGGCTCCAGCTGGTTCGCCGTCGTCGTCGTTGAAACGGCCCGATCCTTGGTACCTTCGAGCGAGAACTCGCACCCGCAATTGTTTACTCCTCGCGGTGAAAATGCTACCGTGCATCAGGAAACGCTCTTTTCTATCGGCGTCTTATCGATTAATGAAGCAGTCGAAGATGTGTGTTTCTCTACGATTCTTTGGCGTCGCACGAAGGTTCTTGGAAATCTCGACGTGCCTCGTCGCGATACTCCGTTTTTCGCTCCTTTGCTAAATCGCGAAAAAAAACTGGGAGTCCTCGTCGGGCTCCCCTTTCTCATGCGCTTCATAAGTTTTTAAGTACAGTACAGCGAGTATCTTGTCCCTTCCTTGTGTTGTTCGTTAAATACCGTGTCTAAAAAAAATAATTGTCCGCCCGCGCGTATAGGGAGGAGTGCGCGGAGAAATTTGAAAACTTAAAATTCATCGAGAGTCCGCGTTACAATCACTTCTGCTCAACACCAGCTTTCACTTTCTCTTTCGCCGACCACGTCGCTCTCCTCGTCGCTGGGCTCTTCCCCGTACATGTCTGCCAATTTCCTGAACCTCGGCCCGAAATTGGACAGGTAATTGAACTTCAGATCTCCGTCGTCCGTGCCTGCAACAGATACCACGTTAATGAATTCCCAATTGGTAGCGAAGATTCGAGTGATGGGACGAAAAATTGACGACGCGCGAAACGTAGGTCGAGTAGCGTTAGGGCGCACGCTAGGTGTTGGCAAATACGATGGAGTACGTAGAAAGAGTCCAGAAAGCAATAATAGTACGCGTACTCCGGTCTATTCGAGCTCTGATAATATGGTTCATCGAGGATATACACACATATATATATACTTACACGAAGCGAGGGACGACAGAGAGCCATCCGAGTTGCCCTCGCCTTCGTAGGCGTAATGTCTGACATCGTCGAACGGATTCGTATCGGGATCTTTATCGCAACTTTCCTTCTTACCGTCGAGGAAACCGCAAATGTCTGGCACTTCGTCGGGTGCTGTAATCAATAGCGAACGAGGGTTAACATCGCGACGCGCGAACGAATCGTCCCGATGAAAAATGACGAGATTCCTCTCGTTTCGTCCTCACCTCTGCCTTGAAAACTAACGGGAGCGATCTTAGAATCGATGGGTGGCGCGTCGTACATCGCTCTGAGAACGTTGAGATCGTATCCCGTGTCAACCTCGCCGCCACCTTCGTCCTCATAGTTGATGATGTTTTCTCTGATGTCGTCCATATCTTTGTACAAGTCGTCGGTCTTTCTTCTATGGACGACGACCGCCAAAAGAAGTATCAATAGTATCGCCACGCAAACTAGAATAGCTACCAAGAAGTTGGTGGCTATACGGAATGTCACGGGTTGCGCTATTTCTTTATTGCAGCCTAGATCCGCGTTACGCGAGAAGGCCGGCATGCCCAAGTTGTACGTCTGAAATGTAGATATTCGTCTCGTCATCTTTCCGCACACGTCGAGAGTCGGTTGTAATGCCGAACAAAATTCAAACTTACATTTCCATTGAAAGTCATGTTCCGAATGCATCCGACGAAGCCTTTCTCGGTGGGCTTGTGATTCCACCCCAAGTTGGTTGCTAGGTCGGTTAAATCGGATAGAGTCCCTCCGATCTGCAGCGGGCTGTTCACGTTTACAAACTCGTGGTCCCCTTGCGGAGCGGTTAAACTCATACAGACCGACTTTTGACAGTTGTCGACTTTCATTTCTATCGTCTGTTGAGTTAAAATCAAATCGTTTCAGCTATTATTGGCACTCTGGAATGGAATGTACGTCAAGGATAAGTAGCTCGGGAGTCCTTACCTTCTTAGTCCAATAGACGTCTATTCTGTGACTCTTGCCGTCTGTCAGTCTGATTTCCCGCTGATCCAGTCTTGCGGTACCGTTGCCATAGTCCACGAACAGCACGGCGTATCCGCCTTGAAGTTCCAGCGCCATGAAGTCTTTAACTCCTAATCTAGGACTGTAGATCATCGGGCCAAAGTAGAACACCAGTCCGTTCTCCGTGCGAGGAGTTACCTCCAAACCTACGAGTATCGGTTAGCCGTACAATTCACGTCCACATTATGTACGCGAATTCAATTCCTGATATAAGAAAAAGAAGAAGAAGAAGAAGAAGAAGAGGAAAAAGTATTTTACCCAAATGCGAGTCGTCGCATGCTTGCCCGGGCGGCGGCATGACTGCCCATCCAGCTCCCTCAAATCCGATGCCCAAGAGCTCGCATCTAGGTCCCTCGAGCCCAGGGGGACACTCGCACTTTTTCGCCAGGGGCGTACCTCCGTTCAGACAAACGACGGGCTCGGCTACGTGACAAGTACACAGCGGATCGACGACCGCTCTCACGCCGACGAACGAGCTCGTGTTCGTGTATACCGGGTAGGGCACCGCGCTGGCGTTGAGGTAACTCCGACAGGAGTTATTGCAGTGGACCTTTTCGAAGAGACACTCGTCGATGTTGAACAACAAAATGTCCGCTCCCATCTTGCCCTCTATCTCCTTGGCGTTCTGCGCCGCGATGGTGTTGAGCTTTTCCGGGGCGTAGTACGGACTTCCGTGCGCGGAGAATCTCACGTCCAGGAGACTCCTGTCGTTGTTGTGATGCGGGGAGTGCAGTACGGTGAAAACATCGACGTTTTCTACAGAGGCGTTCAACATGTCGGCCAGTCGTTCCTGAAGGACGTCCTTCTTGCTCACACCGGTCTCGTCGGGTCTGATGAAATCCTCGGCGCTGATTCCGACGAATCGCACAGAGCCGGAATTCATCACCGCTTCTTCCGGTATCTCCTTGACGGTCACGTTGACGTAGGCGCTCACCTGGTGCCGTGGAACCAGCGGACTCTCCTCCGTGACGATGAACTTTAAGACGAAGGTGTCGTTGGATGTGCCCGAGCGCAATGTGATCGTGCCGGTTTCGGGACTGAGGTCGAATCCTTCGTGAATGGACGCCCAAGCGAAATGCTTGTCCGGCAAGTCCCAGTCGTCGAGATCGTCGACGTACACTCTTCCGATCTCGGTGTCGGGCGCTTCGCCCTTGTAATTGTAGACGAATATAGAGCTCGAGCCCTCCTTCATGGGATTGTCGTTTCTGTCGCCGATGATCACGGTCAGCGTGGACGTCCCCGTCATCTGCGGCTTTCCGTTGTCCGTTATAGCGATGGGAATGTCGTAGCTCTTGCGCTCCTCGCGATCGAACACGACCTCGGCGTAGAGATCGGCGCCCCTGATGGCGAATTTGGCGGCGATTTCGCGGTCGGCCGAAACGTCGATCTTGAACCCGAAAGGCGGGCCGTTCTCGTCGGAATCGTAGTCTCTCGCCTGGAGTTCGGTGATCCTGCCAGGTGGTTCGTTCTCGTACCAGACGACGGGCCGCGGCATGTCGAGGAACGGCGCGTTGTCGTTTATGTCGATCAGTGTAATGTTCACCTGGACGGTTTCTCGCAAGGAGTTTGGCGAACCATTGTCGTCCCTCGCCATAACGATCACCATCCACGTGGGATACCCGAAAGGCGGATCCCGATCCAGTGGCTTCTTCAGCGTCATGCAGCCGCTCTTGTCGATACCTATGAGCGGCTGCTGGAAGCCCTCGACTATGGAGTAGACGATCTGCTGGTCTTCGCTTCTGTTCTTGATGTCGGGATCGTAGGCCACCACCGTGGTGATGCATCCTTCGACCAACATTTCCTCCTGGATGGTGGGGCTCTTCTCGAAGTCCTCGAACACGGGCCGATTGTCGTTGACGTTCTCGATGAAGATCTTGACTTGCGCGGTGTCGTTGTACAGACCGTCGAAAGCCCTCACGGTCAAGTTATACTCGGTGATCTTCTCGTAGTCCAGCGGTTTGTTGACGCGAATCTTTCCCGTGGCACTCTCGATGTAGAAGCTATCGTCCGTATTGCCGGAGATGATGCTGTACGATACCGGGCTAGCGGTATCGTTATCCAGCGCCATCACTTGGGCCACCAATTCGTTTATGTTGGCGCTCTCCAGGATAGAGCGGGTCGTGTAAACGGCCTTCGTGAAATGCGGAGCATTGTCGTTCTTGTCGGCAATTACGATGCGAAACACTTGGCCGATCTCGTTGTGCTGCCCGGTTTTGTAGAGAGCGCTAGGCGAGTTGTCGGTGGCGATCACTTCGACGTCGTACGTATCCTCCTGCTCTCTGTCGAACGTAGTCAGGGTTGTTATGTTTCCGGTGCGCTTGTCGATGACGAAGTAGTTTCTGTTGTCCCCCAGCCTGTAGGTGACCTGTGTGTCGCGCGGGAGAGAGAACCTTTCGAGATCAGTCGGCGCGAGCGCGGATATCCGGCCGTCGAGGCGAGTAGTTGTTGACTTGGTTACGTACCTGATTGTTGGCGGAAGTTCCATCGGCGTCGATCGCTCGGATCTGCATGACCGGGGTGCCGGGTGGCTCGTTCTCCAGAACGCGGCCGGTCTCCATCCGTCGGAACACCGGAATGTTGTCGTTCACGTCTAGAACCTCGATATTGATCACGGTCTCCGCGGCTAGCTGATACTTGTTCTTCACACGGACGATCAGCGTGTACTCCGTATTGCTCTCGTAGTCGAGTTGCTTTCCCAGCTTGACGTCCGTCGCACTCTTGCTCGAGTCCAATCTGAAGGTGTTGTCCTTGTTGGTCTGTTCGGTACTGCCGGTGACCAGCTCGAAGATCAGGTCGGGACTGTCCCTCATGTTCGACACGGCTTCCAATCGAGCGATGCTAGCGTCGAAGTCGCTAAAATTCTCCATGATCCTGATGGGCTCTTGCGGTCTCGGCAGGAACGCCGGTGCCTTCTTGTGAGACTCCACCACCCGAATGTCCAGATCGATTTCGCTGGACATGGGGCTTTCGCCCTGGTCCTCCGCCGTGGCCGTCATTCTGAACTTGTAGTCGGGATCGCGCTAAAAATGAATGAGAGGAAAGTGCCGCGAGCTGAAGATCGCGCGAAAATCGCGTTCAGTTGCCGAGTCGTGCCTCGGTTGCGATGACTCACGTCTATCGTCTTGTTCAGATATATGACCCCGCTGTTTCTGTCGATGCGAAAGTATACTCCGTCGTCGGGGAACTTGGGTAGAAGACCGTACCGCACGGCGGAGTTATTTCCATCGTCGACATCCGTGGCGGAGACTCTCATGACCTCCCTGCCGAGGGGTAGATCTTGCGGGACGGATTCGGTGTACGCCTGAAAAATTGCAATTGGCGTGGGTCAACACGAGATGAGCGGATCGATCGGCGTCCGGTAGGAGTGCGAGACACCGCGAGCGAACGCTTCGTGCAACGCCATAAGTGGTAAACTCGTGCTCGATGTGCTTAATTCCTGAAAAACAGTTCATGCCGGTGTGCCTACGTTGTACAGCTACCGCAACATTGATACCGGCCGGGGGAATATCGTACGCGTACATGCGTCCGGTTCCTCCCAGCAAATCGCCATTCGAAAATTCGAAAATCGCCATAATGCGTCGATGCGTGCAAAATAACCGGAAGGAAGGGGGAAAAAATTATATCGCGGCGAGACGAACGCGTCGAAACAGGAGGAACGACGTTCGCGTCGCGTTGAGAAGTGTGCACCTACGCGCGACAAGCCAGCAGAGCTTTTATACCAGTTCTAAAAACTATACGGCGAACGATACCGAAGACAAACAAGTCAACACTCTCTTTCATACCCAACGTGCTCACACGTGTCAAACTCGAGACCAACCTTCCACCCGTATCCCCGAAAGACCTGAGTCGGAGAGAATCGAAGCAGAAGAATATCATCGTTAGTAGCGTACACGTGTGGGAAACTCCTCGGTTATCAAGCCCGTCGAGTCCCGATAGCGGCTCCAAGTATCGCGCGAGTTTGTGACTAATGAAAGCAAGCGAACGCGCGTCGACGTTATCGCGGTCCAGTCGAGGAGTCCGACAGATTTATCGACCAAACGTGAAACCGAGCGATACAAACGCTAGACGGTCGACGCACGCGTAACCGAACACCTCGAGAAATATAACACGCGTCTCTCGCGCGACATCCAACAGTCGACGCGACGACTTTTATCACAGTACCTACGCGAATCTGCACTTTCATTTTTCAAACGACGCCACCCCGCGCGCGGTGATCACGATCGATCCTCCCGCGAAAAAGCAGCGCTGTAGATCACGGTCGCAATGGTTTCGGAAGACAAAAAACCACGTACCACTTTGTCGAAGATCGGCGGGTTGTCGTTGACGTCCTCGATGGTGACCTTGAAGGTGCAAACGTCGACCAATTGAGGTCGGCCGTTGTCAGTGGCTATCACCGTGAGATAAGCCTCCTTCTCGCGGAACGGCTCGTCTCGATCGAAGACATGGCGCGTTCTGATGATACCGGTCGTATTGTCAATTTCAAATTTGAGCCTCTCCCAGGGCACCGTCACGAATCTGTACGTTATGGTACCTGCGGGGGTGGGAAATAGTCTCGTTACTATTGGAATTAGCAAAAATCAGCTCAGTAAGTTTATTGAATAATCTGACGTGTGCGGCGAACTGATGATGTCATGACAAAACCATTCTTAGGCCCAGTTGTACAACTCCGGTTCAACTATAATCCTTGGTTGGTTGCTACTTTGCTATTGGCTACTCCGTAGCAACTAACCAGGGATTATAGTTAAACCTGAGTTGTACAACTGGGCCTTAAGAAAGCAGCGCGCAGGGTATGCTCTCAAATATCGTATGAATGTTTATATGAAACGATATACACCTAGAGAGAAAGAGAGAGAAAGAACTAAGGACCAAGTGTATTAGAAGTCTTTCTTTGTGAGTTAGTCTCTCGGAGCTCTCCTAAGAGTAAAGACGTTAGTCACGTTTGGTAATAAAATTACAACTTCCACTCAACTACAGTGTTTTATTTAATGCTTTTCACATCACCTGGCTTCCATCATAAATAGTTACGACGTGGGAATTTTGTGCAGTCGCTCGGCTTCCGAAATCGGGACGAGGACGTTGGACTGATATTCCCACACGTGACGCGTATATTAATTAAATGCGTATAGAAACGTAGAATTTCGACGTACCTCCCTCGTCCAGAGGATCGCGATCCTCGGCCCGCACCTGGATGACGACGGTGCCGACCGGTTCCTCCTCCTTCACCACCGGTGCGTAGTTGGAACAATTGGTGAAGACCGGCTTGTGGTTGTGGTTCTCGCCCTGCTGAGTCTTCGGAGGAGGAGAGACGAATATTAAGTGTGCGACGAAGGATCACGCGACAAGGGATGATCAGAGGAGCGAGAGCGCGCGACTGTTCGTCGTGGCGTATCGCGAGGGGCGATTAAGCGCGGAGAAGAAGCGAGGAGGAGTGGAGCAGGCGCGGAACGAGGAGTGGTCGCGCTCCTTTCATTCCCTGCTACTCGAAATTAGAACCGAAAGACCTGTGCGTGGCGAAAGATGTAGAGGAAGGAGGGAGAAAACGCTCGTTTCCGCCGCGACGGCACGCCAGAATATCGAACACGGTAACCAGCGAAATGTGAAGAAGAAATTCCCTGACTTTTACAAGTTTTCCACTCTGAAATAGCCAAATTTCATCGATCGCTGTGGGTACGGCGATCTAGTATAAAGCGTTGCGCATTAATTATTATATTTTTCGTCGAATGAACGAGTCAACTGATATTCACAGAACGAGTTGTGACAACTGGGAGGAATAAACATTGAAACAATTTGATTTTGTCAAATCGTATTATTATTTAATGGCTCTTTTTATAACAAGAAATAACTTCGATACATACCTACATAATTATACACATGTGGAGCCTTTTTTTTCCAGTTTCCCATATAAATTCTTTAAAAATTGCAACAGACTATGAATTATTTGTGAGATTTCGAGTGTTTTCAATAAATTCCAGAAAATTCTTCATCTACCCTGACTTTTCGCTGACCCGCATAGGGATTCCCCGACAATTCCAAGATTTCCAGAATTCCCTGACCACTGGACGCCGTGTTCAATGTGTAAATCGTGAGCGTGCGCTCCTCGCACTCTCCGTCTTTTTATACGTATTTTCCTCTCTTCCCAATACCCTCCTCTATCTCCCCGGATAGTTATCATCGCGTTCGGCTGGCCCCGTTCCGCGGTACATACCCATCGATCGTTAGCCCCATCAAATGTACAAAATCTGTTTCCACGTGGATACCATCACGCGCGAATGCACCAGGGGATCCGCGAGTGAGTTGGCCGGAACGAACGGAGTCGTGGGATCCGATTTCTTCGACCGACGACGAAATTCTCGCGGAAGAAATGTGCGCGATATCGCGGAGCGATCGCGATCGCCTTACGGCCCCGCGCCTGCCTATATACGCGCTCCCCTTCGCAGAACTTTGCTCGCCGTGTCGTTCGTCGAGAAGAATTTTAAACGAGGCCGCGAAATCATCAGCGGAGCGCGCCCACTGTTTAGGAACGCGCGTGAGAAGAAGCGAGAACCGCCCGATAAATTCGCAGCCGAGCAAAAATTCCAAACTTTCGCGAAACAGTCGAGTCGTCGTCGAGTCCCATTGAATATTTCAATGCGATTCACGCCGGCGGTGGAGAAAAGGGAAGACAGCCGGAAGCGAGCGAGCCGCGAGCACCCGTGTGTCAGTAATATAGGACGCGCTGACAATATTGATGCGACAACCCGCGGAAATAGGCTCTCTCTCGGAGTAGTTGATACGATTCGCGGCGAGGGAAGACCCGACAGTGCGATCATCGGGAGCGAGGAAAGCGGCGGAATTATTTATCGACACGTTCCGAGGAGCGTGGCTCCTTCTTCTTCTTCTTCTTTATCTCGCGGGGTACCGCCGCCGACTTTTTCTTCCTCTTTCTCGCAAATGAGAATCGCGGAGGAACCCGTACCTATTCCGACTGCAGCCGCTGCATCCGAGGCACTCGAGTCTCTAGCCCACGCGAACGATCGAGTAAGCGGTTCGTCGTGTGCAGCGAGAGTGTTGCACCGTACATCGCGTAACCCGCCGCGATCATTGGGAGGGGGTGGAATCTCGCTTCGCGCTCCGAGTTGGAAATCGACGGGAGTCAAAGCGGGGCAAAGGAGAGACAAAAACGTATATATATACGCTACTCACCGGTACCAGTGATTCGCTCTCGTCGAGATATTGAGTCCTCGGTTCCGAACGTCTGGAATGCCTCAGTCTCGTGGCGCTCGCTGTAATCAGAAAGAGAGGGAAATCGCGTCCGTCAGTCGCTCTCAAGTGTAACGCTTCGCCGTGAACGCCTTTCCGTGTATCCGGCGTTTAAGAGTAATCGACCTTTTCCGAACAGTTCGCCCACGGTATCGGCGTTATCGTTCGCGAGCACGTCTTTGCGCGCTCCAAGTTCGTCGCGATGTCGTCTTTCTCGAAAGACGACGACGACGAATTCGTTACCCTTTTTTCTTCGCATCCCCAAAAACTCGCTTAAATCGCTCGGTCTAATTAGATTCGGGTAATTACATTTTCATACGATTCCGATGCGAGCTGCAACCGCGCGACGATACCCCCCCGCTCTCGCGTTAATTAATTATTAAATCATCGAGGAATCAGTCCGCGATAAATCGCGTTGCATTTTATCCCTCTGTAGTCGCGGAAAAAAAAACCCCATCGAGAACGGTGACTGACGCGTGCACGAGCGCGGAGGTGTATCGTCGTGTACGATGGGTAGGTAATTAGTCGCCGACACGGAGGCACGCGCGTCGCGAACACGCGTGCACATACCGCGCTGCGCGGATGCCTGCCGCGTCGATCGCGAGTGTATATATGCACTTTTGGACGTGCAGGTGGCTCGTTGACGTCATCACGGTACATCCACACTCTCGCATCGATACGGGCCGCGATAGGGAGGCAGATAGGAGGCGCGGGGGGATGAAAAAAGGTATCGATCAATTTTATCACAACGTGTGCAGCACGAGTGGGGGGGATTCAATGCGCGTTATAATTCTCCAGTCATAGAGAGTTGCCCCCGACTACCTACCCTCTATTTTTCCGAACAGAATGTGCCGTACCGCGCGTACACCGAACACGAACACTTCCACCGAGAGGTGCAGGACCACTTGCCGTACTTATCGTGCTTTTGACGTGAGAAAAAAAATGGATTTCCGTCTCTTCCACTCGCATGACCACGAGGAGGCAGAGCAGCTTTGCTATCATGCGCGTACCGCGCTGCTGCTCGGATGCTCTCGCTGTGTACGCCGTATACTTTCCGCAACGGCCAGTTTACCGAAATATACGTAGGTACATACGCGTCCTACGAAACGAATCGCCGAAGGGCTGCGAAGGTGTCGCTCGCAGTTAGGTACCTCGGCGACAAGTTTCCTACAGCCGACGAAGGAACGGCGAACGCCCTTCGACTCGACAACGGATGGAAATTGAGCGCAACATCCTCACTCCGTCTCTCCATCGAATTCGTTGAAGGAAATAGGTACAGACAAAAAAAAAGCAACGAAACGAACTCGTCGATACACGAGATTACGCCGCCACGTCACTGCCTCGTTTTTCCGCCCGACCCGTCGATGAAGCGAAAAGCAGAAAAAAAGAAAAGCGTCGTTCGCGTGTCGCGACCGCAGACGCTGGCGGATAACGACGCGCGTGAATTAGTATAGGTACCCACCGCGCGGACCGTCCATCCATTCGTCGCGCGCAGTACCTACTCGTGTCGTGCATCGCGCGCGACGAATTAAACCAAGCGTGCGTTCGTCGCGCGATGCACGAGAGATATCGCTGACGAGAGAGCGTAGGTATGTCTGTACGGAAACGAGACGAGTTATCGAAGCTATTATCGAAGTTGTCGGGAGAGAGGACGGGGCGGAGATACGATTGATTCGAGGCCGTTTCGACTTTTGCTGCTCCAAGAAAAAGGACATCTTCTACTCTTCCCGATCGAGCAACAAAATTCACTCGACCCTGGAGGAACGCGTTCGATTCGATCGCAACGCTCGTGAGAGCGAGGAGAGCCGCCGTTCGAAATGTCGAGAGATGAGTGAAAAGTTATACAATTCGAAAGTTCACTCGTCCTTTTCTCGCTCGCAATTTTCGACGCGCCGCGGAGAACGCAATATTGAAAAGCGCTTCCGGCGATCGAACGATTCTGGTCGAATTTCATCCCCGGATAGATTTGCGTGATCGTCACGGCATTCGTACAAATTGCAATAATTGGTCGGTCATAAAATTTACGTTTATCCCGCAACGCGATTTTAGAAGAATAATTGTTCCTCGAGAAACTGTTCGATTTGCATTGTAACGCGATTCAAATTAATCGTCGTATCTATCGCAGCGACATATCAACGAAAAATCGTGTTCATACCGAATACACGTTCGGCATTTGATTTGCATCACTTTGAAATCCTTTAATGTCGCAAATATATGCTTGCCATTGATCACTCATTGAGCGCACAAGCTTGATGCATTTAACGAACCGATATTACCTGAAGTAGATCGCCGTACGATTCGCGTACGTATACGCGTCACAACACAGCCGCGCCTAGCGTGCCGAGTCCAATTTCAGGGAAAAAGTCGACAAAGGAAAAAATGAGGTATTCGGCCCCGATGAAATATTACCGAGCGACGAGTCGCTCCTCCTGATCCGCCCGCGAGCCCCCGCGCTCGCGCGTCGATCACATTCCCTTGTTACCGTTTATTTTTGTTTCCCCCGAGCCTCGAAAAACGAGCGGACAAACACAGCGGCGCGACGGAACGCGATAATCGCGCGGCCCGAACCTTTTCCGCCCGGAACAACCCTTTCTCCACACGGGGCAAATTTTTCATCCACCCGATCACATTCGTCCGCCACGTCGCAAGCGATGCTCTCGCGGGAACGGATGCGCGAAAGTTGCGCGCGGGTGTGGCTTTTGTCTCGGAAACGGCTGAGTGCGGTCGCGTGCGAGGAGAGGAATGAGAGGAAGGGAAGATGATTACGCGATCGATTTCAGGAGGAGAGAGGATGATAACCGTGGTTCGTTTGAAAAAAGAGGAAGGGGAGATTACGCGATCGATTTCAGGAGGAGAGAGAGAGAGAGATGATCGTGGCCCGATTGAAAAATCGCAAAACGACTTTCCGGCGCGTCGGCCATCCGTCGACGGAGGTGTCGAACGGGGGAAGGCGATTTATACATTTCCGGCGTCCTCGAGGGCCGCCGCTGGAAATCGAATGCGCGAGATATCACTGTCGCGTCGGAGGACCGCACGGGCGCGTTCATTATTCACGCGGAAGCGAAAAGCATGTATTACGGATAAAAGCGTCGACGGGTGGAAAAGGAGGGGGGGTTGTCGCGAGGCGGGCTCGATCGCGCGAGTAGAACGAAGGCGATGGCTGCAGGAAGGTTTCCCGAAACGCGCCGAGCAACAGGCGCCGACCGCGATCGGAGCGAAATCGGATTATCCGAGTTATTATCCAAGTTATCGGAGCAACCGCACTGATTGGATTTGCCTCTCGGCATGGGAACGTGCGCGGTTCCGCTGGTTTTCGCATCTAATTCCGTCAAAATAAACGACGGACAGTGTGGGTGCCGCGCGCACCCACCAGACCCCGGGGCTAGGCTCTCTATATCTGAGGAATAGCACGGGGCGTGTCCCTATAATTAGAGCGACGCACCTATCGATAACGGCGCCGCGTCGGTGCGCTCACACGCGCGAGGGAAAGTCGTTTCGCGGAGATAGCGGCGGGTGGTTCGATCGCCGAGATCTTCTTAATCTTAATCCGAACACATCAAATACTGCACTTCTACATGTACAGAATACAAACTGAATATAAAAATGTGAATATTTTTCTTACGAGAGGATCGAATTGTTACGAATCAAATTCGATCGATCGCGAGTGGGACGGCATCGCTGACGAAGAGTCGAGAAAGATGAGATAGGTAGCATTGACAGTACAAGTTATACGCGAGGACGAGGCTAAGTGCGCGCGTATAACGAAAAAATTCGTCGGATCGATATGAAAACTCGACCCCGTATTTACCTACACGCGTGAGTGCGTGACAGCGATGGTTTCACCTAACTACTTTCTTTTCCCGATATACAATATGTATCATCCTCGCGGGTTGTATCGCGCGAGACATTGTTTACGGAGGGCTCACCTTTGTCCTGCCGGTCACCTCCCCGCGCTATACTTTCGGCGAGAAGGGGAGGATCGGAACAACGACGCCGCCGGCACACCCTCGCGCCTCGTACACTGAGAAAAAAATGTACTTGATCGAAATAAACGTGCCTTTGGATAGTCCCAAGAGCGTATTTATTCGATTTAAATGAATATATCGATTTGATTCAAATAACATGTAATTAATTCAATAATCTAATATTTGCGTCCAATCGATATTCATTTAAATCGAATAAATACGCTCTCGGGATTATCCAAAGGCACGTTTATTTCGATCAAGTAAATTTTGTTCTCAGTGTACGCGTCTCGATGGATATGAGGAGAGAAGGAGTGGATACGTAGCGGCGACTCGGCGCGATATCCCGAGTTTCGCATCGATTGGAATCTAATGGCGATTAAATAGTCGAGCGACACGATATCTGCAGCGAGACAATCCCGAGCGACGAAAACAGCGTCTTCGATATCGAGGGCGCGGCTGCCTATGACTCGCAGACCGAATCAATATTCGATTCGATCAAATAATAAATATACACCCCGAGAGCGTGTAGCTCGATAACACTTTTGTCTTAATCATTCTAATCATTTTCTCCGCACGCGAGAGGTCGCACACAGTTGTAAATCGATACCATCGACGTTGGGAAATAACTCCCGCCATCTCCTATAAATGCGAATTTCAAAACCCACCTTACCCGTAGGTGTAGCGGCTCACCTACCGTACGTGCTTTTATCGCGCGTCGTACACAAATAAACAAACCAAGCACTCGGTGCATAATATAGCTAGGCGAGACACACCGAGAAAAGATGATCGGTAATGTTAACCAAACTTTTGTTGATGCGAGAACCACGAAATATTTTTATCGCAACGATAAATGTTTGGTTGTCATGAGAAAATATCTTAGAAACACGACGCGTTGCCACGACTAACGTTAATCTTTCGTAACCAAACACTTTTAACGCTCGAATAAAAATATCTCGTTGTTCTCGTATCAACCAAAGTCAGGAGAAAATTATTCATCTTTTTTCGCGGTATAGAAACATGGTAGGTGAGCGCACGCGAGAAATTATTTCCTCGAACGCGTCAGCGATGCAAACTAACGTCACTATGATGAGTCGCCGATCTGACCTTCCATTCGCCGGAGGCTCGCAGCAGGACACCTCGCCGAAATTATACGGGCATCGAAGGTTCGGCGGGCGCGTAGGGGGTGTGCCCCGACTACAACGGCCGGCCGTATCGTTATCGAGGCCATTGTGGAGTGTCCGTACACACACGCGTAAGTGCACGCGTCGCACCGAGTATAGGGTCGCGCGCGCACACATCCGCGGCCGCTATGCGTGCGAATACGAACATCGGAGAGCCGCGCGCGCGCGACACGACACACAATCAACCGCGTGTGGAGTAGGTCGCGGATTCGATAGGTATACCCAACCCGCACGCACGGTTCTCCCTTCGTGACACATTATGCGCCATAAATGCATTCCGTATCGGTAATCGAAGCTAAGCCTGGCCTCGGACGCGTCACCACCCCAACGGCGGCTATAGAGAGGGGGGGGGGGGGGGGGGTAGCGGATACCCAGCCGGCGTTTTTCTCTTTCCGCCCTCCGACCCTAAGCCCCTTCGCGTACCGCTGCTCCCCCCACGCGTTTCCCGATACGACGTCTCCGCCGCCGCTTCCTTCCTCCCAAAGTGCTGCCCTGGAAGCCGCTCCAACTCAATTAAACCAACTTGCCGGCGGTTCCGCTGCATTCAGCCCCTCGCGTTCTCGACCGCCTCGCGCCCCACCCCGTTAACGAGGCACGGAGGACCGCGCATCGACGATTTATTTGTCATCCCGGCGATACGCGAATCTTTCGTTTCATTCTTTCCCTCGAATTGCCAACATTGATTTCCAATTACAAACGATAATCCTGCAAGAATTTTCCCTCTGCGTCGAATCTGCGAAAATGCATATTGCCGTAACCGTGAATCCGATGATTCGCGATCGTTTCGTCTCCACGACCGTGAAATTTATTACGTTTTTTTTTATTATTCGGCGCCGATCACCGATCGACTGTCAAACCGCGATTGCTCGATCCACACCGTACGAGAGCGCGCGCTCTTATCTACAGAGGGACTCGCTCCAGGTTGACTCTACCCACGATCGTTTACGACGATAGCGATTAGTGCGCATGGGGCGACCATCCAGCGGGGGACGCGCGTTCCAGGTGTACCGAGATCAAGCGCGGAGATTCGCGGAAAACTCGATCTCGCCGCCGTGATAAAGCGAGGGACGCGAGGGATGACTGTGTACGATGGTGCGGGGGATGGCGTGCGCGACTCTGCGTTGTGATTGATATCGGTCGATTCGACGCGCGGTATAAACGTATCTACGCATCTGCGTACGCGATCGCGTATAGGTACCTGTACTCGTACTCTGCGTATTTTTTCAACTCCGACGTCTGATCACGATTTTTATTAATCCTCGATGAATTTCAAAAAAAAATTCGGGGGAAGGGAATACCTGTACGCACTTCCGATTATTATCGCGATTCTCAAATAACGGCCCACACGGAGAAAAAATCATTTTGCAGTTTTAACGATACTAGGTTTTGCTGAGAATCTCTTGCCATCGTGACGAAAATATCGTCTGTGGCAGCAACAAAGGTATTTCCGATAACAGTAACGATATTAGCTGTAATGGCAAGTATTTTCACGAAAAAAAATTTCACCGCGATCGTAGTTACAATTATTACCATTACTGAGCACATCTTTCGCTGCCACGAGTAATATTTCTGTCACGATAGCAAAGAGCTCCCAGCGAAACCCAGTTTCGCTAAGACTGCAAAATCATTTTTTTTTTCCTGTGCACCTAGTGAAAGCGACACGAGAAACACCGGAGATAAATATATTATAATATAATCGAACGATTATTATCCGCGGACTTGGCGGGCGAGCGGTTTCCCGACGCTGTGTGTCCGCTGGAAATCGATTTTCCCTCGGCGAGGAGGGGAGAACGCAAAGTCGACCTGACACGGTTAGAAGATTCGCGAGTTAGACGATGAATATCTAATACCGCAGTTGATGTTACGGAAGCAATGGTAGACAATAAATACAGCGATACCGATCTACTCAATGGTGCCGCACACTGAGAAAAAACATTTACTTGATCGAAATAAACGTGCCTTTGGATAGTCCCAAGAGCGTAATTTACTCGATTTAAATGAATATCGGTTGGACGCAAATATTAGATTATTGAATTAATTAGATGTTATTTGAATCAAATCGATATTCATTTAAATCGAACAAATAGGCTCTTGGGACTATCCAAAGGCACGTTTATTTCGATCAAGTACATTTTTTTCTCAGCGCAGGAGCAGAGGAACGTCGCGAGACGACGGGAATCATTCGGGCGTAAAATCCGGGAGGTAGCGTTATCGCGAACTTCCGTTATCCGTTATCGGCCCCTGCGGCGAAGCATCGAAACGTACGTATACGCACCTACGCGTGGGGCGACATCAAATCCCGACCAAGTACCCGATCTCGGGCTCGTATCAATTCGCCTCGTTTGATATATCGCGCGCGAGGTACCGGCAAGGCGGTCACCGTTCTCCGCGGTCGACGCACCGTCGCGGTAGCACCGCGAAGGGGTGCTCTCTCGCTGCTGTTCGAAATCACGCAATTGCGTGAATATTCCACAAGAATTAAGTCTACGCCCGCGGAACTGTGGCGCAATTGTGTTTCGTACGTATATGTATGTAGCATATGTATAGGTATGCATACGTACGAGACTGCCTATACACAGCGTCCAATGGGCGCTGCATCTAATTTGGTGTGCGGCAACAAGTCGCATACTTGTAGCTCGCAGAGGAAAAGATTTAGTTGGACCCAAGTAATTATTTATTTGGGTCAATTAAATCTTACTCCGTGTGATTGTAAGGAAGAGATATCTGATCGACGTATCGAAAGATTTCATTGATGTAAATAAATAATTACTTGCGACCCCGCGAGTCATTTTCAGTAGAAGAGATCCAACTACATAATTCTTTTTCTCTGTGTCGGTATACGTATATCTTGGCTATATCGACATTATCATCGAATTACAGGAAACCATCAGCGGACGGAATGCGCAAACCGATGTGCTGTCCGCCGTTGCACTGGGGGGTATGTATTTGGGTACCTACCTACATATATTTATGAAATGTACGCGATACGCGCGGTAATTAAAGGTTCCTAGAAGTCGTTCGTTCGACCCGACGCTATTCTCTCGACGACGTCGCGAGAGGTCCTGCCTACGTGCACACCGCTAGCGATCGTTATCATAAATCATCATTTTCACGCAGGAATGCATATGCAAGTGTCGCGCGGTAAGTAAACACCGAGTCGCGGATCGTTCGACAAATCTGTACCCTGGAATAGAAAGGGCGGATGTCCTCAAATTCAAGTGTTTTGGGATAAATGTATATTCTAGAATAAAAGAAGCCCGATCTTTTCATTGAGCAGGGTTAAAAAATGCTGAATTTTAAGTCACAAAAATCACAGTTTCCCTGACAAATTAGCAAAAGAAATGAATTTACATTGACCTCTATTTCACCGCACTCACAGAATCAACTGTTTACGCGAACGCAGGGTTTTGGACAACCGCCCTTTCTATTCCAAGGTACCTACAACAATAATCTTACAATAGACGCTCGGGCGGGTCTATGCAGCCGCGTGGAGAAAAGTTGCGAAATTGTCGCCGAGAAATCCTTCGGCGACGGTTACGCAACGCGCGAACGAGCCGCTCGGAGAGAGATAAGCGAGACGAGGATGGCGAAAGAGGCGGAAAGAGACAACAAAGGGAGAATCGCTTGCACATTTTTGCAACGTCGGGAGAAGCGAGGGGATAATCGCCAGGATACCCGCGGGACTTCCCGCGCCGGCGTTTCCCGTGTGTGTCACCACGCGCGAGGCGAGAGGAACGGCGATAAGGACGCCGCGCCCGCTCTATCGCCTGATTCGTCGACCTTCCGTTTGCACGGATGTAAAATGGAGCAAATACGCGAGGTTTGACGTAAAAAAATATATACATTTTTTATTTAATTTGTAACCCGTACAGATATCCGATAACAAATGAAAACTAAACGGCCGGCAAAGAGGCAATCATTCGCAGAGTTATAAATGCGTTTCTCTCCAAACAGTTGGCGTGACATCGCTGAAAAGCCAGAGAGATGCAATTATGCCGAGCAATGCGAGTCTTACCAGACGACGACGTACATGCATAGCTGTATTTCAAAATACGGTTTTCTGGCTTCGATTAGGTGGAAAGTGAAGAAATGGAAAAGTACGGGGTACATAATTTTGTCCAAATTTGTCGAGTCTACGATTAAAAAAAGAAATTAACGCCGCAACTGAATTGGACAAGGATTTTATCCGCGCAACTTCCGAGAGAATCAAGTCTTCCGAGCAACGCGGTATCGCGAATAGGGTAGTTGGCTGATTTTTTAAAATTAATGATTCGAAAAATTTGGAAAAAATGATCAACCCCGTATTTTTTCATTTTTCATTTTCGGCCTTATCTGAGCCGGAAAACGATATTATTAAAAGTGCAGTGTACGTCACAGTATTTTGTATGTCTATCTCTCTCGCACCCGTAGCTTGGCATAAGTGCGTCTTTCACGGCTCTTCAATGACGTCACAACATTGTAGAGAGAAATGCGCTTATAATTCGGCGAGTAATTACTTTTTCGAGCATTCCCTCTTTCGCGTGACATTAAATATGTTTGCAGATTACAAATTGAATTTAAAAATACGAATATTTTTTTCTAGTCAAATACCCCAGATATTAGCGGATCTCCGCAGTTTCGAAGATCCAATCGAAACGTCCCGGCGCGAACCCTCCGAAGATTCCATCGTACGTGCTCGAGACGGATCCCGCGACCGACCCGTTACGGAGCCTTTAGCATCCGCCCCATTCTTCCCGAGCGTTGTTAAAGAGTAGGAGGGAGGAGGGAGGGCTCGCCCTTCGCGACGGGGCTTATAGTCCAGTAAACGAAGCTCTGAAATACGACTTTTTGAGAACCAGCCTGCGTTTTGGTTTAACGTTGTCATTTGACCTTATAAAGCTCTGGGTGAAGTATCGCGGTTTTTCCTCCACGGGTTATGGTTGAAAAACAATAACAAATACCATAAAAATGGGTTATTCGAGAATAACTCGAAAACTAAGCGAGATATCGAAAAAAATTTAAATCCAAAATTGTAGAGCTTAAAATTCTCTATAAAAAAGGTTCACACACTTTACCCCCACTCCCTACGGTTCACCCTCTAGAGCCGCGCGAACGTTGGGGGGAAAAAAAAATCGTAAAACATAGAAAATTTAACATTTTCGAATGCTTCTTTTTTTAAATTGCTTAAGAAGTTCTCTACTTTTTAAATAAAATTATATTTTTTTTCTTCATGCAATTGTTTAAAAACTGTCAAGTAAATAAACGATATCTCTCGATATATTGAATTAATGTTTCTTCTTTGTGTTCCATAATTTTGTTAGTTAAATTCCCTACATATTACACTCGGATCATTTTTTTGTAATTGGCGTAATTTTTGAAATATCTGCGTTTTAAAAAATTGCTTTTTCAACTACTTGGTGCGTCCGGAGAACCGCTGGTGCTACATATATAGTCTATGTCTCTGCGCCTTTCACACTTCCCCCTTCTTCTTTCCCCCCCATGGATGGTGGATACTCCACTCGAGTCCGTTCCCTCCTGGGCCTCGCTCTCCTCCGTTTAAACTTCTCTAACCTCGACCGCTTTCGCACAGCAAAATATATTATGCACCACCATATTAACTATATTATAAAAAAAAGTATCGGATTGTTTCGCTCATAAATAAAGTAAAATAACAAGTTTGAATTTTTCAATGATTGTTATTTAACATATTAAAAATACCACCGCCGCCGTTTTTTTATTATAGATTCAAGCATGATTAAACTATGACATAATTTTAACGAGTTAATTGGTGTGGTTGAACAAGTCGAAATAAATTAATGAAAATGAAACAACTTTGCTTCCGCCGTTTTTCTAATGTAATAGATAGCGGAAAACAGTGGACGCAAAGTTGTACACCTAATAATTGAAGAGGTAAGTGGATGAAGGGGTTATGTAGCAAAAAGTTGGTTCAGAGATATTTGAGTTTGTAGGTCGCTTTACCAGAAGTTACATTCGGACATAACTCTTTCATCCACTTACCTCTTCAATAATTGTACTCGTTTCCACACCACCATGAGGTATAGTAAACGGCGCGTTTTTTTAATTGTGGTTTCCCCAGTAGGCCTATTCCACAACTGTCGATCTAGTGTGCAAAAATGTGCTATAGAGTAAGATCCCAGAGCCCCCAGGCCTACATACGTCATTTTAGCAAAGCTAACATTTTATTATTCATGCGCACGAGTGCGAGTGAGAGCATGAGATGGCATTGTAAGACAGCTTCATGAAATTTAGGTTGTTTATTTGTGTTAATGGAATATTATAATAATTATTCAATAAAACTTTAATGCCTAATTATAACAATAATTTCAATGCAATACATTTGGCAAAATAAAAGTTCAAGAATTCCATGTTTCATTAAATTTCGGTTTTAAATGTAAATGTAATGAAAATACACAGTACAAAATTGTGGGTCAAATTTAACATATGTATAAATAATAAACATATGTTAATAATTTAATATATAATTTAACATATGTATATAGTGTGTTGAAAAGAGCTATACAGATGTATGATAAAAGTAATACCAAGCTGTGTTAAAATTCTCGGCGATTAAACTATGAATTTTTACAGATTTATATTTTATTGTGTTTAATTTACACGTGAAAACGAAAGAATTGTTTAATTTAAATTTTAACACGCAATTTTTGTATGCAAGGGCGAACATTTTATACTGTGTATATTTATGAAAACTAATATTTTTCAATTACAATAAATTCAAATAAATAATTATTTACTGATATTTTGTTCTTATATCTATCAAAGATACATGAATTAAAATGTAAAAAAGTATTAGTAAAAAATATCACGTATAATTATTAATGATCATATCATCGACTCTTAATCTTCGTCGACACGGATCCGTGACAAGTATATTTTAATTGATTTTTCGGAAGATGTGAGAAACTCGATAAGTTTATGTACGATGTGCGATAAGATCTTCTTAGAGATGCTATAACATAGCTGGGCAGTTCGGAACTCTGTATGTTTATTTCCAACCTTTCCTTATCGACTCCGCTCCGGCAGGCGCTCGACCGATAGGTATGAAACGTCAGCGTTTAGGCCAAACTGTATGTAAAAAAAACTATAAAGGATGCAAAGAAAATCTTTATTTTAATAGGCAACAAATAAAATATTCGAACTCTTAGATTAAAATAATAAAAACAGGAAAACATTTGTATTGCGCCTACTGCAGGATTAGCAGCTGGAACTTGAGGTTGTCCTTATGTAGTTGACAAAACTGCTCCTGTAACAAAATACCAATGTCTTGAGTTTTCGAAAATGCGACAATGGTCACTTTTAGAACTCACCAACATACTGAATTTTACTACACAAATAAAAATGAAAATAAATGTAATCTTACCTGTTTCATTGTCGTTATCATCTGCCCCATCACTACTTGACCCATCACTACTTGAGTCATCGTCAAGTTCAAAATTGTAGCTGTCGTCACTGGAATATTCTTCATTGTCGCTCGATTCTTCCAAGATTCTTATATTACCCAGTTTTTCTTTATCTTTACGCATCAATTTCCGTGTCTTATATATAATATATTATATATGCCAGTATTTCACTTGTAATAGAATGGCTCAATTTTTTAATATGATGTTCTGTAAAGGCAACAGTTAGTATTCCTGAGTGAAATATGCTAAAACATCTTCTAAATATATACATAAAAAGATAATTACAGTGCTATTTACTAAAAAAAAGAAAGTCGAGTTTGACAGCCCACTTTTGCAAGAGGAGTCTCTGAGACTCCACATCGGTGTTTATGAAACAAAAAAGGTACATCACCGGTTACGGGTTAAAAAAAGCATGCTCTTTTAACGGCTACACTTGCTCGATATGAGCATGCTACTTTTAAGCATGCTTTTAAATAAGCATGCTTAAAGCAAGCACTCGGATACACATGCTAGTTCCTCTAACAGGCTGTCCCAGTGCAGTGGAAAAGATGGAACACCAAGTGGCTATCCGTACAGAAGTGAAAAAAAATAACTGTATTACTTGCAATTCAATGCATACGAAATCTTCTATTGAAAGAGAAAAAAAAAGGAGGAATAGGAATATTCATCAAAGTTTCAATTGTTGAGATAGAGTAAAGAACTTCCTGCATTTCACTCTTAAAATAATATACTTTTAAGAAAAAAAACAGTATTAAAACGAGTTTTGAAAAAAGTATATTTATTTTACAGTTTGAAGATATTAATTTTCATGAAACTCGTACAATCAAATAGGTCGGTTTTGAACGTGTAAAATAAAGTGATAAAAACTTTTTATGAGAAAAATGTATATTTTATTACCATGGGGTCCACTGGACCCCGTGTGACCACTACGAATTAATAAATTATTAATAAATTGTCTGTCGCATATTCGCCCAAATGCTCTTCGCATTTGGGCCGTAGACCGGTGTGAGGGAGAAATTCGACACTCCTCGGGCCCTTTGAGCCATAAATTAGATCCGGGAAAGTTCCTCATTGCCGCGGGGTCGAAGAGCGACCAGTACGTTCGAAAACCCCCGAGCGACCGGAACAGCTCGCAAATAAAGTTAATGCATTGTTTGTTTTCCCTTACAAATTGGTATAATTTTATTCATCCTAAACCCACCACGCAAGATTAATTTGGCGCGTAGTCCGTCGCGCAAAGACGGAACATTGTTTATTAGAATAGGTATTGCGGGAAACGACTTATTTCGATCCGTCCGTTAATTAACCTTTTCCGGAAAAGGTGTGCGACGGAACACAGACTCTAGTCTTTATGACTGTCGCGTCGTTTGACGGAAAGGATCGGAAGCGTTGAACCCCGTCCGCGACGGTCCCTGCCACATGTGGTCCCTGCCGGGCCCTGTTAAGTGGGCGGTAAGGCTCGGTGTGGCACGGATCCGTGCCATTCATGGGGGGAAAGAAGGGTGAACGGCGCAGACATAGACTATATGTGTAGCACCAGCGGTTCTCCGGACGCACCAAGTAGTTGAAAAAGCAATTTTTTAAAACGCAGATATTTCAAAAATTACGCCAATTACAAAAAAATGACCCGAGTGTAATATGTAGGGAATTTAACTAACAAAATTATGGAACACAAAGAAGAAACATTAATTCAATATATCGAGAGATATCATTTATTTACTTGACAGTTTTTAAACAATTGCATGAAGAAAAAAAATATAATTTTATTTAAAAAGTAGAGAACTTCTTAAGCAATTTAAAAAAAGAAGCATTCGAAAATGTTAAATTTTCTATGTTTTACGATTTTTTTTTCCCCCCAACGTTCGCGCGGCTCTAGAGGGTGAACCGTGGGGAGTGGGGGTAAACTGTGTTAATCTTTTTTATAGAGAATTTTAAGCTCTACAATTTTGGATTTAAATTTTTTTCGATATCTCGCTTAGTTTTCGAGTTATTCTCGAATAACCCATTTTTATGGTATTTGTTATTGTTTTTCAACCATAACCCGTGGAGGAAAAACCGTGATACTTCACCCAGAGCTTTATAAGGTCAAATGACAACGTTAAACCAAAACGCAGGCTGGTTCTCAAAAAGTCGTATTTCAGAGCTTCGTTTACTGGACTATTATCAACGGCAAACACGCGCGCGACGCAGCTTCCTCGACGCGCGCCTCAAATAGAACGCAGCGGCGCTCCATCTGCGGCGTTTATAAATAGAACACGCCACGGGCGTGAAATTAGAGAAAATGCCCTTTAAAATTAGGCAGAAGTTCCTTGCCCCGGAGCGCGAGGTTCGATCCCGCCACGGAGAAGGGGCGAACGAGGAAGATGATCGACGCTGTACGAAATTTCGGGAATCCGAGTGCGAGAGAGGTGGGGAGGGGGTTACGATACGATGTCACGGCTGCATTTTCAAAAATCACTTTTCAGCTCGAAAATAAGACCGAAAGTGAGAAATGAAGAAAATATCATGCAAATGGTATCGTCGAAATTTGTCGAGTTTGCGGATAAAAGAGAAATTGCGAGGAAGCTGAAATTTTCCGGAATTTTTCGTACATTTCTTTTTCCGATCCAAGGTGGAAAAGCACATTTCACTACAGTACTTTCCCGTGAAGCATGCACTGTGAACGAATCGCATTAAATTTAATATAATTCTGTATAAAGCTTTTATCCGATACGTGATTATAAATATTATCGTACTTCGTTGTAAAATGTATGAGGACAATTTCATAAGGAAATATATAATATCAATTTTCTCACAATTGCGTATTACAAAAAAGCTTCACGTGGCGGTGTATTAAAAATGCAAACTTTGTACAGCGTACATTCGGAAAAATGCCAAACATGGAATGATTCCGGGCACACACGCGCGCGCGCGCATATCGTTCGCGATTGAAGTGGCAGCTGCAGCGAGTGAAACGCGGGCAAGCGAATTTACGGCTCACGACTTCGAAGGATAAGAAACCACGCGGCCATCTCGGTTCCGCGACGATGCGCGCATCTATGCATTCCGCGGCCCGTCTGATCCCGCCTGCACTCTAGGGATTAATTGGTAGATCAGCAGCGAGAGCGAGAGAGAAACCGAAACGGAGAGAGGGATGCCGAAGCACGGCTGCTAAAACGCATACCTACGAGATAAGAGATCGCGGATACGTCGAACGCGCATTATATTAGACTGATGCATCGGAAAACAGTTTATTTGTGGTTATTATAATAAATGCTTCTTTGAATAAGGCGAAATGAAC
>CAVMBM010000013.1:0-58081 GCA_963678675.1 Xiphydria camelus
CCCGCACTTTTTTCTTTAAATCGTCATAATTGCTTAACTACCTCGATTTGAACGATCACCGGCTACGTATTCCTTCATTGAAGTCTCATGAATACGATGATTATAATATGAGGCCGTAAGCGCAATAGTGGACTAACCCACAAAAAGTGTGATTTTTGTTTTAATGCGGAATTGAAACTGTTAAATTAGTATCTATCAATTACAAACTGGATCAAACAACATTATGTAAACATAGGGTTTAAACTATTTAACTAACAATAAGATACTAATTTAATTAACAGTTTTAATTCCGCATTAAAACAAAAATCACACTTTTTGTGGGTTAGTCCACTATTGCGTTCACGACCTCATATGATAGCTCTGCATTCATTAGAAAAATTGAAAAAAATATATTAATGAAGTGTGACGCGGAAAATGCGGGGCCGTCATCACTGTGCGACCAGATTCGCAGTAGAAATTTTGTCTGTGACGTTGCCAGCGACAACGCAATGCAAGTCGTTTCTCGTTACTGATCGCCGTATGACGTGGCAACATCGCGCTCCGCAATACACGGGCGGGGCGACCCTCATCACGCGACCAGAAACGTTGGGTGAAAAGGCGCAACCTCAGAAGGGTTAATTTCTTATTTATTTATTCCCGAGTAACGATTGTAGTCAACGTTTTAGAGTAAGTATCGATACCTTACTTTGAAAACCTCGTAAGTGCAATTTTTGACAAAAATGCCATTTATAGCTTACTGTGTTCAGATTTTAAACCTTAACGCAGTAAGCTATAAATGGCATTTTTGTCAAAAATTGCACTTACGAGGTTTTCAAAGTAAGGTATCGATATAACATTTGCGAAGGATTACAATTGTTTCATAAATGTAGTAAATGATCCAGCACTTCAGATGTATTTACATGTTCATGTTAATAAATGTCACTTCTGCAACTTTACAATGCTACAATCAACTACAATCTTAAAAACGTAAGCGTTCATATCCAACGGTTATCAATATATTCATCACGCATATCTAGTTATCGTTGCGAAGGTTGGCTCTATTTTTGTCTGGAAATGTTTCTGAATTGAGGTAATATGAGGTTAGTCGGTAGACGATACCGACCGCAGAGACGTACCAATTAACGAGTTAGCGCTCGGTGTCACCTACAGGTGCTTCTTATTAAAAAAATCGATTATACGTTTACTAGCATGAATTTGGTGTAATTAACGGTAGAGGGCGGTAGAGGGCGCTCCTAATGAAGCGCATGACGCACTCAGTCGGTAATTGCATTGCCATTATTTCTCTGCCGGTATTCCATAGAACAAAAATCGCTCGGAATATTTGTATTTGTACAAGGCCGTAAGTATTCAAAATTTCTTTTTGTATACATTTGGTCACTAAAGATGGCAGTTTTGTAACCTGTTAGTGTTTTCACAATATTTTAGTAAAAAATAGTGTTTTTAGTAGTTTGAAATGTTGGCGTCACCTAGGGGTGACACCGGACAAATATCGATGTTATTTCCTTGTATTTTGCTTTTAGGTTAAAACTACATGAGATCGAAGAACTTCTCTACGAAGATGACGAGATTGAGGCCGTTACCATTTTTCCACGTCAAGACAGCGAAATTACCGATGAAGAAAGTGGAGATGAGAGTGAGACTGATATAAATTATCTACCAGACAGACTCCTTCGCTCAAACGTAGAAGTTACTTTTACAACTATAGCAAATGATCAGTCAGGGCCAGAGGAAATGATAGCCAGTTCTTCCTCAAAATCACAAAAAAAAAGTTAAAAACTATAGAGGGATCAACGCTGAAGTGGTCTGAGAATCTCGATGATTTTGTATCCAGTTCCGGACGCGGAGATTCTGATCACAAAATCTGAATATTACAACATTTCGACAGTAGAATGGTTTGAACTTTTGTTTACGGACAAAATTTTTCAAAAAATTGTGGAAATGTCTAATTTGTACGCAATGAAAGGAATCATAATTTGAATATGTCAGAAAACGAACTAAGAGTTTACATAGCCATCTTAATTCTAACGGGTTACATTGCACTAAAAAACATTCGAATGTTCTGGGAGATCAAATCAGATATCCATAATGACGCAGTAGCAAATAGTATGCGCAGAAACCGTTTTTTGAAAATTCACCAGTATCTGCATTAATGTGACAACACAAACCTACCAGAAAATGACAAATTTGGAAAGGTAAGAAATAATCTTTCAGCCCTTTCAAACAACTTTATTCTTCACTATGAAAGAGCTGCATCAAGTCATATTGCCATTGATGAAACTATGGTACCTTACTATGGAAAGCACGGCACTAAACAACACATTCATGGAAAGCCTATAAGATTTGGGTACAAATTTTGGTCTGCCGCTGCCAGAAATGTATACCTTATAACTTTCGCGCCGTACCAAGGTGCAAAATCAACACAACTACCGTTTCAAGATGAATATGGTCTTGGCGCTGCTGTAGTTTTGGAGTTAGAATCAAGGCTGCCCAAACATTTGTCACTATATAATTTTTATTTCGACAATTTTTTTACTAGTTTCGAATTCTGGTTGTTTTGTAACGGGTACTATATTCGAGAAAACCGCCTCAGGAAATGTGTTTAGATAGGATTTCATCTATTTTAATTTTTTTTAAATCAACGGCTTGACATTTTTCAATGAAATGAAACATGTAGTGTAGAAAAAGTATCAATGAATACAGCAAAAAAACGAAATTAATTGACCGTTTGGTTATCGAGAAATAATTAGTGAAAGTCCTCCGGGGGGGAGGTGGTAGTTCGACCGTAGTCGACTTCAAATTTCTTTGTTATTAGTCGAATAGCACGAAGTAGCTCGTCTTGCGACTACCGTCGAACTACCAAGTCGTTCGACTTGAGTCGTCTCGTGGTAACGCGCCATAAAGGAGCAGACGAAGAGGTAGAATAGAACGCGAGAGAGACAGACTGCACGCGGTTGCCACGACCGCCATCATCCGGCGTTACTTGTATGCGTACGTACTCATGTATTGTACTTTTAGGTGTGCGTGGATAGAACGAGACTGTACCTCACCAAAACTTTTTGCTTCAACTCGGACGTTTTACTGAACGTAACGCCACCCAGAGCGTCCAAAATTTTTACGTGTATTTTCTCAGGCCAACAACCTTAACTGGTACATACAGGGTGAGCCAAATGTATGGAAACGGTGCAATAACTTTCGAGGGAGACATTTTGAAGAAAAATGTTTCAAACAAAACATTTAGGATTTGTCCCTGGCCATCCAATGGTGACCTTGAATCTGACCATGAACTCGACCTTGAAGGTCATTCCAAGGTCAAGGTCGCTTTTTTAAATGGGAATCCCTATTTTTATGGCGGATTTGGAAGGAGCGGAAAATTTTACGTCCGAATATGACCTTTGACGACCTTGGATTCAAGGTAAAGGTCAACGATCAAATAGGAAAGTTTTAGGTTTTTTCCCTGGCCATCTAATGGTAACCATGAATCTGACCTTGACCTCGACCTTGAAGTTCATTCCAAGTTCAAGGTATCTTTTTTAAATGGCAACCTACATTTGCAAATCCCCCTCTAAATTGTTGCAAATTTGGCACATGAGACTGTTTTGCCTTCAGAAACTGAATTGTTTTTTAAATTTGTTGCAAGAACGTTCTTAGAGCATAATTTATAGAGCATAACAATACAAGATAACACGCTACAAGATAGAGCATGTTTTATTTACAAGATAACTGCTAATGTGTAGCCCTATAAGTGTTTACAGTAACACAATTTTATAGCAACGGTGCTTTAGAATCAAATTACTGTAAAACCGATGCAAAATAGTGCCTTATAGAATTATACCATCTCCTGTGACACTTATAAAATTATTCCGTAATGTCGTTCATAGTTTCTTTATAGAACTATTGTGTAAGGGGTTGCTAATTGTAAGTTACAATTCTGCTGCGGACAACAAATTACAAATATGGAAGCTGCTATCAAACTTAAGAGAAAAAGTTCTTTAAGGTAGTTATAGAGAATAATAATACAGTTATTATAAAATCATTATAGAGTAAATAAGTATTAATACAAGCCTTTTTGTTCCATAAAAAGAAACGCTATAGAACTAACATATCATAACCATAATAACATACCATAACCATAATGGGGAAATTTGTATAACATGGTCGTGACTTATAAACATTATCTGCTTGCACAAAGAAAATTTCATTACGATAGATAAGACTTACTTGATTACTAATAGAAATTGATTTTTCCTTAGAAATTTAGTAACACATTTAATTTAAACCATTCCGAACCTTATTCTTTTACACTTCTAGATTTTGAAGTTAAAGAATTTTATTAGCTTTATTAAACAAGATATTAAAATAATTGCAATTACTACAATACATTAATTTTCTCAATCTACTGTTAGAATAGAATAGTTTCAAGATGAGGCAAAAACTCCAATAAAACAAATATGAACACGCATCAAATAAATTATAAATAGAACTTATTTTCAAATATAGTCAACCCCTTATGGTTCAGGAAATATCGTAAAATAGGATAACACTGTGGATATTAAATGGCATAGATCTGTTATATGTAGTAGCTGCTTACTAACCATATTTGAGGAGCAGACTTCCAAAACGCATTTTGTCCATTCGCAGTTTGTCCTATAATCGCTAATAGTTTAGCGATTATAGGACAAACTGCGAATGGACAAAACGCGTTTTGGAAGTCTGCTCCTCATTTGCTCTATAAAAAAAAATCGAAAAAATGCTTCCTCTGACCAGACCAGTATATCTTTATGTTTTTGGGGTCGCTGAATCCGAATCCGGTGTCCGTTTGTCTCCATTACGTCACATTTTTTTAAATCAAAAAACCATCAATAGATCATAATTTTCAAAAAGTTAATGGACTTAAACCAAATTCGCTATAGGGGGTTTTTTGGGTCGCTGATCCCGAATCTGAAATCGGATTTCAAAAGTTCAAGATGGCGGATCCAATATGGCGGACGAGATTTTTGAAAATCGACGGATTCATACCGAATTTGGTACGAGGGGGTGTTTTGGGTCTCTGATCATGAAACTGAGGTCAGATTTAAAAAATTCAATATTGTGGTTACAATATGGAGGACGAGATTTTCGAAAATTTTGAATTTTGGTAAATATAACTTCATATTCGTAATTAGCGATCGAAAAAAAATCCTATACCAAATTTGACATGAATCCGTCGATTTTCGAAAATCTCGTCCTCCATATGGAGACAGGGGACCGAGGGGCACGCCACAATCCTTCGGGGGGACGAAGTGTTGGAGGAGTTCGCCTCGAAAATGGAGGATCGATGCCAAGAGAGCTATTACTTTCAGCGTCGATTCGAAGTCCTCCTTCCGGACAGATTGTCCTGGGAGGGGGATAAAAACGACATTCTGTCCCTGAAGGGACAGACGGATCTGGTTCACGGACGGGTCCAAAATGGAGACGGAAGCGGGGGGCGAGAGTATGGTGCTTCGGGCCTAGGGTGGAATTAACTTTCGCCTTGGGCCGCGACGTCACAGTCTTCCAGACAGAAGTGTTTACCATCTGGGCTTGCGTCGGATTCATTCTAAACAAGGGCTACAGGGGAAACACATCTATATCTGCAGTGATAGCCGGGCCCCGCTCGGAGCGCTCTTCTCAGTGAGGGTTACATCGGGGCTGGTCCGATACTGCAGAAATCTATTGGAACGACTCTCAAATGAGAATCGGGTAAAGTTGCTATGGGTGCCGGGTCACACCGGCATTACAGGCAACGAAAAAGCAAACGAGCTAGCTCGGTTAGGCTCTTCGCGGCCTAATTCCGATCATAATATAGGTTGCCATGGAGCTCGTGAGGGAGGCGGTTCATAAATGGATTAAGGGACGGTTGGCCGACCTCTGGGCACGGGCTCCGGGTATGGAGCATACGAGGGCCCTTTTAAGAGAACCCTCCAGTAAGCTGGGTACCAGGTTGTTGAACCTGGACAGGGCTCAGCTATAGTTGATCGTGGGGCTGGTCACTAGATACTGCACGAGGAAGCATCTGAGGAACATGGGCCTCGGTATGGAGGTCCTGTGCCTCAGGTGCGGAGATGAGGAGGAGGCTCCTCTATATACAGCGCGCGCGCGCGTGACGCGCTGTGAGAGGTTGACGGCCCTCAGGAGCTTCATCCTGGTGGTCCCCTCTTTCGGTGATGCCAGTATTGAGGACATCGGGGTGGGTGAGCTTTTGCGCTTTGCGAGGAAGGCCGGCATACCCCGTAGTCACACTTGATAGGGCTGCCCCAGTTGGGGCCCGGGCACAATGGTCCATTAGGACTGAGCGCCCGGGTTGACGCCACCTCACCAAATCCAGAAATTCTTTATTCGTTCTATACCAGAATTCTAAGACGCAATTCACACAGAAGTGGCGCGTGGAGGTGGCGTGGATCTGGCGTGGAGCGGGCATTTGCCACTTGCATTTAAGCCTATGAAGGACCACGCCAGTCCATGCCAGTGCCACGCCACTTCTGTCTGTATTGCCTCATAGTCTAACATGGAGGTGGCAAATGCCCGCTCCACGCCAGATCCATGCCACCTCTACGCGCCACTCTGTGTGAATTGCGCCTAAGACAGCATTTTAGAACTGCTATAGAATGTTTGATGTGTAAACATCTATGCTATGGCTCTACGGTGGGACCTTCCTGGGAAATCGAGCGTCAGACGTAAGCCGTGTACATGTGACTGCGTCAGTGTGTGTGTGGCGCTACTGCGCATACTACTCGCGCAAGCTGGATTATCTCAACGGGAAAACATTTTAGAGAAAAATGTTTAATACAAAACTTTAAGGATTTTCCCGTGGCTACCCAGTGGTCGTATTGGATTTGACCTTGACCGTGGCCTTCCTAAACCGTTCATCCGATTGCGATGAAACTTTGGGGAATGGTTGGACGCATGCCCGCGAAGGTTTCTGAGTTAGTAAATCTTATACAGGGTGTTCAAAAAGTACCGGTACTGATGATTATTATGCCTTCCTAAACCGTTCATCCGATTGCGATGAAAAGTTGGGGAATGGTTGGACGCATATCCGCGAAGGTTTGAGTTAGTAAATCTTATACAGGGTGTTCAAAAAGTACCGGTACGGATGATTATTATGCTTTCCTAAACCGTTCATCCGATTGCGATGAAACTTTGGGGAATGGTTGGACGCATGCCCGCGAAAGTTTCTGAGTTAGTAAATCTCATAAAAGGTGTTCTAAAAGTACCGGTACTGATGATTATTATGCCTTCCTAAACCGTTCATCCGATTGCGATGAAAAGTTGGGAAATGGTTGGACGCATGCCCGCGAAGGTTTCTGAATTAGTAAATCTTATACAGGGTGTTCAAAAAATGCCGGTACGGATGATTATCATGCCTTCCTAAACCGTTCATCCGATTGCGATGAAAATTTGGGGAACAGTTGGACGCATATCCGCGAAGGTTTCTGAGTTAGTAAATCTTATATAGGGTGTTCAAAAAGTCGAACTATACTTGACCTAAATTTGACCTCCGCCGACAATAAAGGTAACATGAAAAAATAGTCAAGGACACATTTGAACGTGAAAAAAAATTAATTTGACCTTGATATAACCTTGAAGGTCATGGTCAAGGTCAAATCCAATATGACCATTGCGTAGCCCGGGAGAAATACTAAAAGTTTTGTATTAAAAATGTATTTAAACAATGGTGGACGGACAAAATCAATCCACAATCTACCCGTGCGAAGCCGGGACGGGCTGCTAGTAAGTTATAAATCTAATAATAATAAATATTTTATTATAGAAAAAATTAAACTTCTTTATGTCGAACTACGACGTCATATTCCCCAATTAAACTCGGACCGCAGATAATTGTAAGATGTTTACACATCCTCCGTGAGTACAACGGCACTCACACCTTTTTTATTTTTCCTGTCTTCCTCCGTTATTTGTCTATCACGGATACCGATTCCTTACTAAAATCGCTACGCCATGATAGTAATTTTACTAAACATTCGTGTTCCAGCAAAAGAGAGACAAGACTTTTAAAAACACGTTGGTAATATCGCGCTTACCGACTCTCGTTTTTTCTATCTCGTCACCTCCCGCCTCGAGGCCCGAGCTCGGACGAACGACGAGCTATTGTCAGTCGTTGAATACAATCCGCTAGGGTTACATCAATAAACGTGACTCTCGAATTTCGAACGTTAATCTCCGCGTGATTCTCTTCTCTTTTTCTGCCTATCCATACCCTCTAAACCTTACTCCGTTCGCTAATCTCTGAACTAACAACAATTCGCATGGTAAATTTATTAAACTTTTATTTAGGAAGCTTTATGCATGTACGGTAAAACAATTAATATAAGTGGATCAAAATCCGCTCCGATACTTCATCGGATCTACTTCACAGTCTCACACACAGTCTAGGTGATATTACGATGTCTGGCTCGATTCTTAACAGAAGAAGAAAGTGGAAGAGCCGAAACATCGTCAAGAAGAAGGTACATCGGATCAATTTGTCGAATTTTAAAATTCGCTTAGGCATCATTAATCTGCAGCATAGTCGAAACTAAAAGGTTAGTTTTAATTATCTTTTATAATAAAATCCCGCATATAAACCCCCCATATTCCTAAGTGGGAAAATTCTTGATCTAATTCTAATCTAATTCTTACCTCTATCATATAGATTTTAAATACTACTCAAAATTTTCATATAATATACCATATAATATAATATGCGTACCATTTTTTCTCCGATCGAGTTTGTTTAGTATATCTTCAACCGTTATGCCAAAAAATAGATGAGCGGATTTTGGTAGATATTCTTAAAAAATCATACTATGAAATTTCAAGTTAATTTTTCTCAATGCTCCTTGGGCATCAGTTTTTGATCGATCCTGCTATAACTGGTTACACGTATTCCATAAGCCATTATCAATAACTTCTAAAAGCGTTTTTTAGTTTTATTGAGATTTGATAAATTTATGTGCAATTAACTGCTAAAATAATATAAGAACGTTTATTATTATGAAATATCATAGCATGATTTTTTTCTGAACACTACCAAAATCCGCTTTTCTGTCTTAAAGCATAAGGGTTGAGAATGTTGAATATATAAGTTTGTTGCACTCGTATCTCAAAAGGGGGGGGGGGGGCGTTAGTACGATTAAGTATCGATAGGAGCGCTCTACTCATAATCGGAAGCAATGAGGTCTCGATCTCACTCGCTTCCCGTCTACCGTAACTAATAGTCGTAGAAGTAAGTCTATTCTCGTGTTCAATAAAGTTCAAGTTTAATCGATAGACATCCGAGGAATAATTGTTCGTCTAATCTCCTACACTCCGTACTTCCATCGAGGAATAAGTCCAACAGAAAATATACTGAACTAACAGGTTCGGAGAAGAAATGGTACGCAGGGAACATTTTTAAGAGGTAACTTAATTTTGCATTAAAATTAAGATATTTTCGAAACCAGATATTCAATCATATTGAAATGTACAGTGTAGTTCAATTGAATTGTTACAGATATACTCCGGGAAGAAGAAGATTGCCAGGTGCACAAAAAAAGACTTGTTTTTCTGTGCCGTCTTCCCTTATCTTTTCGCTACTCCAGACGTATAAATACAGTCTCTCTCTGTCCAGGCTGTTCTAGGCGTATATGTACGTCTGGAGCAGCGAAAAGGTTAATGAAAGAAACCGGTGTTTTTGTAGAAATGTTAAGAAGCTCCCTGCAACGTTCAGGGGACGTTCATGTGCTGTGTGGGTAAGTAACCAGAGGCAAACTCAACAAGGAATATCTCGAACACAAGTGTCGTGGTGCTCTGACTCCCAATGCGATTTATGATAATTCATAGAACGGTAATAGACATCGAGACACCTACCGCAAACAACTTCGCTCGGTTTATCACATTTTAGGCAAGGTACATATAATCAAGGCACCATTCTCATCTGTGGACGCGCTTTCTTCGTCTCTCCCGCTCGCTGATTCTAAATCAGATAGCCACGGTATCGCTTCCTATGCTGTTGAATTACGCCGGGGATGAAAATAGTCTTAATTTCCGTAATACTGGGAGCTGAGAAGCGGCCTCGGACGATTTCGCGTCGGTACAGTTCTTACGGGCGAGCTTCGTGTCTACATCGACATTCGCAATGGTGCATTTCCACGGCGTGCATGGTACTTCCCACGTATATGATTTTCTTCTGTCTTCTAAGTTTCCCCTTCGCTCGTCGATCTCCTTCACGACTTCGCATTCCTTTGACGTACTTTGTTCGCTTGGACGAGTTCGCGCGCCGTTTTTGCCATGTACGTGCGATTCGCTCGGCTTTCCCATCTCTTCCGCAAGACGCATGTCGGAGCCTCCCGTTTCGTATATATGACTAATACACATGTTGTGCGATAGTACAAACAAATGATAGCAAAGGTTGATGAAACTATATGACTATTAAGCCGGGGACACATTATTGTCACGTCACGTGAGCTCATGTGCTAGCACATGTTCTCTTCTTTGATTAATCTCTTAAACCCATATTGACCTATACGTAGTGTTTGAGTTTAACGACATAAGTGTAGTTAAACTTTCCATGTCCTCCTCCGAATCAGAAGAACTGCTGCTTGAATAACCTTTTTCCATTTCTTTGTAAATTGAAACACCAGCTGAACTAACAACGAAGTATGAGACGTGACAGCAAACGTGACACAAATATGTTTTCGATGCGTATTTTCACGCATCTCATGCTTAAAGTGCTAGCACGTGAGCTCACGTGGAGTGACAATAATGTGTACCCGGCTTTACTTTCGAAATGTTTAAAATGTACATATAGCGTCGTTTACGTAGTATGAAATCACGTGAAATAATTATGATGGATATAAAAACTACGATAGTTTAATGAGTTTATAAACACAGTGGCATGCAAAAGTATTGGCACAGATAAGGATTTTGATTAAAAAGTGTTATAGGAACTATAAAGACATTTTATTTAATATTTCATTGTAATATAAACAGTTAGTACGATAATTGTTTAGCCAAAATTCCTAGAAGACTGCTCCGTCACTTTCTTGGAATTATCCCCATTCGGCACCCGAGTTGGAGACATTGGTAGCGCAGCGTTTACCATAGCAGATTGCAGAGTTAACATTATTTGCATACCGTGCTTTGCAGTTGATTTATACGTAGCGTGATTCTCTGTGAGTGTATCGTCCTGTGAATTTTCAGTTTAATTTCTTATTAAAAGAAAGCAACGAAGGCGAAAAAAAAGGAAGGAATTTAATTCCCAGTCGAAGTTTATTGTGTGTTTAATGTATATAATTATTTAAAGACAATTTTTCCAAATGAAAATAAAACAGAATTGAAAAACCGTGTTGTAGTTGCTACAGGAGTAGAGTAATGGCGGGTAAGAGTACGCATCGTTCAAGAGTTTGCACTGCCCTTAGTTTAGCCCCCTATTCACAGGTGGCGTTATACGTCTAAGGATTGTGGCAGGCCTGTGCCGCCTTCCAGAGCCGACTCTAGAGGAGGTGCACCGATCGCGTTAGGCGCTTGTTACGCCTTCTTTTCTTCCTATTGTCATTCAGCTATTCTGTTATTCGAGTTCTAGACTACGGACTGTTCGACACGGCCGCGATCGGTTTCCGCCTTTTTCCTTTCCCTGCTTTCACGAAGGCAATAAAGAGTTATTCTGTATTGCTGGTGAATGATTTTATTCCCACTGGGATTCGATCTTCGCGCGTAGAGATCGAGTTTGTGGTACGAGACCCACAGGATGTATTCCTAGAATACTGAGCTTCAGTGTAAACAAAGGACCCCGCACAAATCTTATGGGAATTTGGTCCCGGTGGATTTGGCTGGGCTTCACATATGTTGTAGATCTTGACGTTCTGATCAAAAGTTATCATTGCCGCAACAACGAAAAATGGACAGTTTTGAGTTTTGAGATCTTAAAGTTCATACTTTTTTTGCTTTCCGTCATACGATCTATTGGATTGAAATAATCATGTAAAATCAGGTTTTCATGTGTGATCTTGTGAGCACGTGTTTGCCTCCATATATTTATGCGCGAGTATGTACGTGCGCATAGATATTTATGTTTTAATGTCTGATATTCTAATTTTTTCCGTGTACCTATCTGCATTGTTTTAGTGCACAAATGCTATGGAAACTGGTTCAGTACTGGAATCCTCGCGTAATTCACATATATCGTAGTTTATGACATCCTGATCAAAAGTTACCATTGCCATAGACTCAACAAATGTACGAGAGCTAGGAGACTTAAGTAGTACACCTTTTACTTGCGACCATACGCTCTGCTGTATTAAATTAGTCTTATGGCTTTTAAATGCTGGTGAATATGTCTTAGGGGCCGTCCATAACGGCGCACCGCACCTCGCACCGCACCTCGCACCGCACATAGCCTGGCCCATAGCATGGAGCAGTGCTCATAGTGACGCCTCGCATCTAGTCTAGCCATTCAGTCATACTAAAGTCATTCTAACAGGAACTATAACCCACTTGTCTAACAAATTACAGAATCATCGGTTTAGAGTAAGATACAGCAAAGCTACATAGGTATACCGGGTGTTCTCAAACCTCTGACCCAGAGGAAAACCCTATGTTCATTAAAAAATTACGGACACAATGCAATTGATTTTATTGAAATCCGTTAAGAACTTGCGGCGAAATTAATTACTAAAAAGTAATTAATATTTTGAATTTATTCGGCATTGATGACGTCATATCAAGGCTCATGAGGATAATGTTTATAATAACGATAGCAAATGCGATTATCTTAATTGATATATTGATTAATTGATATATTGATTAATTGATATATTGATTAATTGATATATGACATCATCAATTCCGAATAAATTCAAAACATTTATTACTGTTTAATAATTAATTTCTCCGTAAATTCTTAACGGATTTCAATAAAATCAATTGCATTATGTCCGTAATTTTTTAATCAACATAGGGCTTTTCTCTGGGTCAGAGGTTTAAAAACATCCTGTATATATTGAACTGTATTAAGCCATTGACCTTGACATTTTAAAATCCTTTTTCTTTAATTTTTTAACCTTCCAGCGGAAGATGAGATTTCATCTCCGTTAACTGTCTCTCATTCAGAAGTCAACGCTGTTACATGTAATCATAGCAAACTAAAAACAAATTATCAATTTTAGGGATATTTTGAAGTAAATAGAATAATGTTTAATTGCAATCACTGAAATGAATGACCTACTATCGAAATAAGCAAAAACTACTCGATATCAGACACTTATGTGAAGGAGCAGCGAAAGTACAATTTATTACCCGACTACCGGGAGAGGTTCCATCATTTAACAACCGAGAACAAATAAAAACGGCGGGTCCAACGGGCGTGGTGTAAATAGAACACCCAGTCTAGCGACAGCGACAGGCGTCGGGGTACCTCGAATCGCAAGCGAAGAGCTACTCGACCGCGTGCTCAAATTTCAGGAGCCTCGCGGGAGGGCACGGAAACCCTCTGCCTTTCGCTCTCCTCGGACAAAGTGCAGACCCGCAATAAATTCAACTATTGCGGTGCATATGCACTTGTCCGGGGACGGCACCAATCGGACGAAAAAACATTACCTGAATCTTTTCAAATTGTTTTCACGCGCCGTTAATGGTATAAATCGATTTGAGAAATAAATTTTAACTTTAAAGTTTCAAGTACCTATACATGCAAATTTTTGTTTTTTCTCCATTTTTCAAAGAAAATATATAAAAATTGTTAAGTGACATTAAAAGGCATTTTTTTACAAGAAAGTGAAAAAAAACACCAGAAAATTCAGTACATTTGAAATCAATAAAAACTGTGTCGAAAAAAATGTGGTAGTGGAAGGGCCATTTCTTCATGAAGAAAAAAATACTTCTTAAGTTTTTTGTCTTAAAAAAATTTTTTTTTCATCAGAAAATGTTCTTCATCCTTCTCTATACATCTATGCATAGAAACATAAAGAACATTTTCGGATTTTTGAAAAAATGTTTAAGAGAAAAAACTTAAAAAGAATTCGTTTAAAAATCAGAAAATTTTCTTTATCCTTCTATGCATCTATGCATAGAAGGATACATGACAGTCTGATTTAAAAAAATATTTTTAAGAGAAAAAACTTAAAGAATTTTTTTCTTCATGAAGAAATAGCCCTCCCACTACCAAAATTTTTTCTGCAGTTTTTATTGATTTCAAATGTACTTAATTTTTTAAAGAAAAATCGAGACTGTCGTATTGGCGAAATAAATGTTCTAGTGTTTTCACGCGCCGTTAATGGTATAAATCGATTTGAAAAATAAATTTTAACTTTAAAGTTTCAAGTACCTATACATGCAAATTTTTGTTTTTTCTCCATTTTTCAAAGAAAATATATAAAAAATGTTAAGTGACATTAAAAGGCATTTTTTTACAAGAAAGTGAAAAAAACACCAGAAAATATTTATTTCGCCAATGCGACAGTCGATTTTTCTTAAAAAAAATTCAGTACATTTGAAATCAATAAAAACTGTGTCGAAAAAAATGTGGTAGTGGAAGGGCCATTTCTTCATGAAGAAAAAATACTTCTTGAGTTTTTTCTTAAAAATTTTTTTTTCATCAGAAAATGCATCTATGCATAGAAACATAAAGAACATTTTCGGATTTTTGAAAAAATGTTTAAGAGAAAAAACTTAAAAAGAATTCGTTTAAAAATCAGAAAATTTTCTTTATCCTTCTATGCATAGATGCATAGAAGGATACATGACAGTCTGATTTAAAAAAATATTTTTAAGAGAAAAAACTTAAAGAATTTTTTTCTTCATGAAGAAATAGCCCTCCCACTACCAAAATTTTTTCTGCAGTTTTTATTGATTTCAAATGTACTTAATTTTTTAAAGAAAAATCGAGACTGTCGTATTGGCGAAATAAATGTTCTAGTGTTTTTTTAACTTTTTTGTAAGAAAGTGCCTTTTAATGTCACTTAAAATTTTTTGTATATTTTTTTTGAAAAATTGAGGAAAAATCAAAAATTGTCATGTATACAAAGTTGTTTATGAGATTAATAGTATACTTGAAACTTTAAAGTTAAAATTTATTTTTCAAATTGATGTATACCATTAACGGCGCCTGAAAAAAATCTAAAAAAAATTAGGTAATGCTTTTTCATCAAGTATGACTATGTAAATAAAAATCAGATTTTTTTGAGACCCTCATGAAAAAGGTGGCTGTCTTGACAGAGAATGCCCCATATGGTAATTTAGATTAGAAGTAGCAGAGTGCCTCTGCAACCTGGGGTCAAAGAAGGAGAAAAAAAGTGGAAGACCATCAAATGACACAACAATTAATTGATGAAAAAATAAAAAGAGGGCCAGCAGCTCGTATCCCTCCAATGAATATTAGAAACGACGAAGCAAGTCATTGGATAAAATAGTCGTACGATTCCTCAAGACAAAGGTGCAAGTTTCCTACTTGCAAACGGTTTACCCATTTCAAATGTGACAAATGTGGAGTGTTTTTGTGCCTCACAAAAGGCAAAAATTGTTTTAGATTAGGTATTTCAATCTTAGTTTGTTCTGTAATGTTGCAAATATGCAACATAATTAGTTTTGTTAACAGTTGCATGCTGTAGTTAATATGCAGTAATTTATTTTTTGTATCAATAGGCGTTAAAATTTAATAAACATTTTTAATAATATTTTTCACTAATCAGATATATAATCGAATACGAAAAATAATGTTTTCATTTATTTAAAAAAAATCATGCAATGATACGACGGAGCACTGGGAGATGTGCGATGCTCGAGGCTCGAAGAAATACCAAGCTCTATTTCTTGCGCGAGGGCGATGGTACCATGCCATGTGCGAGGCGAAGGGCCGTGCGCCGTTATGGACGGGCCCATCTCTTTCCACACACGCGCCTATTTACCTCGTCTATATCAGGCTAAGGGCGGTGCGAGGTGCGGTGCGCCGTTGTGGACGCTCTATTCCTTGTGCGAGGGCGAAATGTGCGAGGCGAAAGGCCGTGCGCCGTTATGGACGGGCCCATCTCTTTCCACACACACACGCGCCTATTTACCTCGCCTGTAGCAGGCTAAAGCCGGTCCCACACGATGGGGCGAACGCCTTCCAACGTTGGAAGCATCGGCATTTGCCACATCGTGTGGGAGGACGTTGGCGAATGGTATGCTTCCAACGTTGGCCTCATGCCACGTTCGGGCTTCTGTCGGTAAATCTGAGCCGCGTCGAAGAAGCTTCCAACGTTAACCGGTATGAACGACATGTTCTATGACTTGTAATTCGTAGACAACTCGTTATTCCACATTTTGAAACAAAACAATGTCACGCGGTTTAGAAATGAAACTTCTACAGTTGACAAATAAACGCTCTTTGGGAATTTCGTATAAACAAATAATGTTAATAAAAACAAAATTTGACTTAAGTCATTCTCCTACTTCTGTGCATTGATACATTTGCGGGAAAACAAAACACACAATTATCTGTAGCTTTTTTGTTATTTTTGTTTTTCAAATTTCCAAACACAAAAATAACCATAGCGCCTAAACTAAAATAGATAGAAAAAAGTTCATCAAGCAAAATTAATCAGAATATTAACTTTCATTAAGGTCATTTTGTCGAAAAAAAAAAAAAAAGAAAAAGGCCCCTAGGGCCGAACGCCAGATGATTTCGAGTGTGATCTTTTGGTTCGGTACTCTGGAGACTGCCTTTGAACAGCCCTGAAAAAATCAGCCTACCCTCGTAGATTTTTTTGTAAAATGGATAAGTGCCTTGGACTACGAGGCGGGAGGTATGGGACACGAGGGGCTATTCACAATCGTAATCATGGTGTCACTCAATTTTGTAATCAAAGTGTAATCACACTGTAATCAACGAAGTCAGTGTAATCACTTATTACGAGTGATTGTATTTTCTGTCATAATTTTTTTGTAATCAAAATATAATCATTTGTAGTCATTTGTAATGACTGTAATCATCAAAAACCGCCACGATTCCCCTTTCATGTCCCTGGCACTGTCGCGTATTCGCTCAAATGCTCCTCGCATTTTGGCCGTAGACCGGTGTGAGGGAGAAATTCGACACTCCCCTTGGGTCCTTTAAGTAGGGTCCTCGGGATTTACAACACTTAACCCTGCCTTCCGCATCTCCCTGGAAATTTCTTCGCGTTGTGTGTTGGCACTCCCGCCCCCGGTCGCAATAGAGAATGCTAAAAAAGTCGCACAACAAGTGCTCCTAATCGCAGAGCGACTAGTACGTTCAAAAACCCCCGAGCGACCAGAACAGCTCGCAAATAAAGTTAATGCATTGTTTGTTTTCCTTTACAAATTGATGTAGTTTTATTCATTGTTGATTTGTTCATTAAAAAAACAATTAATTAATAAGAAAGACAGAGTGAGGACATGATTTCAACAATTACTGACATATTGTAATCACTGATTACCATTTCACTGTAATCATTGAAATCATTTAGTAATCATGAAGTCACCTTCGAAGGTAGTGGTAATCAATGTAACCACTGACTACCGAAATCAGTGTAATTACCGTGGTAAACGCTTATAATCGATTACATTTTATAATCACGGTGTCACCCAAATTGAATGTGAATAACCCCTCGATGGGACTGGTCAGAATGAGTCATTTTTTGAAGTGCCCGCGATAATAAATATCGCTATATTTTGAAGCTCCTTTGACGCGGCTCAAATTTACCGACAGAAGCCCGAACGTTGCATGTGGCCAACGTTCGTCACCGTTGGACGCATGCAGTTCGCCAACGTCCTCCCACACGATGTGGCAAATGCCGATGTGTCCAACGCTGGAAGGCATTCGCCGCATCGTGTGGGCGGGAAAACAGCGATTGCGTCCAGCGTTGGAACCAACGCTGAAACCAACGCTGGAGCCAACGCTGGACGCATCGTGTGGGAGCGGCTTAAGTGCGGTGCGAGGGTCGGTGCGCCGTTATGGACGCCCACTTACCTGCACGAATATTGCAGGTCATGATCAGCTGTTCAAATGTCACCATAAATGCAAAATCAAAAATGAAACAGGTTCGAAAATCGGAGACTTTAAAGTTGTCGTTTTTTACTTGCGATCTTACCTTCTACTTAGTCAATCTCCGGTATGTATGCAACATGGTTCGAATCGTATGAACATATTCTTGCCTCTACACATCCACACATGTGTGTGCATTTGTGTATGTATGCGAATATACATATGTGTACAATGTTACCCGCTCTTTGCGTTGCCCAGGATGAACGACGTGGATATATCTGAATTAGAGTAAGATTGTCTGTATTGTTTCTGGCCCATATAACTAGTGTTAGAGCAAAAGCCAGCGACAGCCAGACCTTCGTTATTTTATAAAGGCTGAAAGTTTCTCAGTGTATGTCCCTAATAGAGGTAAGAACGATCCCCGAATATGAAGTTTGGATCATGGTGGCTTTGGCAGGTAACAGGTGGCAAAGGTGTAAAAAAATGGACCTTACTTTCGTTAAAGTATAAAAAGCTCAGTTTTTATATATTTTATTCGGAATAATATTAGAAATCACGTCGTCCATTGCCAGACACTTAGTATGGTTCCAACCCCCTGCCAGACACCCTTAAATTATAATAAAGTGTAATTAAACTTTCGTCATAGTGTAAAAGCTAAATTTTATATATATTATTTGGAGAACTATCAAAAGATGTTTCCTCAGTAGCCAGACAGTTTCGATGGTTCCTACATCTTGCCAGACACATTGAAAGTCTGCCGTAGTATAGTATAGGTGCGAGCGCGAGGCACTATATATATACAAGCGGGTGCGAGTGAAATAGTGAGTTCGGTCTATTGCGATCTTTTGTTGCGCATCTTTCATTTACTCAGTATCATGTGTTGAACAGTGTTTTTTGGATTTATCGGAAAATTTAATTCTATAGAATTATTTATGACTAAAAAATAAATTTTCAAAAAATGATTCAGTAGAATTTTCATGTCAATAAATCAATGCAACAAAAATTTAATAAATTAATCAATAATGTTTTGATATGGTTACTGGATTTAAAGAAATATTTAATGATTTTCAAGCCCAAGAGCCAGCGACAGCCAGACCTTCGTTATTTTATAAAGGCTGAAAGTTTCTCAGTGTATGTCCCCAATAGAGGTAAGACCGATCCCCGACTATGAAGTTTGGATCATGGTAGCTTTGGCAGGTAACAGGTGGCAAAGGTGTAAAAAAATGGACCTCAACTTCGTTAAAGTATAAAGCTCAGTTTTTATATATTTTATTCGGAATAATATTAGAAATCACGTCGTCCATTGCTAGATACTTAGTATGGTTCCAACCCCCTTAAACTATAATAATTGTAATTGGGTGATTCTACAAAAGTTGGGTAACTTTAAGGGGTATTTTGTTTATTACAGTTTTTAAGTTAAATAGCTACATCTTTCGGTATTTTAGATAGGTAGTCTAATTAATATACTAACCTCGATCGGGCCAGTCACTTTTTGTAGTAGTTTTTAAGATATTTCCATTTTTAAAAATTTGACTACCAGGGGACTGACGAGGATAACAGAGAGTACTGATTAAATATACAATTTTATAAGAAGTAAATAAAATTTATTGTCATTTTAAGCATTTTTTGTATCAAATTTCTTAAAATCTAATAATGGCACATATCTTAAGATTTAAATCACATGAGTAACTTAAGATTATCGGTAACAAAAAATGTAATAATTTAAGGATCTCTCAGTCTTTAAAACAGTCTTGACATTTTTAATACTTAATTTTCTTACACTCTTGATTTTTGTCATTACTCACTAGTAGATGATTAGTATTAGTTGACTAGTAAACAATTTTTAAAAATTTAAAACAAAAACTAAGATATTTTTTTTGTTTACTACTTATCAATTACTCTCCTCTTTTTTTTTTAAATACTGTAACCTTTGTTTTTTTCTTTATATTCAGCAAATTTAACAGGGTCACTTTTAATTCTGGCCAAACGAGCTTTCGGCTTCTCTTTTTTTTTAACACATCTTCCCGAGACAATTTTTCTTTTTTTTTTTAGGTGGCGGCATGATAGATTAGACTGAAATTAATAATACTAATGCTTACAAACTGTAACATTTGAAATAAAAAAGATTTTAAGTAAAAACCATCAGTACCCTGGAAACTCGTTAGTCCTCTGGCGCAATTACCAGACATGGGACTGACGCAAAGTACTGATGAAATAGATATACGTTTGAGGTTATAACTAAAACTGATATTTCTATCGATATTTTCAATTAGTGGGATGCTACATTTTAATAAATCATAATCGCTACGTATAAATTAAAACAAAAAATAGGTATTTAAGAAAAAAGAAACTCACCACAGTACTGACATTTTGACTGGATCGGCACATGTACACACGCTTACCTCGCTTTAGCACTATCGTCGTAATGGCTGCCGTACAAGTGGCGCTATCTACAGCTCACTTAAGTATCAACATTAAAAATCGTATAGGATTCAACCGTGAGTTGGCGATATTTTACGGGAATTTTAAATTTGAATATCGCACAACGGACTGACGAATGAAACTTATGACAAAGTTTCCCAATTAAAAAAAAATAATGATCTGAGGATGTTATGGCGAAAGTTGCATTATCAAATATATTATGAATTGTAGTGAAATAATAACATTTACAAAAAAGTAATATACAGATACTTGATTGCGTGTTTTTGGGATTGTGACACGCCAAAGAACTGACGTTTTGAGGATTTATTGTTTTATTTCACAAATTTGCTTCAAGAGGAAATAATAGAAATTGGGTGAACAAATAAAGGGGTTTTTACTCTTTTATAATATATTAAAATATTTACAAAATTTTTTAAAATGTATTAACTGACTGATGACATCGAGTTACCCACTTTTTGTAGAATCACCCAATTATACTTTCGTCATAGTACAAAAGCTAAATTTTACCATACTAACAAGGAAACGTTTCGAGGCCGCCGCTTCCGATCTTGATGAAACTTCGTAAATTTAAAGTTTATCGAAAAATAAGAGACCCCTATTTTTTTATAGCGGCCCAATTTTGGTTTAAGGGGGTGAAATGGACCCCTGAATTTTCACCCCCTTCGAGCTATCTCCGAAACGAAGCGAGATAGATGAAAACTTTCAATGTACGTTTTGTTTGGTTTTTTTAGTATAATAAAATCCCCTAAACAGATTTTGAAAAAAAGCATTATTTTTCAAAAAAAAAAAATTTTTTTATCTAATTTTTTGAAATTTCGGTTTAGTCATGTGGACAAAAATTTAGGAAATTTTATTACAAATTCAACCATGTATGACATGATATATTTCCCTCCTACAGTTTTGCAAATTTCTAACTTTTATGTCTGATAATGAGCGGGCTACCAATGGCAGTGACGGGATAGGTCGGGGGTTATTACTTCTATGTATTTTAATGCCACTTTTCTTTTATTTAATAAAGTTCAACTTCTATGGCTCATAATTATGACAATAATGGTATTCTGTGAAAAAATGTTTTATACAAAGTTGTTTCTTACACCAAGCACACGTAATAACGGCAATATCGCCACATATGTGGCATCGTGGTTCCGAGTCCTGTGCAAAACAAAATTCTACAGGATGTTCAAATTCAGGAGGTCTCCTGAATATATATCCACTCTTGAACCACGAATATTTAATAAAGTTAGTAAACCGTGGTGAAGAAAACTGATTATGAGTAAGAGATTGAAGTTTTAAAATATTATCTCTCGAATGAAGGTTAATATCGTAATTGAAAAGAGTTACAATATTCTTCCACATTCGAAAGCCGTATACGTCTAGTGGAATATTATCAAAATAAAATGGACAAAAATTGTTCAGAAATCTTATTAATAAATCCGACCGTTAATTTATTTATATTATTTTCTGTTTGTGTGTAAGTAACTAATAATTCACTCACAGGTTAGATAAAATTGTCTGAATTTTTATAGTTTTTTGTTGGAATCATTTTTTTCTTTACTTTTCTTCTTCGCGTACTGTTTCCTCTAGTACTCCTCACATTCTTGCAGCTCTCGTTCTACTTCGGCCATGGATGGTCCTGTTGTGCGGAATGTCAGATCCAGCGATTTCCTGGGAGACGGCAATGGTATGTGCCCATTTTTAAGATCCTCCACGATCTTCTCAAAAGTCGGTAACTCGTTTGAACCCATCACTTGAATGATAGACGCAGCCAATGAAACTGAAGCTCTTTGCTTCTCGGCCCTGTATATATACTCCTCGAAAATGCCGTAAACAACATTCCTGTTATTTGTAGGGTTGCCTTATATGGCCCCGGTGATGCGAAAGAGGGAGTTTAGTTCTTTGGACAAGCTTTATTATTAGTTGGCTCTGTGCCCATGTAAAAATATTTTCGTACGCGCTCTCGAGTTTCGTACGCGGACTCCGAGGATGATGGCCCCTTTTTGGGAAGTCGGACCTCCCACCCTCTCCAGTCTGTTTCGTTCTTGTGAGGCGACTTCATTATATATAAGGAAGCGAAAGAGAAAGCTTTTTAGTCTGAATATTCAGTTTCTATGGTGCACAGCAGTTCATATTATTATTATGGCAATTATAAATCCGATCAATGTGTTAACTTTATTGGTGGCCGTTTTCAGTGTACCAAATGGAAGAGAAACTCCAATGAATAGTGCAGAAGTGCAATTGAAAGATTTATTACAAAGTATTATTATACGTAGCATGGAGGATTCATCATTTCGAGTCGAACATGAAAATAAATTGGAATTGGAAGATTCAATCGAGGATAGTGAAATGCACGCTGTTAAGGCCAGGTTCTGCTGGATTACGCTTATTTTTTAAATACTTATTACTTATTGTACAAAAAATATTAAAAATCAAAACTTTTTACAGGTGAAACTACACATATTTAACTACTAAAAAAAAGTTTTTTTGAATTTTTTTTCCAAAATGGTGGCTCTCAAAGTGGCGGCTGAAGATTGTCCAATTATTTGGTGGTCAGAAAGATTTTTCGAGAACCAATCATCTGAAAGCAAAAAACAAAAGAGATTCTTAATCTAGATGGAATTGGTTATCGTATTGACCACCCCGAGATATTTTCACCGAAAAACAACAAAATGGCGGACTTATGAATTTTTCGATCTATTTCATGCACTTACAATTGTTTATAACTTTTTTAAAAAACAATAAATATGTCTGATTCAGGTCAATACGATAGAGAGACATCTAAAAAGCAAAATGCCGTTTGGTTCAAGTCGATAAGTGCAATAGTTTTTGAAAAAACTTTCTGACCGGTTGAAAGAACGTGGTTTCGAGAAAAAGCAGTTTAAAGTTTTTTTTTGTGAAAAATCGTAAAGAAAAGTGGTTTTCACTTACATATCCATTCCAGCTTCGTACACAACTCCTTCTCGATCTTCGTAGGCATCATTTTCAAGGATTCTTGCATTTGAAAAAAATCCAGCAGAACCTGGCCTTAATACTGACTGGCTGGAATCGGATGTCGAGGATGTTCCTCACGTAGAAGCCTCTATACCTCCAGAACCATATCCCTGTACACCCGATGAAGAAGCGGTTAGCTTTGAATATAAACAAAGTGCCATAGATGACTGGAACAGTGGGAAGAAAAGACGTCGAACCATAGCAGCAGTTCAACATCAGTTTAAAAAAGTGAAATCTGATAGAGAATTACGAAGATGGGCTGCGCAAGTAGGACAGGGGGGTACTCAAAATGATAAATTAATACGCATAGCGAAATATACTTTTGATAAATTTGTAGAAGCTAGTAGATCGAAAATAATAGTACATGATGTAGACCTTAAACGATGGGCTTTACAAGCAAAAGAAGTAGAGAATCTTCCAACCTTCAAAGCAAGTCAAACATGGTTGAGGTCATTCAAGAAAGCATATAGAATTGTCTCTCGAAAGATCACAAAGTTTGTAACGAGAAAAAACGTTGAGGGTGAGGAAAGTTTGAAAGTACGAAGCCATGCCTTCGTAGAACAAGTGAAGCCACTCATTACACAATATGGACCACAAAATGTATTTAACTCTGATCAGAGTGGATTTAATTTAGAAATACATTCTGGCCGAACTTTAGCTACATCGGGGCAAAAAAAAATTGAAGCTGTGGTACAATCAATATCTTCTACAACCCACAGCTATACTATACAACCCACCATATCTGCTGATGGAAAACTACTGTCGCCTCTTTATGTGGTATTAAAAGAGGCTAGTGGGCAATTGGGAGAACGAGTGCAACAAACCGTGTTTAGGCCGCCAAATGTATACTTCATGGCTTCCAAATCTGGGAAACTTACAACCGATCTCATGAAAACATGGCTGCAAGAAGTTTACTTCCCTAACACTGGATCTACAAGCGTCTTACTGCTGGACTCTTGGAGTGGACAATGTGAGCGAAGTGTTCGAGAAGCTACACCAGAAGACAAGACAATAATATTAATGACGATTCCACAAGGCACCACCGGACTGATTCAACCGCTAGACGTATACGGATTTCGAATGTGGAAGAATTTTGTAAGGAGGTTTTCAGATATTGTAACTCTTTTCAATTACGATATTAACCTTCAATATACAGGAATGTTGTTTACGGCATTTTCGAGGAGTATATATACAGGGCCGAGAAGCAAAGAGCTTCAGTTTCATTGGCTGCGTCTATCATTCAAGTGATGGGTTCAAACGAGTTACCGACTTTTGAGAAGATCGTGGAGGATCTTAAAAATGGGCACATACCATTGCCGTCTCCCGGGAAATCGCTGGATCTGACATTCCGCACAACAGGACCATCCATGGCCGAAGTAGAACGAGAGCTGCAAGAATGTGAGGAGTACTGGAGGAAACAGTACGCGAAGAAGAAAAGTAAAGAAAAAAATGATTCCAACAAAAAACTATAAAAATTCAGACAATTTTATCTAACCTGTGAGTGAATTATTAGTTACTTACACACAAACAGAAAATAATATAAATAAATTAACGGTCGGATTTATTAATAAGATTTCTGAACAATTTTTGTCCATTTTATTTTGATAATATTCCGCTAGACGTATACGGCTTTCGAATGTGGAAGAATATTGTAACTCTTTTCAATTACGATATTAACCTTCATTCGAGAGATAATATTTTAAAACTTCAATCTCTTACTCATAATCAGTTTTCTTCACCACGGTTTACTAACTTTATTAAATATTCGTGGTTCAAGAGTGGATATATATTCAGGAGACCTCCTGAATTTGAACATCCTGTAGAATTTTGTTTTGCACAGGACTCGGAACCACGATGCCACATATGTGGCGATATTGCCGTTATTACGTGTGCTTGGTGTAAGAAACAACTTTGTATGAAACATTTTTTCACGGAATACCATTATTGTCATAATTATGAGCCATAGAAGTTGAACTTTATTAAATAAAAGAAAAGTGGCATTAAAATACATAGAAGTAATAACCCCCGACCTATCCCGTCACTGCCATTGGTAGCCCGCTCATTATCAGACATAAAAGTTAGAAATTTGCAAAACTGTAGGAGGGAAATATATCATGTCATACATGGTTGAATTTGTAATAAAATTTCCTAAGTTTTTGTCCACATGACTAAACCGAAATTTCGAAAAATTAGATAAAAAAATTTTTTTTTTGAAAAATAATGCTTTTTTTCAAAATCTGTTTAGGGGATTTTATTATACTAAAAAAACCAAACAAAACGTACATTGAAAGTTTTCATCTATCTCGCTTCGTTTCGGAGATAGCTCGAAGGGGGTGAAAATTCAGGGGTCCATTTCACCCCCTTAAACCAAAATTGGGCCGCTATAAAAAAATAGGGGTCTCTTATTTTTCGATAAACTTTAAATTTACGAAGTTTCATCAAGATCGGAAGCGGCGGCCTCGAAACGTTTCCTTGTAAGTATCTAGCAATGGACGACGTGATTTCTAATATTATTCCGAATAAAATATATAAAAACTGAGCTTTATACTTTAACGAAGTTGAGGTCCATTTTTGATGTGTAAACATCTATGCTATGGCTCTGCGGTAGAACCTTCCTGGGAACTTGAGCGTCAGACGTAATCCATGTAGATGTGACTGCGTCAGTGTGTGTGTGTGGCGCTACTGCGCATACTATTCACGCAAACTGGATTATCTCAACGGGAAAACATTTTAGAGAAAAATGTTTAATACAAAACTTTAAGGATTTTCCCTTGGCTACCCAGTGGTCGTATTGGATTTGACCTTGACCGTGACCTTTAAAGTAATATCAAATGCCTTCCTAAACCGTTCATCCGATTGCGATGAAACTTTGGGGAATGGTTGTACGCATGCCCGCGAAGGTTTCTGAGTTAGTAAATCTTATACAGGGTGTTCAAAAAGTACCGGTACGGATGATTATTATGCCTTCCTAAACCGTTCATCCGATTGCGATGCAAATTTGGGGAACAGTTGGACGCATATCTGCGAAGGTTTCTGAGTTAGTAAATCTTATACACGGTGTTCAAAAAGTCGAACTATACTTGACCTAAATTTGACCTCCGCTGACAATAAAGGTAACATGAAAAAAATGGTCAAGGACACATTTGAACGTGAAGAAAATTAATTTGACCTTGATATAACCTTCAAGGTCATGGTTAAGGTCAAATCCAATATGACCATTGCGTAGCCCGGGAAAAATACTAAAAGTTTTGTATTAAAAATGTATTTAAACAATGGTGGACGGACAAAATCAATCCACAATCTACCCGTGCGAAGCCGGGACGGGCTGCTAGTAAGTTATAAATCTAATATAATAATAATAAATATTTTATTATAGAAAAAATTAAACTTCTTTATATGTCGAACTATGACGTCATATTCCCCAATTAAACTCGGACCGCAGATAATTGTAAGATGTTTACACATCCTCCGTGAGTACAACGGCACTCACACCTTTTTTTTACACCTTTGCTAGTTCTCCAAATAATACATATAAAATTTAGCTTTTATACTATGCCGAAAGTTTAATTACACTTTATTATAGTTTAAGGGTGTCTGGCAGGGGGTTGGAACCATACTAAGTGTCTGGCAATGGACGACGTGATTTCTAATATTATTCCGAATAAAATATATAAAAACTGAGCTTTTTATACTTTAACGAAAGTAAGGTCCTTTTTTTTACACCTTTGCCACCTGTTACCTGCCAAAGCTACCATGATCCAAACTTCATATTCGGGGATCGTTCTACCTCTGTTAGGGACATACACTGAGAAACTTTCAGCTTTTATAAAATAACGAAGGTCTGGCTGTCGCTGGCTCTTGGGCTATGTGGTTACATTTGGATAAAAGCTTTCTATTTGTTATTCAGCATTTCTATGAATGCCCGCGCGACTGGCAACACTACCGATATCACTATCTCTCCCCACCACACTCCCGTACACTGTAGAGGGGATGACGCGGTTATTTCTTTGGTTTACATTTATGGCGACATTTGAACAGCTGACCATGACCTGCAATATTCGTGCAGGTGAGACATATTCACCAGGATTTAAGAGCCATAAGACTAGTTTAATACAGCAGAGCGTACGGTCGCAAGTAAAAGTCGTACTGCTTAAAAGTCTCCTAGCTCTGGTACATTTTTTGAGTCTATGGCAATGGTAACTTTTGATCAGGAGGTCATAAACTACAATATATATATGACAAACTCATTTTCGCAAAAAACTGACTTATGATCTTTTTCCCATATACCCGCGAATTGTTGCAAGGAAAAAGTAAACGACCGATAGCAGAATCTTTAGGTGTTCACGAAGCAACTCTAAGAAAACGTTAAGCAGGAACGGTACCAACATCACTTGGTCGATTTAAATCAGTTTTTACTCCAGAAATGGAAGAAGAACTAGCTATCTACTGTAGAGAATTGGATCAAACATTTTATGGACTCAAACATAAGGCTTGGTTTCCTGCCTTTGAATATGCCGAGAAAAATAAGTTAAAGCACAGATTTAACCAAGCAAAAAAATCCGCTGGGAAAGATTAGATTTCCTCGTTTTGCAAACGTGATAATCTAAGGCTCCGGTGTCCAGAAAAAGCAAGCCTTGCTCGTGTTGCAGGCTTTTATAGGCCTCAAGTTGAGCTATTTTTTAGAAATCTACTACAAATCGTGGATAGAAAAAATATATTACCACGTCGTATATATAACATGGATGAGTCTGGTATCCTAACTGTACCTAATAAATTACCAAAGGTTGTTGCTCCTAAAGGAAAAAGAACTGTAGGCAAAATTGTGTCACCTGAGAGTTAGTAACGGCAGTTTGTTGTATGGGAGCAGCTGAACAATATATTCCATCCACACTTGTGTTTCCTCGGAAATTAATGAAACCTGAGCTGATTGAAAGCTGTCCACCAGGAACACTTCAGCTTGTTTCAGACTCTGGGTTCATCAATGGCGAGCTCTTTATTAGGTGGCTGGATCATTTTGAAACATTTTGCAAAAGCTTAGTTGAAGACCCAGTATTACTTATATTAGACAATCACTCTAACCTAACCTAGCCATGTAAGTTTGGCAGGAGTTACAAAATGTCGCGAAATGGGTATTAACATACTAAGCTTACCGCCCTATAGCAGCCACAAGATCCAGCCACTAGATAGGAATTTCTTCTGAAATCCACATATGCGCAAGAATTTGACAAATGGCATGTCAATAATCCTGGTCGAACTATCACTCAATTTCAGATAGCTGAATTGTTCGCGAAAGCCTACAGTAGAATAGTGTCAATTGAAAGGGCGGTAAAAGCTTTTGAAATACGCGGTATTTTTAGATATAATCCGAATGTCTTTTCTGACTAAGAATTTGCACGTCCTACAGTAACAGATCAACCAGACAAACCAGATCTATAGTGAACAAACTGCATCAAAAATTAATTTAAGTTATCTAGGTAATTATCAGGCCAAACAACTTTTAACAACAATTACTTCACGTCTGACGTTTCGGTTCCTCTTCGAACCCTCTTCAGAGACGTAATGACCACAGATGCTTGAATTATCCATTTATATCTCTAACAACCGTTATCCCCTCCCTTCCCTACTTATATTACTTTCTTCTTCTCAATCCCCTAATAATATTTACTAATAACACTGTCATCTTAATAATGTCAAGTTCGAAAGTATTGTTAATAACCCATAAACCAATCTCTATAATCAATATTATTGTTACATTTAAATGTAAATTTTTATATTATTGATAGATAAATTTGATGAAGTTCAATACTATCAGAGTGTTAATATTTATATTGTCTTCAATTTTGTTAATATAAAAACTTTCTAATATCTTTCTCTTTGCCCAATGTTTTTCTCGTGACAAAATTTTAGGATAACTTAAATTCGTTTTAAACTACTACAGGCAACATAAGTATTATCTTAAGAAACTGCATCAAATCTGAATCAGAGCATAGCAGATGAATCTGATCCTAATGATGAATTGCCTTTGTCAAATGTTTCGTAGCAATTAAGGCAGAAAACTACATTCCATCTAAAAGAAAGTGAAAGGGTTCCAAACTTGACAATATGGCAATCCCCTCAACATCCTCTGCTCGAACACTATCACCTATGCCCAGTCCACAAAACTCACCACATTTAACTCCACCACAACGTCAATTAATTTTGTCTGGCCGAAGTTAATAAAACCACTACCTATAAGGCACTACCAAGAGCAGCAAATGCTTGCAAGAAGAAGAAGTCTGTGCTACTAACTTAATTACCATATAAAAATGAATTGGAAGAGTTAGAAGCGTACAAGCAAACTAAATCCCAAAACGTCAAGCAGGCCAAACGAAAAATCACAGGTGAATCAAGGAATCCGGAGCACAAGAAACTAAGAAATCTTGATCACAAGAAACCTGAATCTTCAAAAATGTGTCCCGTTTATCGGAAAATACATATATATGAAGATCCCCCTGAAAGTGACTGGATTCAGTGCAACACTTGTAAAAACTGGTTTCATGAGGATTGTATGATTTATTCTGGATTGGGGGAGTCCATATGTCTTAACTGTGACGACTCGAGTGACTAAACTCTATGCGTACTCTTAGCAGCTTATATACGTACTCTTAAACGACAAGTCTACCGCATGTCCTATGGCCAACCGCACAGGTGAGCTGCGACCTGAATTCTTGACTTCGGCAGTATTTATGGTACAGTTAGTGGGCTTCAGACGAGTGCGCTGCATAAGAACGAAAAGTGTCGACTGCTCTTCTAATAGCTGTCAATTCGGGAGATCGAAGCGTTTCGTGTAACTTCAAAATCGTAAAGTTTTGAATTAGTAGTGAATAATTTGTAGAAGTGATGAGAAATAATCATAAAAAAAGTGTGAGTGCCGTTGTACTCACGGAGGATGTGTAAACATCTTACAATTATCTGCGGTCCGAGTTTAATTGGGGAATATGACGTCGTAGTTCGACATAAAGAAGTTTAATTTTTTCTATAATAAAATATTTATTAGTATTATATTAGATTTATAACTTACTAGCAGCCCGTCCCGGTTTCGCACGGGTAGATTGTGGATTGATTTAGTCCGTCCACCATTGTTTAAATACATTTTTAATACAAAACTTTTAGTATTTTTCCCGGGCTACGCAATGGTCATATTGGATTTGACCTTGACCATGACCTTCAAGGTTATATCAAGGTCAAATTAATTTTTTTCACGTTCAAATGTGTCCTTGACCATTTTTTTCATGTTACCTTTATTGCCAGCGGAGGTCAAATTTAGGTCAAGTATAGTTCGACTTTTTGAACACCCTGTATAAGATTTACTTACTCAGAAACCTTCGCGGATATGCGTCCAACTGTTCCCCAAATTTTCATCGCAATTGGATGAACGGTTTAAGGAAGGCATAATAATCATCCGTACTGGTACTTTTTGAACACCCTGTATAAGATTTACTAACTCAGAAACCTTCGCAGGCATGCGTCCAACCATTCCCCAACTTTTCATCGCAATCGGATGAACGGTTTAGGAAGGCATAATAATCATCAGTATCGGTACTTTTTGAACACCCTGTATAAGATTTACTAACTCAGAAACCTTCGCGGATATGCGTCCAACTGTTCCCCAAATTTTCATCGCAATCGGATGAACGGTTCAGGAAAGCATTTGATATTACCTTAAAGGTCACGGTCAAGGTCAAATCCAATACGACCACTGGGTAGCCACGGGAAAATCCTTAAAGTTTTGTATTAAACATTTTTCTCTAAAATGTTTTCCCGTTGAGATAATCCAGCTTGCGCGAATAGTATGCGCAGTAGCGCCACACACACACTGACGCAGTCACATGTACACGGCTTACGTCTGACGCTCGATTTCCCAGGAAGGTCCCACCGTAGAGCCATAGCATAGATGTTTACACATCAATAATCTTCCGAATTGACACCTTAGGTATCGCTCACGCCACTTCGTAAAACTACTTCCTAGACACGCGCGGTGCTAGCGCGGAAATAATTTCTGAAACAAATAGGCATGAGGCGTGTAATTCGGTTGGACATCGAAAAAACCCGAATGATTGTTAACTCTCACTTCTGAACATTACTTACCATTTATTCAAAGATTCACGATTTCGAGCTTAGACTTCGATCTCCCGAATTGATAGCCATCGGGAGATCAGACGTTCGTAAGAACGCAGCGTAAGAGCGAAAAGCGTCGTCTGATTTCACGATGGCTGTCAATTCGGAAGATTATTTATGATTATTTCTCATCATTTCTACAAATTATTCACTACTAATTCAAAACTTTACGATTTTTAGGTTACATGAAACGCTTCGATCTCCCGAATTGACAGCTATTAGAAGAGCAGTCGACACTTTTCGTTTTTATGCAGCGCACTCGTCTGAAGCCCACTCTAACTGTACCATAAATACTGCCGAAGTCAAGAATTCAGGTCGCAGCTCACCTGCGCGGTTGGCCATAGGACATGCGGTATTTTGACACCTTGTTGACCGGCAGTTTCTCTCAGAATTTATCTGATGTCACTAGCTATTATTTCGGAATTGGATGTGGACCAAATTTGGTATAAGGGGTTTTTTTGGATCGCTGATCACGAATCTGACGTCAGATTAAAAAATTTCAAGATGGCGGATCCAATATGGCGGACGGGATTTTCGAAAATCGACGGATTCTTACCAAATTTGCTATAAAGCGACAAGTATAGCAAATTTGAATTACACTCATAACCCCACACTCACTGTAGAAACTGGTAAGGTTACGCGCGGCGCGACACGCAAAATCAAATTCAGCCAGATCTCGTCGCGCCAAGCCTAGACCTGATAGAGCCATCAGTTTTGTGCCACAAACGGTCGCATTTGCACGCACGCATTGGCTCTTCGTGCAAATGTGACAGTTTTTCCTCACCGTGTATGGGCATTCCAATGTGCCCAAATTTTCATTTCACATTTGCTCGCGTGCAAGCACGCTTCAGTTTTACCTCACCGTGTATGGGCCGGTTATTAGCAAACACCGTCTACACTTGCTCATAAGCGTTCCCCTTTTCACCCCCGCCTCAGGAAGCATGCTCGAAAATCAACCGTCGGTCGATTTGTGAGCATGCTTATTTTAAGCATGCTCGAAACGAGCAAGACTTGGATACTCATGCTACTAGGAGCAGTTCCTGGAAAAAAGCATGCTTGCGTGCTCGAAACTAGCATGTGTATCTGGACTTCTAAATAAGCATGCTTATTTTAAGCATGCTCGAAACGAGCAAGACTTGGATACACATGCTTCTAGGAGCACTTCCTGGAAAAAAGCATGCTTGCGTGCTCGAAACTAGCATGTGTATCTGGACCTTTACACTGTAGTGTAAGAAACATTCACACCCCCCTCCCCCTCAAACGTCTTACGTAATATATGGATGGTCCCTAAGACATAATAAGGGCGTAACTTTTAAGATAAGCATATAAAAAGTGGAAACTTATGATTAGTTTATTCTATATATAAAGAACTAAACATAAAATGATATATTTTACACCTATTTCTGTTGTAACTAGAACTAGAAAGTTTTTCTTATTTTTCTCAAAATCAAGTTCTGCTGACATGTGTCGTTTCTGAATTGTCCGATTCAGTTAGAAGATATCAGTGGAAAGAGAAGCAAAAGTTATTAGCAAACCGGATACCAGTTTTTAAACACTTGGGGAATTTCATCGAAGAATCCCGAATGATTATTTCCTATCACTTCTAAAAATTACTCACCATTATTCACAAATTCACGATTTCGAGGTTAGACGCTTCGATCTCCCGAATTTACAGCTATTGGGAAATCAGACGTTCAACACTTTTCGCTCTTACGCAGCGCACTCTTCTGAAGCCAACTCTAACTATAAATGATTCGAGCACTGTTCAAACACTGCTGAAGTCAAATTTATGGAAAATTCAGGTTTCGGCACCTGAGCGGTTTGCCATAGGACGTACGATATACCTGTTGCCCTTCTCCTTCTCTCCTAGCTACCCCTTCCTCATTCTTGACCACTGCAATGGCTAATCGAAGGGCAGTCAGCTGGGGCATAATTTAGTTTGTCAGCTGACAAGGCTAGCTAGAGTTATCAGCTCATCGAGAAAAAAACCGGGAGAATAGCTTTTTATATCGGTTTTATTTGTATACCTTTATTCCTATTTAGGTTATTTGGATGTCTATTAATTTCTAATACTTGACGATTTTTTCTAGAGAAAAAAAACCTCTTTTATTGGTAAGGACTTTTGTTTTCTTGAACAGTATTTGGTAGCCAGTTTCCAGGCTATGTTCTGCTATTGTCAATATGAAAAACTATTTCAGGCTAATGTATTTTTCATACTCTTTCTTTCTAGTACTAATTTTCTTCTCGGTCTCTCCTATAAATACGAGGCGTGTCCGTAAAATAAGGTCTCCAAGGCGCTGGAGCCTTGAGGAACGCTTTTACGCGATATCCGGTAATACTATCGTGTAACTTGGCTCCCCCCCTTCAAATCCCCCCCAAACCGAGCCCGCTACGACGCTTGACCTTGACTGGCCAGCAGTTCGCGATGGAGCTCCCGCTCGCTTCTCCCGCCAGGTGCGAGTTGCGTGCAGTGATCCGTTTTTGAGTGCCAAAAACACTACCCCCATTGACATTCATCGTCAGTTATACGAAGTCTATGGGCCACAGTGTATGGACGTCAAAAACGTGTGAAAGTGGGCCAGAGAGTTCAAGGACGGACGTAAAGACGTCCACGACGAACAGCATTCTAACCGAAGGCCGACCAGGACGCTGTTCGTCGTGGACGTCGTGGACCCACTTTCGCACGTTTTTGACGTCCATACACTGTGGTTCATAGACTTCGTATAACTGACGATGAATGTCAATGGGGGTAGTGTTTTTGGCACTCAAAAAACGGATCACTGCACGCAACACGCACCTGTAGGATAAGATCCAGAGCTCCCAGACTTTTTTCTTTAAGGAGGGGGAATGCTTTTTACGCACGCACCGGGTTGGCAAAACCCCGGCAGTGTGGGACTCGAGTGATCCCCGTATTTGGCGTACGGGGACCCCCTACCCACTAAGCCTACCTCCGTCCTCATCGCCTAGATGACGAGAGCTCCTGGAATCGGCCGACGTGGGCCCGACGGCAGGAGACAGAGCTCTCAGACCCCTACGTCATTTTAGCAAAGCTAATATTTTGTGAATAAATAGTATGATATGTAGTTAAGAACATATGCGTACTTGCTAGCTTGAAAGCGGGGCCGTTTTACAAGTAACAGGTACAAAAGGTACATAAAAACCTTACTAACCCACGTTAAAGTATGAAAGCTGATTTTTATATATGTTTTACAGAATATTGCTACAAACCAACATTCATTATTGCCAGACACTTTCCGTGGGCCCTAACTTCTGCCAGACGCTTTAAAGTTTGCAAAAAAAATGAGGTAACCTACGTCATAGTAGCAAGCCTAAATTTTATATATGTTACTTGGGTTTTTATTTTAAGACCTACTGTAAACAGCCAGACCAATCCGATGGGCCAAACATCCCCCCAGACACGATAAAAGTTCCGCTATGAGTATGAGCGCGAGGGTATTATTCATGCGCACGAGTGCGAGTGAGAGCATTAAATGCCATTATAAGACAGCTTCAAGAAATTTAGGTTGTTTATTTGTCTTAATGGAATATTTTAATAATTATTCAATAAAACTTGAATGCTTAATTATAAACAATAATTTGGCAAAATAAAAGTTCAAGAATTCGATGTTTTATTAAATTTCGGTTTTAAATGTAAATGTAATGAAAAAATACAAAGTAAAAAATCGTGCGTAAAATTTATCATATGTATATAGTGTGTAAAAAAGAGTTATAGAGATGTATGGTAAAAGTAATACCAAGCTGTATTAAAATTCTCAGTGATTAAACTATGAATTTTTACAGATTTATATTTCATTATGTTTAATTTACACGCGGAAACGAAGAAATTGTTAAATTTAAATTGTAACACGCAATTTTTTTTATGCAAAGACGAACATTTTTTACTGTGTATATTTATGAAAATTAATATTTTTCAATAACAATAAATTCAATAAAATGATTTACTGATATTTTTTTCTTACAACTATCAAAGATATACGAATTAAAATGTAAAATGTCCGGCCGTTATTCCTGATGCGTTGGTCAGGTAGCCGGAATCGATACGTCGTCGAGGATTAACGTCCCGGTTAATCCCTGTCCGGCCGTTACTCCTGATGCGCTTGTCAGGTAGCCGGAATCGGTGCGGGTGCGCATGACTCAGCCGCCACAGTTTTTAACAATATTCTGTAAAACATATATAAAAACCAGCTTTCATACTTTAACGTAGGTTAGTAAGGTTTTTGTGTACCTTTTGTACCTGTTACTTGTAAAAGGCCCCCGCTTTCAAGCTAGCAAGTACGCATACGTTATTAACAACATATCACACTATTTATTCACAAAATATTAGCTTTGCTAAAATGACGTAGGTCTGGGGGCTCTGGGATCTTGGACTACTGGCGGGAGAAGCGAGCGGGAGTGCTATCGCGAACTGCTGCCCACTCAATAGACGGAGAGCCAGAGCCAAAAAAAGTCTCTGAATTTACAAAGCCTAGTTTTTAAATAGTTTATTGCAGTTGTTGTGTAGACAAACATACTGCGATCAGTCAAGCGAAACTGAGAACAGGTGTCTCAAGGACGCTATCGAAGTTGTCGTTCCTGCTGAGGTAATAATTTGAATTTACAAAGGCTGAAAATAGGTATACAACTTGTATATTGCATATAAATAAAAGTTATGACAGTCAGTCGGCTGAATGTGGGGACGGAGCTGGTCAGTCAGCAAAAAAAGAAATGACAATTTCGCGCGCTCGACGTTGCAGGCGATTTCAAATCAAAGTATAGGAAAGAGTGCAGGTATACTCGTAGGTAAGAGCCTTATCTGTTACTCTTTGTACGTAGAAAAGGTTTTTGGCTGAAGTTTCTTTGTTTGGTGAGCCTAGCAATTATTCTTCCTATGTCTCGTTGATTGAAGCCATTGCGCGTTAAGGTTATTCTTAGTTGGCTTAATTCTTCTTGGACGCTTCCTGGCTCCGAGATTGCAATTGCTCCATTCACTAATGAGCTTATTATCGATTGTTTTTGTGAGGGGTGGTGGTGGGATAGTGCATTCAGATATCTGTCGGTATGTGTCGATTTTCTGTAAAAAGTATGACCTAGTACTCCATCCGATCGTCTTTTTACCATAACATCAATAAATGAGATTTGTATCAAATAAACTAGACTAAAAAAGCTTTCTATATCGGCAATAGCAGAACGTAGGCTAGAAACTGGCCACCACATATTGTATGAGAAAACACAAGTTCTTACTCATACAAATGGTTTGTTCGCTAGAAAAAATCGCGAAGCATTAGAAATTAATAAATATCCAAATAATTTAAATGGCAACAAAGATGTACAAAAAATCCGATATGGGAGGCTGTTCTCCCGATTTTTTCTCGATCAACTGGAAAATCTAATTAGCCTTGCCAGCTGATCAAAAAAATTATACTGCACTCCGATTGGTCGTTGTGGTTGTCATGAATGGAGGAGCGGTAACTAAGAAAAGAGGAGGGCAACAAGTATATAGAGGGTGACATTTTGAAAACTTGCCACCCCAATATCTCAGAAAGTTACAGAGATTTTCTAAAAAAGAAAATATGATTTCGGCAGTGGAGAGGGGGAACCAAAATGACATAATCGGAGACGCACCCCCTCCAACCCCCTTAGGCGTAGCCCCCCCCCCAACTTTGTAATCTTAAATAGCAACTCCCCATGTGTGATACAACGTTGGAAAGCTCTTTAAAAATGCTTTACAACAACACCAAATTTTGGTACCTTTCGATGAATAGTTTTTGCGCAAATCGAGAAAGAAACTGCTAGAAGTAAGTTTTATCAATCTATTTATTATATAAACTGGCCACCACATATTGTATGAGAAAACAAAAGTTCTTACTCATACAAATGGTTTGTTCGCTAGAAAAAATCGCGAAGCATTAGAAATTAATAAATATCCAAATAATTTAAATGGCAACAAAGATGTACAAAAAATCCGATATGGGAGGCTGTTCTCCCGATTTTTTCTCGATCAACTGGAAAATCTAATTAGCCTTGCCAGCTGATCAAAAAAATTATACTGCACTCCGATTGGTCGTTGTGGTTGTCATGAATGGAGGAGCGGTAACTAAGAAAAGAGGAGGGCAACAAGTATATAGAGGGTGACATTTTGAAAACTTGCCACCCCAATATCTCAGAAAGTTACAGAGATTTTCTAAAAAAGAAAATATGATTTCGGCAGTGGAGAGGGGGAACCAAAATGACATAATCGGAGACGCACCCCCTCCAACCCCCTTAGGCGTAGCCCCCCCCCCCCCCCAACTTTGTAATCTTAAATAGCAACTCCCCATGTGTGATACAACGTTGGAAAGCTCTTTAAAAATGCTTTACAACAACACCAAATTTTGGTACCTTTCGATGAATAGTTTTTGCGCAAATCGAGAAAGAAACTGCTAGAAGTAAGTTTTATCAATCTATTTATTAAAGGTCAATTACGTTACAATAAATTTTCGAAATGATTTTCATCACCTGATCTTACTCCCTACGATTTCTTCTTATGGGGACATCTGAAATCTGTTGTTTTTCAAACTCAACCAGCAAGCATTAACCAACTGAAATAGAGAATTACGCAAGAATGTCACAAAATTTGAAGAACATTTGAAAAAGTTCGAAAAATCAATGAAAATCATTTCGAAAATTCATTGTAACGTAATTGACCTTTAATAAATAAATTGACAAAACTTACTTCTAGCAGTTTCTTTCTCGATTTGCGCGAAAACTACTCATCAAAAGGTACCAAAATTTGGTATTGTTGTACAGCATTTTTAAAGAGCTTTCCAACGCTGTATCACACATGGGGGGTTGCTATACCCTCGTACGTCCCTCGGGTCTATAATGACCCACAGCGTTCAATATCGATAAGTTATTATTATGCCTTTAGAGATAATCTTCTGAAATTTTTAGACATTGTTTCTTTCTTATAACGATAATTTTTCATGATGGAAATAAGCATGTAATTATGTAATTTTGTCGACTACAAAAAACTGCACGTACAAGGTCTTCGGGTCATATATGACCCATACTGTAGAATATTTTGTTATTTGTATTCAGGTACCATTTGTAGTCAATGTACCATTTTTCTTATATTATGCAGTTTCCAGTGATTTCATAATACTTCAGACAAATTTTATAAAGTGTTCGTAGTTTGTTTGCTGAATGACCATGCATGTAGAGACGAAGTACGGACATGGTCATTCCTGCTCTGCTCGGTTCTCCTGTAGGTATCTCTCCAAGTAGTGCGAGGAGTGTCTGTCTGTTGGTATTAGCGTATATAATACCACCCATTACAATCGAAAGATTGAGAAATTTTTCAAATTTATCTTTTGTGAGAGGACGCCATTTCTTCATATGAGAATTTTCAACCTGATGATTTTGTGTTTCATAACGATTCGTCTCCTCTATAATCCTTTCAAGCAGACGAGAATCAAAAAAATAATTGAAATAATCGATTGGACTATTTCCCAATATAAAGATTTTCGGATTTATTTTGGAGCTACCTTCGAAATCTTTGATTGACGGGTAAAAATACGGGTACTTGTACTTTTGGTTCGGATTCGCCACTAGTCCAAGCTTCATTTTCAGCCATTGCATTGTTGGATACTACTGTATCAATACAACCGTAAAGAACAGGCGAGCGAGGCAGGCTAATAGATTGCGCGGAGCGTTGCGTTTGCGCGAACGAATTCGCAATACGCCACCTATAAGGCTTTTCGCGTATACCGTGTCATCATTCACCATATTGTATTCGCCATTTTGGATTTGAGACTAGACTGATTTGGACATCAGTATCGTAATAAGCGACCCCGAAAACCCCTCGAGTAACAAGTTTCGGGCCATAATCTTCAAATTTTAAAAATTTCTGGAATTCATCATCCGCCATCTTGGATTTGAGAATAGACCAATTTGGACATCAGCATCGTAATGAGCGATACAAAAAACCCCTGAGCAACAAGTTTCGGGCCATAATCTTCAAATTCTAAATATTTCTGGAATTCATCATCCGCCATATTGCATTCGCCATCTTGAATTTGAGAATAGAGCGATTTGGATATCAGCATCGTAATGAGCGACCCAAAAAACCCCCGAGTAACAAGTTTTGAGCGATAATCTTTCCTGCCAATTTTTTTTCCACTGGATCCAAAGTCGATTTTGCCCTGCGTCCGGGGTGGTCGATATATCGACCAGCAGTTAGGTCGGGGCCTCCAAATAGGAAATTATTGACTTTATTTATAAATTTTACGTTTAAAAAGTCGATTTTAACTGAAATTTCCCCGGGCTCTAAAGGTTAATATATACGAGTACATACATCCTACCCTTGGGTCATATATGACCCGAAGGACTTAAGTGTAAGTATAAATGAGGGCCGTACGAGGGTTAAGATTACAAAGTTGGGGGGGCTACCCCTAAGGGGGTTGGAGGGGGTGCGTCTCCGATTGTGTCATTTTGGTTCCCCCGTCTCCACTACCGAAACCGTATTTTTTTTTAGGAAATCTCTGTAACTTTCTGAGATATTGGGGTGGCAAGTTTTCAAAATGTCACCCTGTATAAGAACACGTCCAGGATAAAACGCCTCTGTATCAGAAGGTCATCCATTCTGATGAAGCAAATTGTAATGTCGGCGAAATGTCATGAAATATATAAATTTGGACGCGGTTACCATCCGGAAACCAAGGGTAGTAATACTCATAAATTATCATGCTGACAATGGCTGCGCAAGTCTAAAAGTTTTGTTATATACGTATGTTTCAGGTCGTCATCACGTCTAGATGTCATTCGACTGATTCCTATGAACGAAAATTTTGACCATAGTTGTTCGTCCGCTGTTATCGTTCAAACTGTTACAAAGGAATTCACACGGAACACTGCTATCGTATTGGCAGAAGATATAAATACTGGGCAAGCTTTACGTTGCGACGTTATAGTTGACGCTATTTTCTCGTTCAATTTGGTTACGACAACCAGAGAATTATTCATAGAAGAAGCTCCGGAAGCTTTCGAAGTTCGGTCTTACGACGAGCAAGGTAAGTAATTTCACTTTAAAATGCAAATCTAGTACTCTATGATTTTATTAGGATCATCCTGGAAAACTTCTGGTATGCACGCAAAATATTATACAGCTTTCTAAGGTACTGAGCTCAGGCGTAGCTGATGCGACTAATAGCGAGTTACCCCCTTACTTCCCTCTATGTCAGTTACACCGCTCTTCGTGAGCAAAGCAACTCACGTTTAGTTTTTTACCGAAGAGCTGTATTAGATTAGACATTTAGATTTCGGCGTATGGTTAAAATTCACTCCCTGCAACAACATAGAGATTTTATTAGGATGGTTAGTCCTTTTCAAATCTGCTAAATATTTCCACTCGTTGAGGTAGACTAAGAATTAAGAAACATGCGGGGGAGCTTATGGATCAGGTATCTAAATACGTAAACGCGTTGGTGAAGAAAAGAAATAGGTTCACAGAAGCCGCTATACGTAATCGAGAGAAATCCACCATAGATTTACATTCCATAACAAACCGTACGACGTTCACAGTTTTGTTGATATCTCCGATTGCTATATAAAATGTTGGAGGGCTAAAGTATGTTATAAATCTAAAAGTTTTAACAATTTAAGTTGATGTTTCCAAATTTGGTAAAAAAAGATTTGTGGATTCATTTGTTTCAATCTTAATTTTGCAGATATAAAAGTTCTCAAAAAATCTGGAAGAATTCGGTAATACGTATTATGAGGCCAAATTTTAGAAAAATAAGTTTACTGGACAATGTTTTTAATACGAAATACTCTCCAAGGGAAGAAAATTTTCGATTGTTTATACAGGGTGAACCAGGTTAAACGTCATTAATTTTAATATGTTATAGAACAACAAAAATAAAGTAGACTTTCATAAGAAAATTTGTTTCAAAAATGTTTACTAACAAAGATACAGGGTGTCAAAGTTGTGGAAAAAAGTGGTTTTCTCATCATAACTTCTAAACCACTGGACCGATTTCCATGAAATTTCGCACACTAACTAATGTAGTACACCTCTAAGTAATGATTAGAATTATTTAAAACAATTTCCAGTGGCGTAGATACTGGGGGCCGGTACTCCCTTTTCCCCTCCCGATTTTCGGCGCCACTGGATATTTTACAAAGAAAATTGAATTTTTGGATTTCCTGTTTAATTCAGAAAGAAAAATTACCCTTACAAATTTTTGGTTTATCGCTTCGTTTTTGAGATATTTGAATTTATAGGGCTGCAGGCACTTATGATTGAACTACTAAGAAAATACGATATGAAAGACCAAAACTGTTTAAAAAATGTTATTACTGACTAGACATACTTTATTATTAATTATTTTTTAATTTATATTTAATTTGATTGTTTATTAATTTTTTTTCATATCTTTGATGTATGTCTAGTCAGTAATAACATTTTTTAAACAGTTTTGGCCTCTCATCGTATTTTCTTGGTAGTTCAATCATAAGTTTTGGCCTGTCTGCAGCCCTATAAATTCAAATATCTTAAAAACGAAGCTATAAACCAAACATTTGTAAGGGTAATTTTTCTTTCTAAATTAAACAGGAAATCCAAAGAATCAATTTTCTTTGTAAAATATCCAGTGGCGCCGAAAATCGGGAGGGCGAAAAGGGGTACCGGCCCCTAGTATCTACGCCACTGGACAATTTTAAAAATAATTTTAATCATTACTTAGAGGTGTACTACATTAGTCTGTGTGCGAAAATCATGGAAATCGGTCCAGTGGTTTAGAAGTTATGATCAGAAAACCATTTTTTTTTTCCACAACTTTGACACCCTGTATCTTTGTTAGTAAACATTTTTGAAACAAATTTTCTTATGAGTCTACTTTATTTTTGTTGTTCTATAACATATCAAAATTAATGACGTTTAACCTGGTTCACCCTGTATATACAGGGTCTTCAAAAAGTCCCGGTACGGCTGATTATCTCAGCGGGAAATCATTGTAGGGAAAAATGTTTAATGCAAAACTTTTAGGATTTTTCCCTGGCTACCCAATGGTCATATTGGATTTGACCGTGACCATGACTTTCAAGGTCATATCAAAGTCAAATTGATCTTTTTAAATGCGAACCCCTATTTTTGATACCGGAAATGAAAAGAGCGGGAAATTTCACATTCAAATATGTCCTTGACCATTTTTTTCATGTGACTTTTATGGTCAGCGGAGCAGAGTGGGAAATTTCCTTGAATTAGAAGGACAACATTCTTAAGGGGTTACCTGCAGTCACGAGCTTGCTCCGGACCTCATTTTTCATATTTTTTTTTCTCTAAAAGTATAAGGTAGATTGAAACAACTATTTGTACGTTCAAATATTTTATTCTTAAACTTCATTCGCGAATTTTTATGAAGATAAATAATACAAAATGGCGGAGTTATAGCCTGTCGCCGGGAGCACGTTTTCGCGGTAGGGATGCGCGGTGGACACGATTTCTCGATAACCGTTTATCTGAAACAAACAAACAAAATTGCACTTTATTCTACATTGAATGAAATAGTGATTGAATGTAGGAAATTAATTTATGGTGATTCGACACAAAATGGCGACCGTGTAAAGAAAAGAGCTGTTATTTGGCCTAAAATTTAGCCCTTTTAATTTGCAAAAAAAATAGTAATTTTGATCACAAATCAAAATCCTACGTTCAATCACGAGACAATGTTATCGTCAACAATTACCCAAAATTTCATTAAAATCCGTTGAGAAGTTGTCTGTAATCGTGTCCACCGATTTGAAAAATGTCGTTTCGAGAAAAACGCGTTTAAAGTTTCGGAATGACATAAAATGTACATAACATTCATAAAAAATAGATTTACAACGAGTCATCTATTCCAGGTCTTCGATGCATTCTTTCCCCCGCGTAGCGGCGTGCGCGCGCTGTTCGGTCAAGGAGATCCTGTCTTCGTCCTTAGGTGCCCATACACACAGAGGTCGAACTGTCGGTTTGGAACGGCAGTTCGAACCGTCGGGTCGATCCGTCGGTTTTAACCGTCGTCGTCCACTAACGCAGAATAGAAATCCGCGGTTAAAACTGACAGGTCGAACCGCCACAGGCCGGCCGGCCGCAAAACTGCAGATCGACCCGTAGCGTCGACCGACAGTAGACGTGCTGAGAAAATCGATTTTGTTGCGCTTTTACTTCATAAGAGAGTGTACGATTTTAATTTTTCTTTTTTTAAAATACTCGGAAAAATATATAGAACAAATGTGACATAAAGCCAAAGTTGCTTTTTAATTTTTAATAAAAATGTATTTTTTGTACGGCTTTTTCTTTAAATATCTCGAAAACTATTGAGAAGTTATCGAGACATGCTGCGGAAAAAATGTAGAGAATTTCAAGACGAAACGATCGGTTTTTATCTCATTTTGTTACGATGAATAGTTCTCGAGATATTGAATTTTGTACATAAATACGCGCCGTAGCGCCCGCGCGCTCTTGTAAACAAATGCCTCTAACTTCACTAAAAATTGGTATTTTCCAATGATTTTTGTTTTGTTTTAACTTAGCGGATACTTTTCAACCGCTTCAACAAGCTTCATACAGAATTCTTATTCGCCGGTTTTGAGCATTTTTCTCTAATAAATATTAACATAAAAATCCAAACGTCCACGACGATATTTTTAAATAGGTACCCATACACTCAGAATTGTCGGTTTATCTTGGTGAACGAAGGGCCTAAATAGCGCTTTCGCTTAGATTAGGATGATATTAAGCGGTACGAACCGACGTTCCGTCTGTTGTGCTAAAACGCATGTTAGTGGACGGCGGCAGTTTTTCCCGTCGGTCTGGACTGACGGGTCAGCCTGACAGTTCGATCTGGCGCGTGGCGCCCACTAACTGAAAGGTAAAACTGCCGGTTCGAACCGCGCCGTTCCAAACCGACAGTTCGACCTCTGTGTGTATGGGCACCTCTTCTCTACAGCAAAATCGTGCAAATTTGGGCTACAATGTATACCCATTTCCTCAAATATCATCAGTATACTGAAGAAACCTTCATTAAATAAACAAGCTGCTATGTAAGAAGCAAATTGTACGACAGTACAGCTGGCTGGAAGGATTTTAGGGCAGATTTTCCAAATGACCTGATTGTAACTTTCATTATTATTTTGAGTGAAACCACCCACACAGCGTTCAAGTAATTCTTTCTTACTCACACAAGTCTGTATACATTGGTTTAATAGCTTTGGAGACTTCATCGGGAAGTCGTTGATAATCGTGCTCGAATGAATCCAATAGGGAGGTTTGGACCAACAATATTTTATGTTATTTCTCTATGGAAACTATTATGCATGTGTAAGTAACCATGTACGTGAAAGAATTTTTCAAAAAAAATAAAATTTACTACAGTAGGGCCTCGATAATCCGAACACTAAAAATTTTCACCCTGTTCGGATTAATGAGGCGTTCGGATTATAGTATGTATATATATTTTAAAAGGTGGAATTAAACAGCTTTTTATAATTGAAAGTGAATGCAACCGTTGCCGTTGTACAACCGTTGAGTGATTTTCGATGGTCATTGGTTGAAATTGAACATTTAGCCAATGACCATCGAAAATCATTTAGCGGTTGTACAACGGTTGGATCTGCTGAACGCGCCCAATGGCATGCATAAGCGGAGGGGGCTCGTTCGGATTATAGAGGCGTTCGGATTATCGGGAGTTCGGATTATCGAGGCCCTACTGTACTTCAAATTGCACATTGTAACTCCGGCGATAACGTTAGGGGCGAGAACGTTTTCTTATTGGTTTGACGTCACTTGCCAGACACAAGCTTCGCCTCCTCCCAGGGAGCAGTGCAGGCATATAGCGAGAACGTGATTTAACTATCTGGCTCTCTTGGATCGGCAAATGTTTCGGGGGTGAATCAGCGATGGTCAGAAGGGAAAAGGGCTAAGCTTCTATTTGAGGAAAGGCTTATTGTTGAGACAGATGAAGTTGATAAAAACAATAAGATTGACGTAAATTCCTCAAAAGATTCTGAAGTAAACAAACTTCGATGAAGTGCACATATTAAAGATTTGCGTAACGTATCATATGATGAAGATTACTGTTGGATATTAATTTTTTATAAATTTGATCACGATACTATCAACTATGTAATCTTATTAGAATATAAGAGTAATTTGTATCTACAAACTATGTATGTATCAGCATAGATTTAAGATTGAATGATAATGATTACTTGGTCTGAGTGAGGTCTTCTTTTGGGGTTTTTCCTTAATCCGTAGCAACAAATGTTGGACCATTGTTATGTTCCCCAAAAGCAAATTATAATAGATAAGAAAACTTCTACATTAATTTAATCGATTACTTCTTGAGTGAGAGTATTAAAATAAGCAAAAACTGCTCGATGTTAGATATTTATAATCCTAAGTTTAACCCTTTCGCTCATGGTGACCACAAATGTGGACACGTGGATTAATGTATATATAAGGTCATAAATTAGAATTTTTTGACCGTTTGTTCAAAAGAAGTACATTCGTCGACAGTGTAACGAACGTATAAGGCACATATCGCCATACAAATTAAAAATTAAATTAATAAATAAACTAAAAAAATTAAATTTATGCAAAGAAAACATTTTTTTTATTAAAAAAATTAAAATTTAAAGCATCGAAGAGCTGGAATATACATTATGAATTGTATGGCTGTAAAAATAAAAATTCGTGAGTGAAAGGGTTAAGAATATGATTTATTATCGCAAAGGAAAGATAAGAGAGAGAGAGAGAGAGAGAGAGAGAGTGAGGGTACAAATTTATAACTCTACCCTTGCTAAAAAGTTTCCAATACTTTACAATCGGAAAAAACCCGGCGGGCCTAGCGGCCCAGATGAGCATGTAGTGTGTAGCTTGATACAGAGTGATTTCTGGTCACTCTGTCCCTTCTAAACGGGCTTTGCAGCGTCTACTAAATAAGAAATAGTTAGTTCCGAGACAGCAACAACGAAGTGTATGTGATTTTTGGACGTGTGGACGTTAAAACCCGCGCTGAAGCCACTACTACTTAATACGTACTGCTGGCTGTTGCGTTTTCTACGGTAAATCTACTCGTTGCGAGCATAGTTTGGACGTTGTGGCGGGGGTGTCTGGCAACTGACGTCACGCAACGTAGCCTCGTGTCGAGGTCCCGTTTTCTAGCCTCGCGTCAATTCATGATTTTTAAATATTTATAGCACGATTAACTCTTAATATTTTGCGCTACAACTTCGGTTAACGTTTTTGTGATCCAAGCTCTATCGATTTTCATTTAAAAAAAAAATTACCGAACCTCCCTATTCGCCATTAGCGGCCGCGCACTGCCAAGAACACCAAGAGTCCCTTCCCACTGGACATTTATTGTGCTTGTAGTTATAATGGTCAAACGTGGCCCAAATTGCATTTGTCATTTTTTCAGCCGAATCGCAGTTTCGTCTAATTGCCAATCCATAATAAACAGTCAATTTATCGATAAGTTTGCCAGTCAATTTACCGCGTCCGCTGAGTCCACGTGTATTTTTTTTACACGCACGTAATCGGTTGCCCATTCTCTTTTGAACGTGCCCAATATATTCCTTTTTTGTAATAACTATTTCAGGACCATAAGGATAAGCATCGCGAACATTTGAGTAGGTTTTGGAGTCCCCGTCACCGATGTAGTTCACGTATTTAACATCGTACTTTTCTTCAGAACGTTGGAACATTTCAGTTATAGCTGTGACTTCCATTTTACCCGCTGAACCTTCATGATTGATTGAACATTCGTCTTTATGAGTTTCCATATACCTACTCTTCATAATCTGCTGTATCTGTGTTGTCCTTCCAAACTTCGCACATTTTGCAGTATGAACTTTTCACGAGAATATCGAGAACTTTTCCACTATAATAGTCAATTATTGATGCAACACCATAAAGAGACGTAAAAAGCCGCGCTTTTGCCACGTACCATCACCTGAGACAGTTAGTTCATTTTCACTTTCGGACTTCGTTGCTTCAACGGTTTCTTCTCTTTCTTCTTTCGCTGCCCTCTGAAATAATTTTTCCGTCACTGCCTTTACCGATGTTAACATGCGCTTCATGAGAAGGTTATAAGTTGAATAATTAAAAAATTTTGGCATATCCATGAAACCACAAACTTTAAATATCCTTCATAGCCAAGTCCCAGTAGTCTCATTGTGAATATAAAACGTCTATTGATTTCATAACTGTGTCCAATAAAAGAGCAAGACGGAATGGATACAATCGGACAGTTATCACAAATCACTGTAATTTTAAAACCAAGTCCACGTGTACTAGCAGTTTGAAATTTAACCTTTCCGTTACACTGTCGACATTTTACTAATTCACATATTGCTCCAAAAACATTTATAAAATTTATGATTCGATATTGGATCGAATCATCTTGCGCCATAATCATTCTTCCGTTCTTTCGCCGACGCCCTGAATACACTTTCCTCGGTTTCTGCTGTTTGCGGATTAAAACTTTGTTTTCTTTTTCGCGGCCGATCTTTACGTTGTTGTCCTTTATCGCGTGCCTGTCGACTTGTTTTATGTGGATTCATCGTTTATACCGTATGTCTGACGGCAAGCGTAACAGGGGCACTGTGACCTGAAATTTGACTTCGGCAGTGATAGTTAGAGTTGGATTCAACAGGTACTCTGTACCGCGTGCAGCGTACTGCTGCATAAAAGTGAAAAGTGTCAAACGTCTGATTTCCCGATAGCTGTCAATTCGGGAGATCAAAGCTTTTCGTGTAACCCTAAAATCGTGAGTATTTGAATAATGTTTAGTAATTTTATAGTAGTGATAAGAAATAATCATTCGAGTTTCTTCGGTGAAATTCCCGAATCTTTCTGAAGGAACAGGGCTATTATGATTGAGAATTGCTTGTCTTCCGCGCTTACCGAACCTGTAAAACGAGAATGTCAACCATCAACGAGGAAAGAAGAAATTCTCCAAGTCATAGGGACCTCTCGTCGGATTCTTCGGGTAATGCTTAGCAGCAGCAAGAAGAGCCGGAAGTATTGCATCAGGCGTTATCCCAATTACAGTACGTAACACGATCAAAGCGTTTAGTCTTGTTTCGAGATGATTTAGAGCATTTGAATGAGTAAAAATAAATTTTATTCCGTGCCAAAGTCGGCTAATCAATCAATTAAATTCACGCAGACAATAGCACCTTAGAGGGTGGTTTCATAAATTGGGAAAGTTTAGGCGACGGTTTGGAGTACGCTAGCCCGATACAGTATAAAGTAGAGTTCGAAAAGGAGCACGCGGAAAGTGAAGACGAGAACGAAAACCCGACATGTGTGGGAAGATGGGAGTAGGTCCGGAGCTAAGAAAACAAATCAACGAAGAGGAAATTGGATGATCGAATGAAGGAAATTTACTTACACGCATCATGAGGTTGGTTTCGAGAGGATAAAGGCTGTTATCTGATGGCGTTAAACGCCTCGATTGCTGATATTTTTTTTAGACATTTAACATGTAAATACCAGAACGTGACCAAGAGAATACGTGATCACAAATTCCCTACAGCCTCCGCCGATAGCGCAGGAGATCGACAATCACGTAATTAGATTTGGTAAAGCTAAGGCCAGTTGATACGATGTTAAGAGCTCACAAGGCATGCACACCTAACAGCGAACAAGCGAAGAAAGCGATTTCTAAAAATACTCTAATATCAGGTATGTAATTCTCAATTCCTTCGTTTTGCTAACACACTGTCTGCAATAATTAGAAGACGTGAAGGATAATTTAAAACTGACTATATTATATGATACAGTGACGAAATTACATCTCTGGAATTTGAATTGGAATTACTATTTCATCGATTAACGAAGTTAAAATCCTGACAAGCACTCCAGCTGCCGCTATTTCCGAGGAAGCATTAAATATTTTGATACTTGACATTACTGTCCCGTCGATTGATCAAGACAACTTCCGATGATAAGGTCGACAGTGTTAATAATGAGTTTAATCGTATCTTTAATGATGCAATAATTGTAAAAGCATTTCATTCTATCATTATTTTATCAAAGATATTTAATTAATACTCATCGCGGCATGCATTAAATAGAGTTTGCGAATAAAAGAAAAGGGCCAGCATTACAAGAGTTTCATGAATCGTATTAATTATGCGTCTGGCTCGAACTTCCAACGTCCCAACCGATTATTGCTGCTTTGTGTACGTAGATTTCCGCGTCTGATGTCCATCGACTAATTTTCCTCAGGATGGGATACGAGTTACATCCGAACATTTGCTTGGTGTTGTAACGTTAAAGTAATGGGTTCATTTTAACGATTTACTGTCAATTGTTAGCTACTCCAGTATGGAGTATTACCAGGAGATGCCACGTGGAGGCCAATTGACACGTTACATGAATTTCGTACGACCTCTTCATGATTTAGTAATGTTTTACGAATTCCATGTAACTTCATCTCCCACCCTACCGTTCTCGCTGTGACTCGGAAAGCCGAATGTTCTTGTTGCGTCTTCAAGGGCAGTCGGTCATTGTTGCCGTGGAAACCGTATGATTATCTCAAGTGTTCCATATAACCTTTTTCTATTTTCTTGTCGGCACTGCATTCGCACACGTCGCACAAGGTTCCGCTGTATGTTGTCAAGCATATCTGCAGGTATCGCAGCGCACTCTTCTCTGATGCGTGCTTTAACCCTCTGACGGCAAAGCTCGATTCCCCACCACTGCGCGGGGCAGAGTCAAGCGTGAGACGTTAGTGTAGTGGGAAGAGAGTGACAGGGCCGTCGCAACCCGTATGGTCGCTGGGCACCGACGAAACGTTAAAAGTTACCTGCGGTGTGATTTTAATAAGCCATTTTTTTTAATAGTGACAATGAAGTAGTCTTCGACTAAGTAAATCATTAACTATGTTGACATACACTATCGATTCGTCGTTTCAATCAGTTTGAAACGACGGATCGAGGCAACGAATCGTACCGTGTATGGGGCCCCTATTTCATTGCCGTGCCGTCGCGCGAAATCCCGTGAGTGCGAGTGAGCACGGTATATGAGTGAGCAGGCCCCTAACTACGAGCCTGGCTGAATGAGAGTGGGGGGCCATTTCCGTGACGTCAGTCACTAACACATAAAGCGACCGCGCGCGATTGGCTGTTCCCTTTCTCCAGCTCACGCGACAGGGATTGCTAAGAGTTTAGCGTCAGAGGGTTAAGCTGTTCGATATTTTGAATCGGCCGCCGCTCGTCGAAAACCTTTATCTTCAAGTAACCCCACAAGAAGAAGTCGAGGGGAGTTAGATCCGGAGATCTAGGTGACCACTCCCTGGGTGCTCTCAAGCCGATCCAACGTGCGCCGAAAACGTCATTCAATAGCTGAGTCACCATTCTGCTTGAATGCGCTGGTACACCGTCATGCTGGAATATGACTGGTTGATCTTCAGCGACTTCTAGAAGGGCCGGCAAAATTTGATTTTCCAGCATATCGAAATAGCTCTGGGAATTTAAATTTCCATCGATGAAGATGGGCCCGATGATCCGCTCTCCATATCCCCGCCCAAACATTAACTTTCTCCTTATTCTGATGGTTCTGCTCACGGACGACGTGCGGGTTCCTGGCGCACCAGTATCAGCAGAAATGGGAGCACATGCTCCCATTTACAAAAAACGTACATTCGTCCGTGAAGCAGATGGTCTTCATATAATCCGGATTCTGCTCGAGCTGCTCCACCATTGCTCGACAAAATGTCAATCTTCGTTCGCGATAGTTGTGGCGAGGCAGTGCTTGATGCACCTGCGCCTTATAGTTTCTGATCTTGTTTAAACGGAACACTCTATGCACACTGTCTTTGCGAATTCCTGTACGTCTCGAAATTCCCCTTATCGACTGTTGCATATCCTCTTCTACGATCCGGAGGATAGTTCTCTCGACCTCGGGATCAACCCTCGGACGATTTGGATTCGTCAAATTCGCCGTTGACCCTGTTCTCCGGAACTTTTGCACGAGTCGCGACACCATTGATGTGTTCAATCGGCACTCCGGGTCCCTCTCGCGAAAGATGTTTGCTACTTCACGAGTACTGTATTGAGCCGCCAGCGTGACTATTTCTGCCCTCTCGGCTTCGGTATATCGTCGCATTTTGGTTGAGTCGATGACGCGTTATGTCCAGCTCTCGGTATCGGTAATGCAATGCTCGATGTGTCATAGGATTTTCGAATGTTTTCCGCTCCACTTTCGAAAATCTGAGCCGTAGATGAACGAGCGAACTCAAGTGGCTATGACACGGTCAGGGCCGATTGAGCACATCAATGGTGTCGCGAACAACGATCGCGAACGAAGATTGACATTTTGCCGATTTGAACTGTCCTCCGGATCGTAGAAGAGGATATGCAACAATCGATAAGGGGAATTTCGAGACGTACAGGAATTCGCAAAGACAGTGTGCATAGAGTGTTCCGTTTAAACAAGATCAGAAACTATAAGGCGCAGGTGCATCAAGTACTGCCTCGCCACAACTATCGCGAACGAAGATTGACATTTTGTCAAGTAATGGTGGAGCAGCTCGAGCAGAATCCGGATTATATGAAGACCATCTGCTTCACGGACGAATGTACGTTTTTTGTTAATGGGAGCACGTGCTCCCATTTCTACCGATACTGGTGCGCCAGGAACCCGCACGTCGTCCGTGAGCAGAACCATCAGAACAAGGAGAAAGTTAATGTTTGGGCGGGGATATGGAGAGCGGATCATCGGGCCCATCTTCATCGATGGAAATTTAAATTCCCAGACCTATTTCGATATGCTGGAAAATCAAATTTTGCCGGCCCTTCTAGAAGTCGCTGAAGATCAACCAGTCATATTCCAGCATGTGACGGTGTACTAGCGCATTCAAGCAGAATGGTGACTCAGCTATTGAATGACGTTTTCGGCGCACGTTGGATCGGCTTGAGAGCACCCAGGGAGTGGTCACCTAGATCTCCGGATCTAACTCCCCTCGACTTCTTCTTGTGGGGTTACTTGAAGATGAAGGTTTTCGACGAGCGGCGGCCGATTCAAAATATCGAACAGCTTAAAGCACGCATCAGAGAAGAGTGCGCTGCGATACCTGCAGATATGCTTGGCAACACACAGCGGAACCTTGTGCGACGTGTGCGAATGCAGTGCCGACAAGAAAATAGAAAGAGGTCATATGGAACGCTTGAGATAATCATACGGTTTCCACGGCAACAATGACCGACTGCCCTTGAAGCCGCAACAAGAACATTCGGCTTTCCGAGTCACAGCGAGAACGGTAGGGTGGGAGATGAATTACATGGAATTCGTAAAACATTACTAAATCATGAAGAGGTCGTACGAAATTCATGTAACGTGTCAATTGGCCTCCACGTGGCATCTCCTGGTAATACTCCATACTGGAGTAGCTAACAATTGACAGTAAATCGTTAAAATGAACCCATTACTTTAACGTTACAACACCAAGCAAAAATGTTCGGATGTAACTCGTATCCTATCCTGAGGAAAATTAGTCGATGGACATCAGACGCGGAAATCTACGTACACACAGCAGCAATAATCGGTTGGGACGTTGGAAGTTCGAGCCAGACGCATAATTAATACGATTCATGAAACTCTTGTAATGCTGACCCTTTCCTTTTATTCGCAAACTCTATTTAATGCATGCCGCGATGAGTATTAATTAAATATCTTTGATAAAATAATGATAGAATGAAATGCTTTTACAATTATTGCATCATTAAAGATACGATTAAACTCATTATTAACACTGTCGACCTTATCATCGGAAGTTGTCTTGATCAATCGACGGGACAGTAATGTCAAGTATCAAAATATTTAATGCTTCCTCGGAAATAGCGGCAGCTGGAGTGCTTGTCAGGATTTTAACTTCGTTAATCGATGAAATAGTAATTCCAATTCAAATTCCAGAGATGTAATTTCGTCACTGTATCATATAAAATAGTCAGTTTTAAATTATCCTTCACGTCTTCTAATTATTGCAGACAGTGTGTTAGCAAAACGAAGGAATTGAGAATTACATACCTGATATTAGAGTATTTTTAGAAATCGCTTTCTCCGCTTGTTCGCTGTTAGGTGTGCATGCCTTGTGAGCTCTTAACATCGTATCAACTGGCCTTAGCTTTACCAAATCTAATTACGTGATTGTCGATCTCCTGCGCTATCGGCGGAGGCTGTAGGGAATTTGTGATCACGTATTCTCTTGGTTACGTTCTGGTATTTACGTATTAAATGTCTAAAAAAATATCAGCAATCGAGGCGTTTAATGCCATCAGATAACAGCCTTTATCCTCTCGAAACCAACCTCATGTTGCGTGTAGGTAAATTTCCTTCATTCGATCATCCAATTTCCTCTTCGTTGATTTGTTTTCTTAGCTCCGGACCTACTCCCACGTTCCCACACACATGTCGGGTTTTCGTTCTCGTCTTCACTTTCCGCGTGCTCCTTTTCCAACTCCACTTTGTATTGTATCGGACTAGCATACTCCAAACCGTCGCCTAAACTTTCCCAATTTAAGAAACCACCCTCTAAGGTGCTATTGTCTGCGTGAATTTAATTTATTGATTAGCCGACTTTGGCACGGAATAAAATTTATTTTTACTCATTCAAATGCTCTAAATCATCTCGAAACAAGACTAAACGCTTTGATCGTGTTACGTACTGTAATTGGGATAACGCCTGATGCAATACTTCCGGCTCTTCTTGCTGCTGCTGAGCATTACCCGAAGAATCCGACGAGAGGTCCCTATGACTTGGAGGATTTCCTCTTTCCTCGTTGACGGTTGACATTCTCGTTTTACAGGTTCGGTAAGCGCGGAAGACAAGCAATTGGCAATCATAATATCCCTGTTCCTTCAGAAAGATTCGGGAATTTCACCGAAGAAACTCGAATGATTATTTCTTATCACTACTATAAAATTACTAAACATTATTCAAATATTCACGATTTTAGGGTTACACGAAAAGTTTTGATCTCCCGAATTGACAGCTATCGGGAAATCAGACGTTTGACACTTTTCACTTTTATGCAGCGCACTCTGTTGAATCCAACTCTAACTATCACTGCCGAAGTCAAATTTCAGGTCACAGTGCCCCTGTTGCGGTTGCCGTCAGACATACGGTATACTCAATTTTGCATAGGAAAGCAAAGTTTAACACGTAGCGTCCGTAACAGTTCACGACTCGTAAACCACTGATAGAATGGCATTTCTATTCCTAACTGTACGAAAATATTTCTTAAAATGATTGAATGATAGATAATATATAACACGTACTTCACCTTTTAAACAGGTCAGCAGGCTAACGGGAATAATAGACTAATTAGGGACAGAGTGTCTGGCGGGCCGATTGCGACCACCGCGTGACGGAGTGCATCGTTCCCTTTGGCGGTCCAAAAAAATAGGTTCCTAATCTCGTATCGACTTAAAACTTTGGAATTGAATAGTCAAAGAACCATACCTTCGCCTGGTGACATTTTTCAAAAATCGATTTTTTCGAGTTTTATGACTGCAGGTAACCCCTTAATGGCTTATTCAACTTAAACCAAATACGGTATAGGGGTTTTTTTGGGTCGCTGATCACGAATCTGGAGCCAGGTTTAAAAAATTCAAGATGGCGGATCCAATATGGCGGACGAGATTTCCGAAAATTGACGGATTCGTGCCAAATTTGGAAAATTTTGAATTGTTGAAATCTGATTTCAGATTCGTGATCAGCGACCTGAAAAACCCCTATACCGAATTTGGTTTAAGTTGAATAAGCCATCAAGAATGTTGTCCTTCTAATTCAAGGAAATTTCCCACTGTGCTCCGCTGACCATAAAGGTCACATGAAAAAAATGGTCAAGGACATATTTGAATGTGAAATTTCTCGTTCTTTTCATTTCCGGTATCAAAAATAGGGGTTCGCATTTAAAAAGATCAATTTGACCTTGATATGACCTTGAAAATCATGGTCAAGGTCAAATCCAATATGACCATTGGGTAGCCAGGGAAAAATCCTAAAAGTTTTGCATTAAACATTTTTCTCTAAAATGATTTCTCGCTGAGATAATCAGCCGTACCGGGACTTTTTGAAGACCTTGTATAAATCCAGGGTCTAGCAGCTCAGACCTTCAGAGAACGGGCAAAAATCAAGACAAAATTATATTTAGTTTTAGCCTTTTTATATTTAAAATATATACGTAGGAATGTATAAATATACATATTATATTGGGTCTATGCATAATTCCGTAGCGAAATCCCGACAGATGTCATTCGCAGTTGTTTTTCCGCTCTCACATGTGTCAAAAGTATGAAGTGTCGTACATTAAATGAATGCTGAAATTTTTGCCGACATTTTAAGAAAGTATTCATCGAGATCCGTGACGTATACGAAGTTTAATTATATTTTGAATATGGAAGGAAAAAACGTATTTTCGGTGCATTTCGCTTTTTTTATTTCCGAAAATGCAAAAACTCATCGCAAACCCACAAAAAAATATGCGCCGTGTACGGAGAGAATGCCGTAAGCGAAAGTGTGTGTCGGAAGTGGTTTGCGAAATTTCATTGCGGAGATTTTGATCTCGAAGATGCTCCTCGCTCTAGTCGGCCAGTCACTACTGATGTCGATTAAATCAAGGCTTTAATCGACTTCGACCGGCATTTAACGACTACAGAGATCAGACATAACCTCAAAATTAACCAATCAACTGTTTCGAGGCATTTACGGAAGCTTGGAATGGTAAACAAGCTTGATGTTGGATGCCGCACAAACTGAGCGAAAAGAATTTAATTGACCGAATTTCTGCGTGCGACTCGCTGCTCAAACGCCATCAAAATGACCATTTTTAAAGTAGATGATTACCGGCGATGAAAAGTGGATTGTCTACAACAATATCAGCCGAAAAAGATCATGGTCGAAGCGCGGAGAGGCTCCTCAAACGGTCGCAAAGGCAGGATTACACCCGAAGAAGGTCATGCTCAGTATCTGGTGGGATTATAAAGGAATCGTCTATTATGAGCTGCTGCCACCCAACAAAACGATTGATTCCACCAAGTACTGTGCACAACTGGCAAGCAATTGATCAGAAGCGGCCCAAATTGGCGAACAGAAAAGGCGTTGTGTTCCACCAGGACAGCGCTAGACCACACGTTTCTCTGGTGACTCGGCAAAAATTATTGTGGTTTGGGTGGGATGTTTTGGTGCACCCACTGTATAGTCCGGACCTAGCACCTTCAGACTTTCACTTGTTCCGGGCGCTACAGAACAATTTGAATAACAAAACCTTCAGTTCCCTGAACGTCCTCAAAAACCACTTGGATGACTTCTTTGCCCAAAAATCTCAGGACTTCTATAAAAAAGGGATAATGAAGAGATGGCAAAATGTCATTGAACAGAATAGAACATATTTAGTTCATTATAATCGCTTTTTTTAAAAATATTTTTCGTTTGAAATTTACTCAATTTTCGCTACGGAATTATGCATAGACCCAATACATGAATGATTTATATGAGTAATTTCATACTTTTATATACTTTCATATATTGGTAATTTTACGATACCACTTCTGCCAAACGTTTTCATTTTAATAGGTTTCTTTTCAGCAAATAACATGAAATAGGTAGAAAGTGTATTTTTCATAGTTTTGCATTGAACAAATCACCAACTTCGTCATAATCGTTCTGCGTGCAAGAAGCCTTCTTTCATGGTCAAGCTGATACATTTTTAACCCCCATTCCATTTAAGAAGCTGTAATTCCGTTAACTGTTTGTATGTTTACTTTGGTTTGGGCTTAAAAATATTCGTAAAAGTCCACGGAATAAAAAAATTTAAGAAAATGATTCTTTGAAAGTTCAAGGGCAGTCCTACCTTTTAAAAGTAAAGTATTTTTGACTATCAAGATATCTTCATCACCTTACATTTGTACTGCGCAGCACTAACAAATAACTACACAGATTCTTACATATTTTATTTTAAAGGATTCCAGATATAATGTGTTATAATATTTTATATTTTTTTTAGGCAATGAATTCACTACTTTAGCAGGAGTTGAATTTACGTGGACTATAGGTAATGCAGACAAACGTAGCTCCCAAAATGATAATAAGTTGATGAGTAATGTGTTACGATTCATGACGTTTCAAGAGTCTCCTTACGAGACACCGTCTACCGTTCTTCCCCTCGATGCAATGGGTAAGAAGGGTAACATTGTTCTCCTAGAAGGAGTTAATACTGGAACTACTAAGGTACGATATTTAAAAGTTTCCCAGCATTTTTAAAAACATTTTGAAGTATGAGGCGTAATAAATTTTATTATTGGCTGTTCGCGGATTTTGTATGGGAGTGGACATGGTATCTATCAAACACTCGAACCCCCCCCCCAATAACGATCGTCGAACGGACAATCGACTGACAGTGAAAGTTCCGATGCTTACTTTCCGGTGTACCAGATAGTGATCCATATTACGACCTAACATCTCGAGACCTATTTAGATCTAAGGC
>CAVMBM010000014.1:0-37274 GCA_963678675.1 Xiphydria camelus
TCCCTCTCCCTCTTCCTATCCCTCTCCCTCTTCCCTCTCCCTCTCCTCCCTCCCTCCCTCCTCACTCTCCCTCTCCTCCCACTCCCTCCCTCTCACTCTCCCTCCTCCTCTCCTCTCTCTCCTCTCCCTCTCCCTCTCTCCTCTCCCTCTCCCTCTCCCTCACCCTCTCCCTCTCCCTCTCCTCCTCTCCCTCCCTCTCCTCTCTCTCCCTCTCTCACTCTCTTCTACTCCTCTCTCCTCTCTCTCACTCTCTCTCTCTCTCATCTCTCTTCTCTCTCTCTCCTCTTCTCTCCTCTCTCTCTCTCTCTCTCTCTCCCTCCCTCTCCCTCCTCTCCTCTCTCTCTCTCTCTCTCTCTCTCTCTCTCTCCCCTCTCTCTCTCCTCTCTCTCTCTCTCTCTCTCTCTCCCCTCTCTCTCTCCCCCCTCTCTCTCTCCCCTCTCTCTCTCTTCTCTCTTTATGCCTGGTATAAAGCGCAGGCGTTTTACCAGCTCCAAGTTTGCCTGGGATAACTATTCCAGGTATAAGCGTTAGCCATCTAAAATTATTTTTAGGTTGGTAGTAAGAAGTACGTACTGCGCATGACATTTGGTCATTTTGACAGCTGTTCCGGCGGGATAAACGAAATTCGGAGTTGTTATTCTCAGTATAACCTAACTTTTTGTTTAAAGTCTTTAATTCTTTTATGACATAATCATAACCTGATCGTTGTGGTAAATTGTTATTAATTTTGAAATAGAGTTGATTGATGTACCAGTTTTTTAATCATCATCTGATGATGACATTGACGTATTACCAAGAATCAGAAATCCGAAGAAAATACGTGCCCGGTAAATAAAAGATATCTATAACAATATATTTATATTTTCGTAACAATAACTTTTATTTTCGAGTCGTCGATAAAAGCATCAGGTACAAAACACGTCCAAACATTCGATATATCACCAACAAGAATGTGTTCAGTCTCAAAAAACGATGAGGGTCGTCAATAATAGTAATTACAACGTAAAATTGCACCATTTGATCCAAATCTCGTATCGGACAAAATATATTCTAAAATCTATAAACTTTTAAATCGCTACGACTTAAGATTTATCACGCGGTGACATTACTCGGAGATTACATAGAGCGGTACAATGTCATCGTTTTTTTTAAGTATACGCGACCTTATCTAAAAAGCATACAAAGGGCGTTGTAGGACTTGATGTCTAGTGCCGAGGTATCTTACAAAAGTGTATCAATGCAAATCTAACATTTTTTCATATTCTACATCGTACGACGGATGTATCACTTCTGCTCCTGAAAACTCTGCAATCACGCGAATTGAAGAAAGGTATAATGTCTACCTAGATAAATTTAAATGTTACTTATACAAGACAATGCAATGGTAGATGACTTCTTTGGTTGATATTATTGGATACCGTTGAGATTATCGCGATTAGAGACCCGCGTGCGTAAGTTTTAAATTTAAACTTGCATTTTCTGAGTAAAAGAGCGAAGAGAGAAAACAAAATTTTCCCGACGTTTCTATGAGCTTCTATTCTCCTATTAAAAAAGAACTATAATCTAAAATGTGTCGCGCGAAATTACCTAGCAAGGAAAGACTCATTTATAAAAAAAGAAGAGAGATCTATTAATTTTGATTCTCCAGAGCTCTGACTTAGATAAAATTATAATCATGATTCAATCGCACCGAGCACCGACGCGAAAATGCTGCGACCTAGAGAACTTGAGCATCATCGAGTTCTTAATCTAGAACGAATTATCGAACGTCAACGTCGCGGTGGAATTTCTACTGTCCGGCGATTGCATTGCGATATATCGTTTCCGCAAGATCTCTTGAAGGTCGTTGTAAGAGTTATTTTCTCGTTTGGCTCGCAAAGGTCTCCCACCCGGCGATCTGAAAAACACGTTTAAAAGCCCACTGCGAACAAAATCAATCCTTCGCAGTCACGACATTCTGACAATGCGAAACTCCCCTTTGATCCTGGTGAATTAAAAGTTTACCGCGGTAAAAGTGTTTAATCGTACCTTGTGACGAGTTTCAATTTGACTTTGTCGATGTTTTTCAGTATGTCACCCATTGATTTCTGGGAGATCAGTGGCGGTTTATGCCGATCGACGAACTTGTAGTCCTGTGAACTAGCTCTCCTCGGGATGTTAGGAGTCGTCGGAGGTTGCAGAGGTGCCGGCATATAATAATAACTAATTAAAAGTTTTTACATTATGATAAAAACGATTACCTACAGTAATTAGCATTGATCCCGAAGCAAGAAATCTTAAAGTTGGCAATAATTTCGTTGCTGTCTGAATTGCTGCATTTCTTTGCGACCTCGTAGCAATGCGATGTCGTATTTGGCCCAATAATCTCTGACAGGTTTGTTTTTCCAAACGAAATCAAGTGAAGAATTCTACAACCATTGTATTCTTCGAAATAGTCAACTCTGGAATAGTTTTGTATTCGATATTGGTTATAAATTAGTAGGTATAGGTATCCTTTATTTGCTTACCGGGCACGTATTTTCCTAAGATTTCTCATTCTTTGTAAGACGTCAATTTCATCATCAGATGATGATTCGAAAACTGGCACATCATTCAACTCTATTTCACAACTAATAACAATTATTATGATTCTGTCACGGTTCTGATTCTGACACGGAAGAATAAAGACGCAAACAAAAAGTTAGGTTATACCGAGGATAGCTAGCTTATCCAGCGCTGAAACTGCCGGATAAGCTATCCCTGCATTTATTCCAAAGTTTATCCTATTCCAGACTTATACCATCGTGGTAAAACGCTTGCGTACTGGTTCCCGTGTGGAAATCTGCCCAAGTTGGCCCAATCAGTAATTGGGCGCCAATTAGGCCCCAATAGGGCGGCCCAATTTGAATAAAATATAATAAATCGAATAGATACAATTGTTTGTTTTATTTATGTACCGGAAGTAGAAATAAATCTGGACATTTAGAACTTATTCCGAACTTTTAGTGACAGGAATTTGGATCAGGTGATACGATGTAGTATTAGCGTTTAGTTGGGGCTACGTTGGGCAGCCCAATCAGGCCCCAACTAAGGTACTAGTTGGGGCTACGTTGGACACCCCAATCTGGCCCCAACTAAGGTACCTAATCACTACCATAGCAAGAAATATTGTATAATTTTTATGTTTTAATGTTGATAGCATCGCCTCAAAAACTTTACTAACTTTATTATAATGACATTGGTAATAAATATATAATATATTTCATTCTTTGATAATTGCGTTTTTAATAATCTTTACAGCATTTTTCAAATTGAGTGGAGTAAGATACATATAATGATAAATTGGCCATTTTTATGACAGAATAAATAAAATTGAAATCTATTCCGAACTTTTAGTGACTGAAATTTGGGTCAGGTGATACGATATAGTATTAGCGTTTAGTTGGGACTACATTGGGTACCCCAATCTGGCCCCAACTGAGGTACCTAATCACTTAGTCCAAGGCACTTATCCATTTTTACCTATGCCGCAAAAAAATCGACGAGGGTAGGGTGATTTTTTCAGGGCTGTTTAAGGGTAGTCTCCAGAGTACCGAATCAAAAGGCTTTTTTATTATATTATTATTTTTTTTTTTCGACAAAATGACCTTAATAAAAGATGTAGATAATAACATTCTAATCTTTGCTTTATGACTCTTTTTTCTAGCTATTTTAGTTTAGGCGCTACGGCTATTTTTGTGTTTAGAAATTCGCCAGGGTCGTCCCGGGAAAAGAGTACGGCCCTGGAGAGAGGCTGAAAACGTCCCCTTTTTTCGGGACGGCCCTGGCGAATAGTGGTGAATGTGACAGACGCTCCGTGTAGTTTGCAAATCGTTTGTATTTTTTTGTAATAATTGTGAATCGTGATAGTGAACGGATGCAGTGCTACTTTTCTCTGGATGCCTGTGCATACAGAGCAGGAAAGGAGACGGCAGCATCTCAGAAGAATTGCCATCAGATAAGTTACTTTCTATCTGACCATTCTAACCTCACTTTGATTGCCTATGAAGGACATACATCTTTGTGAATATTCTATTTTTTGTTTTCAGCGTCATGCGAGCACGGGACGAATCAATGGTTTTTCTTCTCCAACAATAAGCCGTGGCAGAAAAATAGATGCAATATATATATGTGGAATTGGATTACAATAATCAAGTAATTACTTTATCATTATTTTTTCTCTATCGATATATTTCCTCTTTCATACTATCACAAGTTTTAATTTATACACGACCTGTCAAACCTGAAATGTACATGTACCTCACTTCTATTTCATCTCTTCTTCGTCTCTGGTGTAACGGCGGTCAATGAGGAATCTCTGATACCGATTAGGGTTCGAGGGTTATTCCTTATTCTTTCTATCACAGCATCGATATTTTGCTGCACCTGTATTCTTCTGGGACTTCCTAAAATAATTATAAAAACCCCATATAATTCAGCCCGAGCAAGTACAATCTTATCGAGCTGTACCTTATCGAGAAGATCTTTCGACATAATGATTCCGAAACGTTTTTATCGAGAAATATATATCAAGAGACACGGCAGTGTCTCGCGGCATGTTCGTTCAAGTAGTTCCGCGCTCAGACACGACAGCGCTGATGTCGCGAGCACCCGTGTCTCTTTACACCACAAATGTCTGCCCCCTGCACCCCTCAATTTTTACATCGAATTTTCTCAATAAATATACGGTTATAACCAAAACTATGCTTAGTTACGCCATATAAATCGACTATTCTCTATCGATAGAGACCAGAGTAAATGTTGTAAGTTACATATTAACAGAGATTCTTCCTTAGCAACGCGAAGCCACGCCCCTTACGCCTAAAAGTCGAGAATCCGATTTCTCGGGCGATATATACCGCATGTCCTATGGCCAACCGCGCAGGTGAGCTGCGACCTGAATTCTTGACTTCGGCAGTATTTATGGTACAGTTAGAGTGGGCTTCAGACGAGTGCGCTGCATAAGAACGAAAAGTGTCGACTGCTCTTCTAATAGCTGTCAATTCGGGAATCGAAGCGTTTCGTGTAACCTCAAAATCGTAAACTTTTGAATTAGTAGTGAATAATTTGTAGAAGTGATGAGAAATAATCATAAATAATCTTCCGAATTGACAGCCATCGGGAAATCAGACGACGCTTTTCGCTCTTACGCTGCGTTCTTACGAAAAGTGTGAAACGTCTGATCTCCCGATGGCTATCAATTCGGGAGATCGAAGTCTAAGCTCGAAATCGTGAATCTTTGAATAAATGGTAAGTAATGTTCAGAAGTGAGAGTTAACAATCATTCGGGTTTTTTCGATGTCCAACCGAATTACACGCCTCATGCCTATTTGTTTCAGAAATTATTTCCGCGCTAGCACCGCGCGTGTCTAGGAAATAGTTTTACGAAGTGGCGTGAGCGATACCTAAGGTGTCACAATTCGGAAGATTATTTATGATTATTTCTCATCACTTCTACAAATTATTCACTACTAATTCAAAACTTTACGATTTTGAGGTTACACGAAACACTTCGATCTCTCGACTTGACAGCTATTAGAAGAGCAGTCGACACTTTTCGTTCTTATGCAGCGCACTCGTCTGAAGCCCACTCTAACTGTACCATAAATACTGCCGAAGTCAAGAATTCAGGTTGCAGCTCACCTGCGCGGTTGGCCATAGGACATGCGGTATATGTCAAAATCTCACAAAAATTCCGCCTGTCTTCGGCGATATTCGGCCATGGTCGGAAATGTGTACACAGATGCGGCCACACGCATACGCCATCAAATGTATGTGAGAGTGTGTGAGAGAATATATTCCTTGAATGTTTAGTTGTTTTTCAAAATTATTAAAATATTTCCATTCGCGAAACGATTAACCTCGCGTTTATTTCGATCCTCGGACGCGCTTGTTAATAAAATGTAAAAATTCAGTGTAATCGAAGTTATGAATCTCAATAGTGGTGAATATGACAGACGCTCCGTATAGTTTAATAATCGTTTGTTTTTTTTTCGATAATCGAAATAGTGAACGGATGCAGTGCTGTGTTTCTCTGGTTGCCTGTGCATGAAGAGCAGGAAAGGAGACGGCAGTATCTCAGAAGAATTACCATCAGATAAGTTTATTGCCATCTGACAGCTTTAACCTCACTTTCGATGGAAGGACAATTATCTTTGTGATAATTCTATTTTTTGTTTCAGCGTGATGGGAGCACAAGACGAATCTTGGCTTTTCTTCTCTGTCACAATCAAAGCCGTGGGAGAAAAATAGGAGATGCAATGGAATTGGATCACAACAATCAAGTAATTACTTTATCATTATTTTTTCTCTATCGATATATTTCCTCTTTCGTACTATTACAAGTTCCAATTTACACACCGACCTGTCAAACCTGAAGTGTACATGTACCTCATTTCTATTTCATCTGTTCTTCGTCTCCGTTGTAACGACAGTCAATGAGGAATCATTGATACCGATTAGGGTTCGAGGGTTATTCCTCATTCTTTCTAGGACAGCATCGATATTTTACTGCACCTGTTTTGTTCTGGGACTTTCTAAAATAATTATAAAAACCCTATATAATTCAGCCCTGACAAGTACAATCTTATCGAGCTGTACCTTATCGAGGAGATCTTTCGACGTAATGAGACCGAAACGTTTCTATGATGTTTCGCAACATTCGCGAATTTATCGAGAAATATATATTTCTAACATACGGTAGTGTTCACGAATATTGTCAAATATTGCAGAAATGTTACAGAAAAGTTATGATATTTTGTAATTTCCATCGTTACACCAGAAACGAAGAAGAGATGAAATAGAAGTGAGGTACATGTACACTTCACTTTTAACAGGTCAGTATATAAATTTGAACTTGTGTGTGATAGTTTAATACGAAAGAGGAAATATATCACTTTTAATAATTCTGTTATTATTATCTATAGAATTAGTTAACTCAGATTAATATAGTTTCGTAATTTCTACGTAGAGTAAGTTGGGTATATTTTAAATAGTGAAATACTGAATATAATTGTGTTATTTATAATTTGTTACAGATAAACGTGCTGGTATCCAATTCTATCCAGAAGGACTGCAAATCGAATGCGAACCCGAGGGGGTTTCTTTCGAACGAGGGATCGTCCACTTGTTATTCGAAGAACCAGTAGTACATTCGGTTCCACATTGACCGTCGTTACACCAGAGGCGAAGAAGAGATGAAATAGAAGTGAGGTACATGTACACTTCACGTTTGATAGGTTGGTATACAGGGTGTTCATTTTAAAACTTACCACCCACGTTATCTGCGTAAAGAGACATATTTCTGAAAATCGCCGAGACACGTCAACAAAATTATTGAGGGAGAACATTTTTTATAAAAATTCGACGCCCCCCCCCCCCTCAACCACCTGACTCCGGGGGCGGTAACCCCAATATTCTTAAATGAAACAGGGGGTCGAGTGATACCTCATTTTAAAGGGCTTTTAATTGTGTACATTTTGACGTCCTACTTTTCAAATTTGACGTTAAAATGAGGTATCACTCGACCCCCTGTTCCATTTAAGAATATTGGGGTTACCGCCCCCGGAGTCAGGTGGTTGAGGGGGGGGGGGGAGCGTCGAATTTTTATAAAAAATGTTCCCCCTCAATAATTTTGTTGACGTGTCTCGGCGATTTTCAGAAATATGTCTCTTTACGCAGATAACGTGGGTGGTAAGTTTTAAAATGAACACCCTGTATAAATTGGAACTTCTGATAGTATAATACGAAAGAGGAAATATATCGATAAAGGAAAAATAATAATAAAGTAGTTATACTACATTATTGTAATCCAATTCTATTGTATCCCTTACTTTTCTGCCACGACTTTGATCGTTGATAGTGAAGAAAAATCAAATTTATTGGTTGATGGTTATTTTAAGATTTATTTACGAGTAAGGGCGAAATTTCAGCGGTCCATGCAAAAGGATTTCTTAAATTCCAACGTCTCGAGTTAATATATGTAACAACATACATATATACTGTCATAAGTGGTATCTTTACATGTGATGAAACAATTCGTCACGGTTATTGGAAAAGTAAACAGTATCCCCCACAAAAACAGATTCTCTGTAAAAAAAGGCGGCATGTTCATTCAGTGCCAACAAAATTGATACGTAAAATACTCTCCAAAAAAGATTTGAAATCAATTAAGATCGCCATGTTCAAGATTTATATATAAAAAGTAAAAGGCATCATTTTAAAGGAAAATTATTGTAAATCAAGTTACTAAAAAATTCGACTAAAAAAATTTATAAAAAAATTTTAATAAAAGAGAACTTACCGCGTTTAAGTTTTCATATTTTGTCCACTATACCGAATATTGGTAGTACTTGGACAGTGCTGGAGTGATTCATAAATTGCACTGTCGAAGTCAAATTCAGAGAAATCCAGAAAGCCCCCGCCTGATCGGTTTCCCGTGCGACGTTCGGTATACAGGTGGTATCATATAAGTGTATGAATTTATTTAAAATCATAAGTGCATAAACATGGAATATAATTTTCTGTCTGAATTTTTTATTTTGAAGGAAAAAACGCGGCAAGTTCTTTTTTATTAAAATTTTTTTATAAATTTTTTTAGTCGAATTTTTTAGTAACCTGATTTACAATAATTTTGCTTTCAAATGATGCCTTTTACTTTTTATATATAAATCTTGAACATGGCGATCTTAATTGATTTCAAATCTTTTTTGGAGAGTATTTTACGTATCAATTATGGTTTGCACTGAATGAACATGCCGCCTTTTTTTACAGAGAATCTGTTTTTGTGGGGGTTTCTTATATACGGTAGTGTTCACGAATATTGTAAAATATTGCAGGAATGTTACAGAAAAGTTACTTGCAAAAACGTGCTTCTTGAGGTGTAAATGATGATATTTTATAATTTCCATCTTTACATCCGAGGCGAAGAAGAGATGAAATAAAAGTGAGGTACATGTACACTTCACGTTTGACAGATCGGTATATACATTGAAACTTGTGATAGTATAATACGAGAAAGAGGAGATATATCATTTTTAAAAATTCTGTCCTTATTATCTATAGAAAGGTTAACTCAGATTAATATAGTTTCTTAATTTCTATGTAGAGTAAGTTCGGTATATTTTAAATAGTGAAATGCTGGATATAACTGTATTATTTATAATTTGTTACAGAAATAATGCTGCTCAATTCTATCCGGGACTCCAAATCGAATGCGAACCTGAGGGGGTTTCTTTCGAACGAGGGATCATCCGCTTGTTGTTCCAAGAACCAGTTGGATTAGTTCATTCGGCGAGCTGGATCTGCTGCCTCGAGTGCATGGACGTGCGTCACTTTGAATGGATGAAAATTTTCATCCTTCAATATCCTCCCAACCGTAGACTTGCTGATTCTAACCTCTGTTGCCATAGCCCGAATATTCGATCGAGGGTTATTCCTTATTCTTTCTAGCACAGCATCGATATTTTGCTGCACCTGTATTCTTCTGGGAATTCCTAAAATAATTATAAAAACCCTATATAATTCAGCCGTGACAAATATAATCTTATCGAGCTGTACCTTATCGAGATGATCTTTCGACATAATGATTCCGAAACGTTTTTCCGTATCAAGAAATATATATGTCTAACATACGGTAGTGTTCACGAATATTGTAAAATATCGCAGGAATGTTACAGAAAAGTTACTTGCAAAAACGTGCTTTGTGGGGTGTAAATGATGATATTTTATAATATAATTTCCATCGTTACACCAGAAGCGAAGAAGATTTGAAATAAAAGTGAGGTACATATACACTTCACGCGTTTGACAGGTCGGTATATAAATTGGAACTTGTGATAGTATAATACGAAAGAGGAAATATATCGATAAAGAAAAAATAATAAAATAGTTACTCCATTATTGAAATCTAATTGAATTGGATTACAATAATGGAGTAACTACTTTATTATTATTTTTTCTTTATCGATATATTTCCTCTTTCGTATTATACTATCACAAGTTCCAATTTATATACCGACCTGTCAAACGTGAAGTGTACATGTACCTCACTTCTATTTCATCTCTTCTTCGCCTCTGGTATAACGATGGAAATTACAAGATATCATCATTTACACCCCACAAAGCACGTTTTTGCAAGTAACTTTTCTGTAACATTCTTGCGATATTTTACAATATTCGTGAACACTACTGCATGTTTTAGAAATATATAAATATTTCTCGATAAAAACGTTTCGGAATCATCACGTCGAAAGATCTTGATAAGGTATAGCGCGATAAGATTGTATTTGTCAGAGCTGAATTATATAGGGTTTTTATAATTATTTTAGGAAGTCCCAGAAGAATACAGGTGCAGCAAAATATCGATGCTGTGCTAGAAAGATAAAGGAATAACCCTCGAACGAGTATTCGAGCTGTGGCAACAGAGGTTAGAATCAGCAAGTCCACGGTTGGGAGGATGTTGAAGGATGAAAATTTTCATCCATTTAAAGTGACGCACGTCCATATATTACAAATTTTAGTCTAGCAAGTTTCTTCTTAAAGAGTTCAGGCTCCATCGGTGTATAATAGGTGAGAGTGATTAATATTTTTTCATGTAAATTATATATTGTTTTTGAAATATATTTACGAAGTAAAAACCTTTCAAAGTAATGATTGCAATACATCATTTTGTAATGTTTTTTGTCAGATGCCGTAACTCGAAGGAGCAGCAAGGAAGCCCCTTCTTCAGAGAAGGCAGCCATCGAGGCCATTGGATCGGCTTTGGCTTACGTAAGGGACTGGGACGGAGGACGACGAGAAGGCAGGGAAGTCCAACGCGGAGCGTGGCATCCGTGAAGCCGAGGTGGCAACGCCGGGGGCGGAGAATACGACAGACGACGGCGCGAGAACGAGTAGCTGCAGCGAGTAGTTTTTAGTCTCTTAAAGAGCGTTGCCACGAGTCGACTAAAATCGAACGACTTGGTAGTTCGACCGTATAGTCGACTTAAAATTTCTTTGTTATTAGTCGAATCGAACGAAGTAGCTCGTCTTGCGACTTCATGCGATTCGACTAATAACAAAGAAATTTTAAGTCGACTATATATATATACGGTCGAACTACCAAATCGTTCGACTTGAGTCGACTCGTGGCAACGCGCCATTTTTAGCTTGCCCGGTCTGCTCACGACTTCGAGCTTGTTTTTTTTTGCATAGTGTATATACAGGGTGTTACTTAATGATAGGCCGTAATTGCAAGGGCACATTACTGAATCAATTTGCAGTAGAAAAGTTCATATTAACATGTGTCCTAAAATGTCTGGTTTTCAAGATACAGGACGTCAAAATTTAAAAAAAAAATCGGTATTTTAATAATATTTCAACAATCCTCGTGCCGATTTTGTTGACATTTGGCACTGTTGTGTTTATTGTAATAAGACGCTAAGTTACCACTAACTAGAAGATAATTATGAGTTCCACAGTGGCGTCCCGGGGGACAATCTCACGAATAATATTGACAAAAAAAATGTACGCCACTGACTTTTTAAAAAATTTTATATTTTTTCAGATTAAGCAGCTAAAAATACAACTTTTTTGTCTCTTGACATTACTTCGTACCTCACTTCGTTTTTGAGGAAAAAAAATATTATTCGTGAGACTGTCACCCGGGACGCCACTGGAACTCGTAATTATCTTCTAGTTAGTATTAACTTAGCGTCTTATTACAATAAACAAAAGTGCCAAATGTCAACAAAATCGGCACAAGGATCTTTGAGATATTATTAAAAAACTGATATTTTAAATTTTTGACGTCCTGTATCTTGCAAATCAGACATTTTAGGACACATGTTAATATGAACTTTTCTACTGGAAATAGATTCAGTAAAGCGTCGTTTACACGGTGAAAGTACTTTCATGAAAGTGCTCTCATGATAGTCACCTCGATAGTCCTATCATGAAAGTGAGATGTCTACACGTATTTAAAAAAAATATCGTGACAGTAAATAGCAAGATGGCCGACAGGGAGATAATTTGTGCGGTAGCGGCTGTTACTGTTGAAATAATTAAGAAAATTCAACGTAGAAAAAAAAGAAAAACTAGGATGTGGGTGAGAAAATGGATAACGAGAAGGAGTACACTTGGTGCTTCTGAAAGACTTCTGAACGAGCTTGCTGTAGAAGACGCAAGAAGTTTTTTAAACTTCTTACGCATGAATGAGGAAATGTTTAATACATTACTGAATAAAGTAAGTAAGCAGCACCTTTTGAACTGATATTAAACTAAGCAATATTATATGTATATATAGAGTAAGTAAATTTTTAAGTGATATGAAAGGAATGTAACCGAGAATGTTTTTTAAAGGTTAGCAGCAAGATACAAAAGAAGAATACTGTTATGCGAGAGCCTATATCAGCAAAGCTAAAACTTCAAATAGCTTGTCGATACCTTGCTACTGGCGACTCATTGGGATCGTTGCAGTACCTTTACCGAGTGCCAAAGTGTACCATAAACCAGTTTCTACCAAATGTCTTTGATGCCATATACGAAGTGCTGAAAGATTATGTTATGGTAGGTAATCAATGATAACAATAAGTTGTACGTCGTTTATTACAAAATTAAATACAAAAAATGTTCATACAAAAGCAACAAAATATTCTAAAAAAGTTTGAAGTGAGTATCTATTTTAATCATAATCAACACCATTGTCATCACTTTCCGACCAGTTCTTAAAATAATTTATTAATAATGGTTTCTGTCCCTGCTGATAATTATATCGTTCATTTCCCCCTGAAGAAGTTGACGGATCTATAGTGTCTTGTAGATCCGTTCCTGATGAACAAGTAGTGGACTGTGTTTCCTTGTCAAATGAAGTATTGATTACATTCTGATTTTTTAAATAACGCAGGCGAATAGATGTTATTAATTTCTGGATATCCTCCTGTAGTATTATTGCATCTTGTAATGGAAGGCACTTAAGTTGGGAAGAAACATGTTGTCCAAATGCATCAAATTCATTGGAGGCAACAGACTTTACGGATGTCACTTCTTTTAGAACTTTTATAGCCTGGTCCAAAGAATCATCCTCCTTATTCCTTCCATTGTTCGCGGGTCTTTTGCGACTTGTCTTTGTTTTTCTCGCCGAATTGACGGAAGGGGTTTCTTCATAATCCCTGCTAGGCTCTTCTGCCGATTCTTGATTTGGTGTTGTGGGCTGTGTATTAAGCCTTTTGCGAATTGTCTGTGTCTCTCTAATCGAATTCACAGAAGTGTTTTTTTCACACTCCCAAGGCTCTTGTATCGCTTCTTCATTTGCTAATGCGGGCTGTGCATTTCCTTGATTTTCTTCTAAAACTTGTTCTGGCAGTATCTGCAACAAAAAGTAGCATAGACAATAATAAAATAATAATATTTTTAATTGATTTCGGTTGCTTCACAATAGATGTGTTTTTATTTTTCAGATACCAAAAAGTGAGAATGAGTGGAACAAAATTATAAATGGATTTCAAACTTGCTGGCATTTTCCTCAATGCGTGGGAGCAATTGATGGAAAACATGTTTTAATTCAGTGCCCTCCTAATTCCGGTTCTCAGTACTTTAACTATAAAGGGACCTTTAGTATCGTACTACTGGCCATGGTGGATCATAATTATAATTTTACTTTTATTGATATTGGGAGTTATGGCAGCATTTCAGATGGTGCAATATTTGCCAAATCCTCTCTTCAACAAGCGCTTGAAGGAAATATATTGAACCAACCTGACGGATCCGTTATATTGGGAGATGAAGCATTTCCCCTAAAGCCATATTTGATGAAACCCTATCCCCGACGAAACCAATTAAGTATTGCACAGAAAGTATTCAATTATAGACACTGTAGAGCGAGACGTATCGTAGAAAATGCGTTTGGCATTATGTCATCTCGTTTTCGTGTATTCAGATCCCCAATATCACTTGCTCCTCCTACAGTAGTGAAATTAATAAAAGCTACGTGTGCTTTGCACAACTGGATAAGAAAAATGGGAAATGAAGTAACAGTAACAGTTGATATTGAGGATCATGTAACAGGTCGAATAATTCCTGGAAATTGGCGCAATGGTCCTAGGCAAAATGGTCTGGATGATGTAAGAGCAGCTTTGCAGAGAAATTATTTGCCAGAAGCTCGACAAAGAAGAGAAGACCTTACTAACTATTTTATAGGGCCAGGAGCACTCGATTGGCAATACAGAATGATAGAGTAGTAATCGCAAGAAGACATCGAAATAAATAAATTGTCTACACTTCTTTTTATATTTTGTAATTTAGGGTAGGTATGTCATAAAAATGTATCGATGGCTTAGGCGCAATAGGTCGTATCCCCGAAACAGTAAATTTCGTGGCTTCCGACCTATTGCTCTTAACTTTTACCTTCGCTGGGCATACGACCTTTTGAAATAATAAAATAGAGGGCATTTTAAATGGAAATAAGGCTTACGATGTATTGTAGGGACATACTTTTGAGGGTTACAATCAAATGGCGTTAAAAACGCAATAACGTGTTTTGTGGGTTACAACCTATTGCGCCTAAGCCATCGGTATACTTGAGTGACCAGTTAAGGATGTCTTTCGGCCATATCTCTAAAGGTATTAGTCCTAGATTCTCGGAAGAAAAAATCCAAATATATACTAGTATTTTAGTTAGCAGCATCTAGCAGCGACGGCCAAATTCAACAATTCAAAACTAAAAAAAAAATCCATTACCTGATCATCCTGTGTGTGTATGAAATAAAGTTAAACATTAAATAAAACTTACCAAATTAGATTGTGACTCATTTTCTTCCGAATTTTGTCTTAAAAAACTGTCAGCTACGGGAAACCATGTCAGTTTTGGTTTATACACAGTACCGGCGCCCGTTCCAGTTCCCATCGACTTCCTTATTTTAGCCACTTCTTGGTTATAGGTACATCTAATGCTCCTAATTTTCTGCCGAAGTTCTTTAATTGTAGAGAGTCCTGATACGGGTAGCAAAAGTTCTTCAGCATGATCCCTCTTTACTCTGTTTTTGAAATCGGGGGAGCTTTTCTTCCATAGACATGGAAACCTTTCATATTCTTCCAAAAATGTTATCATGTCAAATCGCTGGTTGTTCATTTTACCGAAATAATTTTTGATATCTTATTGCCAGAAACTATACACCGCTTCAAAAAACAACAATAACCTATTACGAAAGTATTCCCAACTATCTTATTGCCAGAAACTATACACCGCTTCAAAAAATAACAATAACCTATCACGAAAGTATTCCCAACTATCTCGTCAAGCGAGATAGTGCGAGAGTACTGTCGCGTCAGCATGATAGTTACTTTCGGGTTATGTACATGGTGATAGTTCATGTGATAGTGGCTGTCATGACAGCAACTATCGCAGAAACTATCACCGTGCAAACGGCCCTTAATGGGCCCTTGCAATTACGGCCTATCATTAAGTAACACCCTGTATATTTAAATAAATATAGTGTATGTAGTGTAGTGTATATAGTGTATGATAGAGCTCTAAAAACTGAAGAATACGTTTATATTATTATTATTTCTTACTGTATGGCCTTGGCCTTTTACATTATTAATCACACCCTAATCCCCCTTGCATATAAATCTATAAAATATGAAAATAAAAAATTCTTAAATTGTACATATGAAAAACTAAGGAAACCCGCGCATATGATTTGTGTCAATCATTGTTCCGCTTGAATACGTTTATATTTTACTCGTGTACATTTTATGAGAAAATACAAAATCTTATTAATTATTATTAGATAGTCTTATTATTCATTATTAATCTTATTATTCATTAAAAGTAACATTTCAGGTTGATTGGGCATTAATAGGGTTGCCCAATTGGGGTCCAATTGGGCGGCCCAAATTGGGCATAGATTGGGCGGAGCGTTACAAGCCCAACGAAAGCCCAATTGGGCACTGATTGGGCTGCCCAATTGGCGCCCAACTAGTAATTGGGCAGCCCAATTGGGCCCCTATTGGGGCCCAATGAACATTTTCACACGGGTTATTCTTAGTATAGCGCTATACGGCGTTTATACCGTGTTGGTAAAACCGGCCCTTAATCTATTCTAGTATTATTAGGTTATGTATGTATAAACAGATTTTATAGCGCAGAACTTGAGATAAATTTATTCCTGGGAACTACATTTTTATTCTATAAGCTTTTTATAAGAGAGTACACTGTTGTAGTTATATAGGATGATTATAAAATCCTTTCATACTTATTGTGTAATGTGTTTACTTCTGCGTAACGTAACAATCTTATTACTTTTCTTAAGGAACCTCAATACAACTGTTTATACAACTTCCATTACAACTAACTTTTAACGTCGCTAATACAATAGCTATGCAGATTTATTACAATTTGTATAAGATTCTTTTAAAATAATTTTATAAGGTTTAAATAAAACATTATGCAATTGTTACAAAATTTGTAGACTTACAGTATTTCTTTATCCTATAATATGAATTGTAAGAACGTCTATACAACAGAATTACAGAGACACCTTTATTTTACGACAAAATTGTCGTATTGAGACGCTTTAAAAAATAAAGTTGTTCTTCAAGCGGCGACATACGATAGTTATGAAATCATATCGTTCTTTTAGAGGTCTATTTTGCTAGTTGGGCACTATGCAGTTAAGACATATAGCTAGGTACCTACGTACGAGTATGTGGTCTTATTCGGTATAGCACTTCAAGAAACAATTTCTGTCTTTATTCAGACACAGATATATTTCACACTTTTGACAAATGATGAAACTCTTTCCAGGGCAGTCTGGATATTGTTTAAGTCCATTAACTTTTTGAAAATCATGATCTTTGGTTGGTTTTTTGAGATTAAAAAAAAGCGATGTAATGGCCAAATTTTAACACCGGATTCGTGATCAGGAGGCAAAATTAGTATGGATAACATATATCGCATCAAAAGTATACCCCTCTTTTTTGTGTGTGTGATTGTGCACAGTTTTTTGAGGTTAGAAAAAAATCGTGATGTAATGGCCAAATTGTGACACCTGATTCGTGATCACGAGGCAAAATTACTACGGATGACATATACCGCATCAAAAGTATACCCCACTTTTTATTTTTTGTGTGACTGTGTTATTGTTTTCTTCGCTGCATAGTGTGCCATATATGGCACAGAGCAATTTCTATTGATTTTCCAAAAAGTATGTTTCTTACCTTCCCAATTTCTTGCCAGAAATCGAAGAAAATACCAATACACACAAAACTATTTTTTATTTTCAACAACTTGCAAAATCAGTGGGAATTACCACTAGAAATACGCGGGTTAAACGCATCAGCTGTTTGTCTGACTGGATTGGCTGTAAAACTGTTTATTTCTCCGAAATGAAGTTTCATTTTGTAGGTAATGCAGATTTCATGTAAAATAAATGTAATGGACAGATATTTCTGGTTCAATTTAGGCTATAGTTCAATAGATGATGCAAACTATATCAAAATATTTCATGTGCCATATATGGCACACCATGCAGTAAGGAGTTAAAAAATTCTTCGGATCTGGATTCCTTACGATATTGTAAGAAGAAACCTATACAAAGCTCCCGACTTACGTAGTTTGAGAGATATTTTATTTAACCGTTTACGGAACAAATTATTTTCACTGCATTCGATCATACATTTTATCTTGAATCTGGTAGCCGGTAGAAATAAAACTTACTATGGCTTTTTTATCACAAACATACACGCTTTCAATTGAAAATATTTCCAAACTAGAAAAAACATTTATTCATGAAGAAGTTTTACAAAATCAACAATAAATATGTGTAAGAGTAGAGGCATGCACGGAGCCTCGATCCTTTCGAGCGGACCGCTGTTATGCGGCGTTTACAGGTTGCCACTGCCGCTGCCACTCGCGCTGCCCACTTCCCTGCCCACTTCCCTGCCCTAAATATTTCTACAGCAGCCCCGTTTACAGGCTGCCGTTGCCGCTGCCACTCACGCTGCTCACTTCCCTGCGCTATAGCAAATATTTTTCTCAAAAAAATTTTGAGAGTTCGATCATTGAGCCCCGGCAGACGGTCGGGTTTTTGCTACATATACGTGGTACTTTTACTACAAAAACTCAAATCTTGTGTTCCGATGAGGTAACTTATTTGCCACTTGGCCGTAGGTCTATGCCCTAAATACTTCTACGGCTACGCACATAGTGGAGCGGAGAGCAAAGCAACGATGTCAGCGAAGAATAAAGCGGCGAAAACAAACCTGTACTTTCTTATTGGAATACGTATAGTGGAGCGCAGAGCAATATGCCGATAGTCGAGCAAAGCGAAGCGTTCAAGCATGTTTATTTTCGCCGCTCTCATGGCTGCGAGCGCAAGGCGCCGCGACCCTGCTCTCCAATTTCAGGACCCTCACGGCGAGACACTAGTCGCGGCCGATGTGTCTCGGAAAGCGCGAGGTGCCTCTATCCTATTCTCAAATTTTGGGAGCCTCGCGGGAGGGCACGGGCACTATCCTCGGACAAGTGCAGAACGGCCATACACTCAGCCCATGCACTTCGTACCTGAATTAAGTTTCCCCGGTTGTCTATCGACTGAATTCGTCATTCGGTTTTTGGCGACACGGTTTTGTCCACGCATTTATTCAAAAACTATTTCAAAAAGTAGAAGGAATTGAACATATTTTTAAACATGTTATGGAACAATGGGGTTGTATCGATGATATCCTATCAGCATTTCTGGTTCGTTTCCTACACGTACAATCAACCTCCCGCAGCGATAGAGGTTAGTCGTCAATTGACCGTCCTTGATACTTGAGTACGGCACGCTAAGTAGGCGCATGATGCAAATGGGTTAGCCGGTTCCGTAATCGCGTTCTGGCGATGCCTTTTTAAATGGGCACTGCGGGAGACGGTTCACGACGATCCTGCCAATCCTTTGACTTCCACTCCAAATACCGCCACCGAAGGGATGTGCGGCAGTGGCAGTGGCAGTGGGCATGAGCAGCGCGAGCGACCCGTTAAGGTATTTCCATGGTTTTGCGTTTTTCTTACGAATCTCATGAAAGTTTGCCAATCAAAAGACTGAAATAGTACCCATCGATTCCCAAAATTTCAAAAGGCTGAGCCATGTAGTTTAAAAGAAAATGTTAATTCAAAGTAGCATTTTCTACACTGACTTTCAATGGCTAACATGTAGAAATACGGTACCTCAATGACGTTTTGAGCTATAACTACAGAACCAATCTTACAATGTTAAAGAAAAACTAACGGCAAATAAAATTATATTGTAGGATTATGTTCACAAAAACTGGAAGTGCTGAGCCATATAGTTTCAGAGAAATTATAACTTAAAAACTGAGATTTTTCTTGAAACTGCAAAGTGGTGGGGACGAGTAACGATGATGTGGCAATAGTGCGCACAGCTGATTTAGCCCTCTCCTGTGACTATGGGACTCAGTAGTACTTTTGCTACCGGAGAGGAGATAGCCAGTGGCATGGCGCGGCAGCCCCCACTACGGCACGTAGTGGCAGGCACATAGCGGTATTCTAAGGAGAGAGAAGCACTGTTGCCACGATTAACGGGCCAGGCAGTGTATATGTGTGAAGGTACATTTGTACACAGGAGGTCTCTGTGTAGCAAGGAGCTCAGAGTACAGATAGTACAGGCAACGAAGGAAAAATAGCGGAAAACATTCATGTAAAAGCGAATTTTTGCATAGTTGTAGGGGAAGGTGTCAGTAACAATATACTAAAAGTACTGATGGGTGGGAGTTGTGCTAAGGGGTGGGGGGGGGGTCTCTAAAGTCCCCTTTTTCAGTTTTTCGTTAATAACTCGAAAACTACTACCTCTAGCGAAAAAAAGTTAAATAATAAATTAATCTATATAAAATTCTCTACAAAAAAGGTTTTATACACTTTTTCGCTAGGGTCTATACTTCAGGAGATATGGAGGGGGAAATATGAAAAATTTTAAAAAAATCTGTTTTTCCGTTAAAAATTAAATAATTAATGTTCAAGGATGTATCTTAAACACTAATTTTCATCAGAATCTAAATTTTCATCATCGTCGATGATGTCTTGGATGGGGGCTCCGTTTGTACATAAGCCGAGGCACACGCCGCAGGTTCCGGAGCAGGTTATCCCTGCTTTGCGGCAACCGCAGCGTACTCTACACCCAGTCGTGCATCGGCAAAAGATCATGTTCAAAACGGAGTCGGGTGCCACAGGGTCTTTCGTGGTAACTGGGTTGAGGATCCCATCTTCCCCCATGTTCCAGCCCCATTGGGTGGGTGGTAGAGGGTTGCTGAGCCACTGTTGTATCTGTAAGAAAGTAATCAGACCAAGGTAAGTATTTAGCAGAAATTGATATTTGTAATTTTAAGAAACCAGTATTTAATAACTATATGTAAATGAGTTTACCTGTAGATATACTCTGAGCGAGTGTTGCTTTGAAGCTCCTCTGGTGGGAGGAAAAGTGGCCATGTCTGATTTGGGCTTCGTTGACGCTTTCAAAAATGCCGAGTACCGATGTTTGTTCAGGTTATCTTGATGTGCAGGTGCTTGGTATACAGCCAGAAAAAGCTTCTCGCCAGCCTGTTCAATATCCTCAGGTGATGTTGAAGGATCTGTGAATATTGCTGAGATATCATGGGTGAGGCCAGGATTTGCCGTGAAGAGCTTAGCGATTCCCACTTTGCTCTTTCCATGTATCGCCGAGGTGGTATCGCATCCGGAGAAGCTATGGAGAAGGAGGATTGTCTTAGCAAATGGAAGCTGTTGAAGTTGTCGCACTGAAAACAATTTGGTCTCCGCCTTCCCACGGCCTGGCTTCATGAAATACATGTTGATAGATGGTGGTGCCAATCCAATGAGGAGAACTATCAAGTCCACATCCTCCCCAACTATTGCTACAGTTGGATGTACAGCAGCTTTGTCCAACCTACCTTTCGGTGTATTTACCTTACCTTACCTTAATTACCGGTAATTACCTTTCGGTGTGTCGTCCGGTAATCACATTCCGGAAAATGCGCGGAACCGAGGTATTAACGACCTATATTCGCCGAAATAAACCTGCGTCACCGATCGAAAGATTATCCCTAGGGTTGCGAGGTATTTGCGATCGTTATCACGATCGGTATCCTAAGCGGTATAAATGAATATTCAAAATTCCAACTACCGTTTATCGGAACAGGCTTCAACGACGCATATTATTGTGGTCCCCTCCGCACACAATTCTTCCGTTATATCGTAATTGTCAAGTTAAAATCTGCTGTGTGGAGAATATGCTATATGAAGTATTATGAACATAGGTCATTATAATTCGGTCCCGCGCCTTTCCTGGAATATGATTACCGGACGACCCCCCAGAAGGTAATTAGGATTATCATTTAGGATTACTTTTGAAGGAATGTTACATGAATCAAAGAGAGAGTTATTCCTAGTTAAAAACTGCCAAGCGCGGCATATAGCAGGTTCTTCACATAGCAGGTTTTAACTTGACAACGTCGATATATTACATAACTACACTTATATGCGCTAGAGTCATTAAAACGTGGTCTGAGCAACGTTAATTTATCATTAAACCTTGATTTTTAACAGTAAAACAGATTTTTTTTTAATTTTCCATATTTCCCCCTCCATATCTCCTGAAGTATTGATCCTAGCGAAAAAGTGTATAAGACCTTTTTTGTAGAGAATTTTATATAGATTAATTTATTATTTAACTTCTTTTCGCTAGAGGTAGTAGTTTTCGAGTTATTAACGAAAAACTGAAAAAGGGGACCTTTAGAGACCCCCCCCCCCCTCCCTTAGCACAACTCCCACCCATCAGTACTTTTAGTATATTGTTACTGACACCTTCCCCTACAACTATGCCAAAATTCGCTTTTACATGAATTTTTTCCGCTATTTGGCCCTTTTTGGTCTTCGTTGCCTGTACTAAGAGTTACTCAAAAGTTTCGTTCGTGCGTAATACAATTTGTGATCAGTCCTACTGATCTATAACTATAACTAAGTCCTGAAGCAAAAAATTTGAATACGACTGTCACCATTGAAATACCTTAACAGGCTCGCGCTGCCCACTTTCCTGCTCACTACCGCGGCAGTGAGCAGCCTGTAAACGCAGCATTACGGTTGCCTTGAGGGTGTAGGTGTGCAAGGAACCTCGATTCCTTCGAGTGCTCAGGCGATGACGGATTTAGCGCAGTTAGGATCTGATCAAGTATGCACGCGCGTCGAAGAGATCTCTTATCTCAGAGAGAGAGGCAGTCTCATTCTGGCGTTAGAAGTAAAGCGAGGTTGGCTCATTACAATTCAGAAGTGGGATTCGAAATCACCGAACTGTGTGTCGCGATGGAAGGTATTGCGTCGTTGAGCTGTGTGCCGCGACAAACACAGATGTTTCATTGTGTTGTGTGCCGTGAAAGAGATCGTTGAGCTGTGAGCCTCAATCAAAGGTGTTGCGTCGTTGAGCTGTGTGTCATGATAAACACAGGGGATTCGTTGTGCTGTATACCGCAAAACAGATCACTGAGTTGTATGCCGCGATCGAAAGTGTTGCGTCGTCAAGCTGTGTGCCACGACAAACACAGATGATTCGTTGTGCTGTATGCCACAAAAGAAAAGGGCAATCGTTGAACTGTGTGCCAGGACAAGCAGAGGCGTTTCATTGTGCTGTGTACTGCGAAAGAAAAGGACAGTCGTTGAGCTGTGCTGACACTAAGACAATGATTACGATAGAGAATAGTATGCAAGAAATAACTATTTTTATCGTCCCAGACGAAACAATGCAAGTGAGTCCCTTCGCTATTTTGTCGCGATATGCCAAAGCTGTTTGATTATCGACTTTCAAATGCTTCAAATTACGATCAAGTCGTTCACAAAATCTTTAAATCAATCTACAATAGATACATCAGATGACTCCAAGAAGTTTTTCATTTCGCCAGGTATCCCAGAAAAAACCCGAATTGAATTTATTGACGTTTTTAGAGAACATTTTATAAAACCTGAGCGTCCGGCGGAGGCAAAAACTATAGCGGAAGCACAAATTATTTTGAAACACAGCCTATTCATTTTGGTCCGAGAAAGCTTTCCTTGCGCAGAAGGAAAAATTGCGTGGAATCATTCTCACTTTAGTCGAAAAGCAAATAATTAGGCCGAGTAATTTGGAATACGCGTTCCCGATTGCATTATTTAGGAAGAAAACTGGTGAATTGCGAATGTGCATTGATTTAAGGGCACTTAATAGGATTATGACAAAGGATAACTTTCCATTACCCTTCATCGAGGACCAACTTGACGAATTGCACGGAAAACGTTTTTTAAGTGCGTTAAATTGGAAGAACGTATTTTATTACGTCGCTATGGCCCTCGACTCTCAATTAAGTATACTTCCTTCATCACTCCACTGGAGCAGTTCGAATTTATCCGTATGCCGTTTGGGCTAAAAATTGGCGTTTAGAGATTCCAGCTAACGTATGGATTGGTAACGATCAAATTTTTACTAGAACTAGCTCAAAATATATTAAAAACTGTCTCAAAACTACAAGGGGGCCTTCTTTGTTTATCTCCTACAAATGTCCATAATTTAAAGGGATAGAAGTCGCTGCGCACGACATAAGTAGTTAGAGCCAGCTATGTACAAGAGAACGGCGGCTTTCAATGCAACCTCCTAATATAATATGTATCTAGCTTTAGCTACATTAAATCATTTGTCACGAGAGAGGTTAGATTTTAATGATCATGTCGATTTTATTAACTTAAATCGCATCGCAGTAAAGAAATAAATACCACTAAACATCGCTTTATTACTTCAAAGAATGCTGCCGTGAGTTTTTAAAAGGATAGAAGAAAGCGGTAGAGAAGAATTATACACGTTAACACACGCCGGTTAAATATAATAGCTAGTAAGATGCGGAGGTTATACATCGCGCTTCGAATGACAAATGTGTTCTACTAAAAAAATTATCCTTGCGGAAATAATTTGTCTGAAAATCTCTAAAATTTATAAAAAATATATTTTGTCAGTTTTTTTCTGATATTCTAAGAGCAATAAATATATTTTTAGGCAAAAAATTCCACCGAAAAAGTAAATATCCTGAAGTTTTATTCATCTGCATATCGGAAAATTTGTCAATTAATTCCGAACAAAATATCAAAGCTTTGAAGATGAGCAAAGGCTCATTTAATTCAACTTGAGAATCATTAAGAGAGAGAGCGCCTCTTTTTAGAATTTAGAAAATCACAACAGGAGGGTAGATAGCCTTAATAATAATGTTCAACAATTAATTCCGGACAAACTAACGAAGCTGTGTTATTGTATAACAATCCTTTCAATAGAAATTAGAGAACCTTGGGGCGCCTATATTTAGAATTTAGAAAATCCCAACAGGGGGAGGTAGTTACTCTTAACAACAATGTTTAGCAATTAATTCTGGACAAACTAACGAAGTTACAAGGATGAACTTATCCAATGCAGCTTAACAAATACAAGGGGCGCCTATTTTTAGAATTTAGGAAACTCCAACAGGGGGTAATTACCCTTAATAACAATATCTTGCATTTAATACCGGACAAACTAACGAAGCTATGACAATGTACAAAAGCTCATTCGATAGCAATTAAAAAACCCTAGGGACGCCTATTTTTATAATTTTGAAAATGTTGACAGGGGAGTAGTTACCATTAATAACAATATTTAGCAATTAATTCCGGACAAACTATAGATGAGTAATAGCTTGCTCAATTCGGCTTAAGAAATGCTAGGAGCGCCTGTTTCAAGAATTTAAAAAATCCCATCATCGGGGTAGTTACCTTTTAGATCAATGTTTAGCAATTAATTCCGAACAAACTAACAAAGCTATAAGGTTGCACAATAGCTTACTTCATTAAATGTCACTAGAATTTATTGAGGAGAAATTTCCAATTATACTCTAATCCATTTCATTACCATTATTAACTTAGGTATATCATAACTTTGTTAGTTTGTCCAGAATTAATTGCTGAACATTATTATTTATGGTAATTGCTCACCTGTCGAGATTTTCGAAATTCTAAAAATAGGCGCCCCTAGGATTTTCTAGTCTCCATCCAATGAGCTCTTGTACAGGGTGCGGCAAAACTGGCTCTCTATTTTCAATATTGGTTGGCGAGGTTGGGCCGTACCATCGTCCGTCGTCAACATGATGCTTGGGTCTCGCACTTGGTGCGTTCGCTTTGTATTGGACGCTTACGCGCTGTGAACACATCCTGGTGTCCTTCTTTAACCATGCATGTATAATGAAGACGTATAGTGCGTGTAAATGCGGTATCTCACGGGTCGGTAAGCTTCGGGCAAAAACCGCGCACGCGGTATGCGTGCAGCATACAGACTGGTTGTTGCTCTATATATTTTGTATCAATGCTCGCACATGGGTCGGTGTGGCATCGGCGCGAAGCGGTTTGTACTCGGTATGTTGCGTGCAACATCACCAATCAGTCGCGTCTCGACATTTACAGGCTGTAAGCATCTAGGCAGTCGGGCTTTCCCGGTCGAACCTCCCGTTGGGGTGTACCAAGGACGGTCTATACTCCCTCGCGCGCGCGTGTTTGTATTTTATTTGCTTATCAATGGCTTAACGAGTCTGACTAGTTTCAGAAAATAATTTTTTGACATTCTATACATTGCCTTAAACTTATCATTTTCACTCAATTCTCTTGCTGCTATAAATAGTCTGCTACCGTAGTTGCTTTATACATGGACCCAAAATATCTTTTTTCTTCGATTTCTTAAATAATTAGAAATTAGAATAATATCTTCATCACTCGAATTACTAGACGTAGACATGTTTCCCACTACTTTGCGCCGTGGAATGGCACGAAATGAAATGCGCCGGCGGGCGTCGCGCGGCCAGTATATCGAGGCTGTGAGCGAGGCTGGCTAGTAAAGAATCGGTATGATATTGACTATATATATACCTACTTACTGCGCCGCAACCACACTGACCCGTGAGAAACCGCGCTAAGCGTCCAAAAAGTACACACTCTCAGAGTACTTTCCAGCAAGGACACACAACATGATACAGTGTGACACGGTGCCGAGATGGTTGTTGGAACAGAGTTTGATTCCTAAAGCCAGCCATACACGCTACGGTCTATCGTACGGTCCATCGTACGGTGGCAATCATGCGCAGGCAGACCAGAGCGTGTATGAGGATAGACATGCAACCTGCAGAGGCGACCGGAGCAAGATCGAAAATCAGTTCTTTCGAGCGCGAGCGTACGGTGAACCTGAAGACCTCTCCGGTATACCGAACCGTCCCATGCACGCTACGACAAACCTACGCAGGCAAACCATACGGTGGACCGTAGCGTATGTTGCCGGCATAAGAATGTCGCTAGAGTGTATTTACGTTATATCGTTCATTTTCAAATAACTATAGTGTAATTGCTATCTTGTAGTATGCCATAACTTATTGTTTATGATTGTAATCAAATAAACGTTCATATACTTTTGTTTGTGCACTTGAATGCCATTGTCTTTGAAGGAATAGATATTCTGAGGTTTACAACGGGAAATATTATCCATAGAAAGTTTATTTCCTCTTATAAGTTCGTAGTTATGCGGACAACACGCTCAAATTCAGCTTTCTGCTGTGTTGAGTAGTGTCGCACTGTGTCGCTGTTGGAACGCTCTGTGTTGCACGCTATCACAGTGTGCCTTCTACGTACCTTATTGGAAAGCACCCTTAGACGCTTCTCTGCGCCTTTCGACGGGAGACATTCTCATTGGTAGAGCGTTATACGAACCACACACGATCAAATTTATTTGCAAATATGTTTGTAAAGTCATTTGACCCTTTCAGCACTCACATTAAAACTTGTTTGCAAATAATGCCTCACACATTCAAATATCACTTATTTGCAAACATATTTGCAAATAAATTTGACCGTGTATATGGTTCGTATTATACCTCTCGCGTGGTTCATGTTCGTGCGAACTCAGAGTGGCTGCATTTCTCTAGTTGGGGCACCACAGTGCATTAGTGTCCATCAATCGTAGTCAAATACAAATAGCAAGAAGTGTTAGACAGTTCACCGTCTTGCATATAAGTATATGACTAATGCACGTATGTTGCGAAGATTCATAGACGATGACCACGGACGGGTGATGAAAATGAGCGACTGCTATTTCTGAAAAGTTTAAACATGCACAGCGCCGTCGCAGTAGTATTGAAACGTGTGAAATATATTATGGTGAATACAAGAATTAGTATACTTTCAGGAGTGTAGATAATTTCATAAATAACTTTTTAGAATGAAAATATTAATGTTTGATTATTTTGTATAGTGAATTTTTCTGTAAATATACACGGCTGAGAGCTTTGCGCTACGCAAGAATATTTGGCTTGAAACTCTACCAAGTTTCTTGATTCTGAAAATCTCTTCCAGAAGCTCAGTTAGTCAGAAGCTTTTTTAGAAGCTTGTTACAACAAGAATTCGCTGGGCACTGAGAGCTCAGTTGCGCGCGGTGTAACTTACTTTTGTACTTTTTGAGCGGAAATATTTCACAATAGAACAGGCATGTCTAAAAAAATTAAAAATCATCACAATCAAATACAGTGTAGATATTGGTCTTAAAAATTAGACATTATCCCAATGGAATGTACCCAGTAAACACTAAGTAATATTTACGTAACGGACATATCAACATTTCGCACTCATTTATGTAACAGTTATATTATATAACAATGTTCTGCCTTCGAATTCGACTGCTAAAAATAATATACTCGACGAGAGAAAGTGGATTTGCTAAACGAACTATTTATCTGATTACAATAAAAGTGTTTGGAAGAAAAACGCCGCAACGTGTATACCGCATGTCCTATGGCCAACCGCGCAGGTGTATTTATGGTACAGTTAGAGTGGGCTTCAGACGAGTGCGCTGCATAAGAACGAAAAGTGTCGACTGCTCTTCTAATAGCTGTCAATTCGGGAGATCGAAGCGTTTCGTGTAACCTCAAAATCGTAAAGTTTTGAATTAGTAGTGAATAATTTGTAGAAGTGATGAGAAATAATCATAAATAATCTTCCGAATTGACAGCCATCGGGAAATCAGACGACGCTTTTCGTTCTTACGCTGCGTTCTTACGAAAAGTATGAAACGTCTGATCTCCCGATGGCTATCAATTCGGGAGATCGAAGTCTAAGCTCGAAATCGTGAATCTTTGAATAAATGGTAAGTAATGTTCAGAAATGAGAGTTAACAATCATTCGGGTGTTTTTTCGACGTCCAACCGAATTACACGCCTCATGCCTATTTGTTTCAGAAATTATTTCCGCGCTAGCACCGCGCGTGTCTAGGAAGTAGTTTTACGAAGTGGCGTGAGCGATACCTAACGTGTCAATTCGGAAGATTATTTATGATTATTTCTCATCACTTCTACAAATTATTCACTACTAATTTTCAAAACTTTACGATTTTGAGGTTACATGAAACGCTTCGATCTCCCGAATTGACAGCTATTAGAAGAGCAGTCGACACTTTTCGTTCTTATACAGCGCACTCGTCTGAAGCCCACTCTAATTGTACCATAAATACTGCCGAAGTCAAGAATGCAGGTCGCAGCTCACCTGCGCGGTTGGCCATAGGACATGCGGTATAAAAAATATCTGAAACCTGGTTCTAGACAGCCCCTTCCGTGAACGAGTTCATATAGAAGGAAGAAACTGAGGATGGCCCTAGAGCAACAAATAGTAAGTACAATTAGATAGCTTGATAATGAGTTATGATTTCGAGTTTCTTAGAAGAAAAATTCATAGATCTCGCAATCCTTGCAACTATCGGAAACATTGAAAATGATACCAAAAAATATATAAATTATATTGTTATTAACTATGTATTCCAATACAAAAAAGATATATGATCATATAATTAGGGGGCTCTGCCCCCTTGGAGCTTCACTCCCCAACCCCCGGGGGGGTAAGTACCTGTCTTCCCGCATCCGGTCCCAAGGTCGCCAGGGTTTTTGGCGGCACGGTTTTGTCCACGCATTTATTCAAAAACTATTTTATATAATAGAAGGAGAGAAGGATAGCATATTGTATATTTACCGCGATATTACAAAGTAATTTTTTTTTGTTTTACGAACACATTGAATAGAAAATATAAACTATTACAATATATATATTAAGGTGGCACGTCAGATTATGTTAGTTTATCACGTTTTAAGAATCGTCACCAAAGATCAGCACGATTAAAAATTTTTTAGAGGTCGCTCACGAATTTTAAAAACTTTAAAAACAGTGAAAAATCGAAATTTCTTTTTCATTAAATTTTTTTTGTAGGGGGTTTCAGGGTGGTATAGTCCATTTTGATTTAAAATAAAGGTAGATTTATTAATCTATATAAATAAAAATGTAACGTCCATAAATACACGGACTAAGATCTCCGAAAGTTCTTTACCGATTGCTTTGAAATTTTGACACAAGGTTGCAGTCGAATACGAGCGTATTTTCGTATACTTACTATCAAGAGACACGGTAGTGTCTCGCGGCATGTTCATTCAAGTCGTCAGAACGACGCCGCCAGCGCTGTCGCCGCGAGCACCCGTGTATCTTTACAGGAAAAATGTCTGCCCCCTTCACCCCTCAATTTTAACATCGAATTTTCTCAATAAATATACGGTTATAACCAAAACTATGCTTAGTTACGCCATATAAATCGACTATTCTCTATCGATAGAGACCAGAGTAAATGTTGTAAGTTACATATTAACAGAGATTTTTCCTTAGCAACGCGAAGCCACGCCCCTCGCCCCATTAAAGTCGAGAATCCGATTTCTCGGGCGATATATATACCTATGTAAAAATGTCACAAAAATTCCGCCTGTCTTCGGCGGTATTCGGCCATGGTCGCAAATGTGTACACAGATGCGGCCACACGCATACGCCATCAAAAATGTATGGGAGAGTGTGTGAGAGAATATATTCCTTGAATGTTTAGTTGTTTTTCAAAATTTAAAAATATTTCCATTCGCGAAACGATCTCCCTCGCATTTTTTCGATCCTCGGACGCGCTTGTTAATAAAAAGTACAAATTCAGTGTAATCGGAGTAGTGAATCTCAATAGTGGTGAATGTGACAGACGCTCTGACAGCTAGCTATTATCAAATCGTTTAGATTTTTTTTTAATAATCAAGACAGTGCACGGAAGCAGTGTCATTTTTCTCTGGTTGCTGGTGCATGAAGAGCAGGAAAGGAGACATCTGTATCTCGGAAGAAGTGGCATCAGATAAGTAACTTCCTAACTGACTGTCTTAACCTCATTTTCATTCCTTATACAGAACAAATATTGTGGTTATTCTATTTTTTGTTTTCAGCGCCATACGAGAACGGGACGGATTGACGGAAATTTGATTTTTCTTCGCAGTCAAAAATCAACCTAGGTAGAAAAGAATTCTCTAGAATTGCGGTACAATGCCACGGTATGAATATCAGGTTCTACCGACATGACATGCTTCGACAAGGTCTGTATCAACTTTAGCGGTATATTGGGGGCACTGCACTAATCCTGTGGCACATTTTTCTATCTGGGAAAGCATATTATTATGGTAGTACAGCTGTACAGCGTTCCGATAATATACCGTCTTCCCGTACTGACAGTATACATGCATTTTTTACCTCCAATATATGCCGGAATTAAAAATCTCTAGAACTCTGCGGTACAATGCCACGGTAGGAATATCAGGTTCTACCGACATGACATGCTTCGACAAGGTCTGTATCAACTTTAGCGGTATATTAAGGGCACTGCACTAATCCTGTGGCACATTTTTCTATCTGGGAAAGCATATTATTATGGTGGTACAGCTGTACAGCGTTCCGATAATATATAATTGGAACTTTTGATAATACGAAAGGGGGATTATATCGATAAAGAAAAGATAATAAAATAATTACTTCATTATTGTAATCCAATTCTATCGTATTTCCTACTTTTCTACCACGGCTTTCCCAGATAGAAAAATGTGCCACAGGATTAGTGCAGTGCCCCCAATATAATGCTAAAGTTGATACAGACCTTGTCGAAGCATGTCATGTCGGTAGAATTTGATATTCCTACCGTGGCATTGTACCGCAGAGTTCTAGAGATTTTTAATTCCGGCATATTAGAGGTAAAAAATGCATGTATACTGTCAGTACGGGAGGACGGTATATTTCTACATATTGGAGAATCTAAGTCGTATGAGTAGAACAAAAACATCGGAGTAACTACAATATCGGGGTAACTATAATACTTTATTTCTATTTTTTTTCTCATCGGTGCTTGCCCTCTGCCTTCCTACTACAAGTTTCGATTTATATACTAAATTTTATTTTATTTTTAGTTCATCGCCTCCACTCCATCGCCTTCGACTTCTTCTACCCAGTGAGGATTTCTCACGGACCAATAGTGGGCGTTGTGATTATTCACTAATCCTTCGTTGTAGAATTTCGATTCATCTGTGAACAAAATCTTCTGACGAACGAGGGATCGTCCACTTGCCGTTCCAAAAACCAATCGGAATAGTTCATTCGTCGAGCTGGATTTGCTTTCTCCGGTGCATGTATGTACTTCATTTTAAAAGGATGAACATTCTTTTCTATTTCTTATAGTCTTATTCTCTCTAGGAGAGCATTGATGTTCCACTGCTCTCGTATTCTTTCAGGTCTTTCTAAAATAATTATAGAAATCACATATATAATTCAGCTCTGACAAGTACAATCTTATCGAGCTGTCTTATTGAGCTGTTTCTTTCAATGTAATGATTCCAAAATGTTTCTATAACGTTTTGCAACTTTGTGAATTTATCGAGAAAGATATATTTCTAACGTAGGGTAGTGTTCAAAAATATTGCAAAATATCGCAAGAATATCAGAAAAATTACTTGTAAAGACGTGTTTTATGGGATGTAATTTCTTAATTAAATATTTGTTAAGATAATTTAACATAAATCTCACTTTCGTAATTTCTGTCGGTTATGAGACTGCTGGATTGCCGTTTGGTCCAATATTGAAAATAAATCTTCTCAAGGCTGAATACGACTTGGGCATGTTTCATCCTTCTAACCGTAGACTTGCTAACCTCTGATTCTAACCTTTCTTGCCATTGCCTGAATATTCTTTCAAGGGTTATTCCTTACTCTTTCTAGCAGAGAGCATCGATATTTTGCTGCATCTATATTCTTCTGGAACTTCCTAAAATAATTATAAAAACCCTATATAATTCAGCCCGAACAAGTACAATCTTATCGGACTATACCTTATCGGGGAGATTTTTCGACATAATGATTCCGAAACGTTTTTATCGAGAAGTATATATTTCTAACATACGGTAGTGTTCACGAATATTGTAAAATATCGCAGGAATGTTACAGAAAAGTTACTTGCAAGAATGTGCTTTGTGGGGTGCAAATGGTGATATTTGTAATCCATCGTTACACCAGAGGCGAAGAAGAGATGAAAGAGAAGTGAGGTACATGTACACTTCACGTTTGACAAGTCGGGGTATATAAATTTAAACTTGTGATTGTATAATACGAAAGACGAAAAACTTATATCGATAAAGAAAACAAAAATAAAGTAGTTACTCTATTATTGTAATCCAATTCCATTATATCTCTTTTTTTTCTGCCACGACTTTGATTGTTGATAGTGGATGGATCAACCAATAAATTTGATTTTTCTTCGCTATCAGCAATTAAAGTCGTGGCAGAAAAATAAGTGATACAATGTTATTGGATTACAATAATGGAGTAACTACTTTATTTTTTTTTCTTTGTCGATATAAGTTTTTCCTCTTTCATATTATACTATCACAAGTTTCAATTTATATACCGACCTGTCAAACGTGAAGTGTACATGTATGTACCTCACTTCTATTTCATCTCTTCTTTACCTTTGGTGTAACGATGGAAATTACAAAATATCATCATTTACACCCCGCAAAGCACGTTTTTGCAAGCAACTTTTCTGTAACATTCCTGCGATATTTTACAATATTCGTGAACATTACCGTATGTTAGAAACATTCCTCTTTACTCATAATATATATTTTTCGATAAATTCGCGAATGTTGCAGAACAGCATAGAAGCATTTCGGAATCATTACGTTGAAAGATCTCCTCGATAAGGTACAGCTCGATAAGATTGTACTTGTTAGGGCTGAATTGTATAGGGGTTTTATATCCCAGAAGAATATAGGTGCAGCAAAATATCGATGCTGTGCTGGAAATTTATTTACGAGTAAGGGGGCGAAACTTGCCTAAAAAATGAGATTTCAACAAACAAACAAAAATGATATCAACAAGCTGCAGCTTTTAGTCGCGACAGATATGATCACATTAAACAATTTCTGAAGAAAAAAAATGTATACCACCCTCACCACCCCCTGAAACTCACTCGACAGCCCGCTTCTGTAACAGCAAACGGAGCTATTGATTGGTGCGATGGACGTTGAGCATTCTTCTTCTTATCGCTAATCGCAAAAGCAGGCTGTCGAGTGAGTTTAAGAGGGTGGTGTGAGGGTGGTATACATTTTTTTTTTCTTCAGAAATTGTTTAATGTGATCATATCTTTCGCGACTAAAAGCTGCAGCTTGTTGATATCATTTTTGTTTGTTTGTTGAAATCTCATTTTTTAGGCAGGTAAGGATCGCCTTTCTCTCTCGACCCACCATTTTACATTTGGAAAATGTTTTTTTGGGGGGGTTTTCTTTTACTTAGGGCCGGTTTTACCAACACGGTATAAACGCGGTATAGCGCTATACTGAGAATAACCAGCAATAAGCCTTATGGTTATTCTCAGTATAGCGCTATACCGTGTTTATACCTGTTGGTAAAACCGGCCCTTAATGTGTGATTTTGTACTTATGTGTCACGGCCGAAACCATATTCGACAAATTACCTGATGCACTTTCTTTGTCAGAATATAAAGGAAAATGCGTGATTGTGCGATCGGTCAAAATTTTCAGTAAGTGACAGCGCATACTTTCTATACAGTAGAATAATGTTTCAGGTTTCTTGCCTAAAATTAATTACACAGCGAACGCAATAGCAAATAAACCACAGTCAGTATTATTTTCTTGTCTTTGAACCTTCGGAAATCGTATGTTATCAAGATTGAAATCAGGATATAATCGTTGGAGAAAAATTTTCTGGTGTTCATCGATGTTGCTATTATTCAACGAATCATAAATTAATAATTGATCTTGGCGGCAATCGTAGTAACTGCATACCCAGTGATTTAGTGAAGGCAAAATTTGTATATGATCAGTTTGCGAAGGCACCGGAAAAATTTTAGCAGGTTTTTGGATGTAAATGGTGTCGTAAGGCATGTATTGAGTACTATTCTGGACAATAGAAGTAAAGACACTCATGTGTTTGTCATTAAGACATTCACCGTTCTCAATTTTCTGTATTTCTTCTCGTTGAAGAAGTAGAAGATCCAATAAATTGTGGTAATTTTTGCCACGTTACTACTCTTTTAGTGACCCTTATCACCACTTGTTGCGAAGCATACGAATGTTCAGATAAAATGTAATTCTGAAAATTTGGTATTGATTGTTGCTCTTCACCGGTTTCTACGGGATCGCTGAGGTGTATGCGATAAAAAGAAGAATGATCAACGTCCATCGTACTAATCAATAGCTCCCTTTATTTTTTAGACTTATCATTGACATCGACACAGATACAAAAATCTAAGCCAGCGTAACATCTATAGATTATTTTGAAGTTACGAAACTGACAGAATCATTATGAACAGCAACGATATGTGTAGCATTGTCGAGCGTCTTGGTCTTGATATTCCATCGAGTTCCAGGACTTACCTCCACAAAATTAGTACGAGTATGTTTCGCATCCCTTACAATAATTATATATACCGCGTGTACTTCTTCTATCAGCTTCTGTTTTTCATCATCGTTAAAGTTCATGTACCATTTAACCATTTAGCCAGTCGAGTCTTTCCAGCTCTGTTTTGAATTAGAATGAATCTTATCTGTCAAACGGAATTTGCGGTTGCAAATTTGTCCTTTCGTTTCCAGATTATCGTTTATTATTCAAATACATGCCATATTATTTTGTCGGATCGTTACGGTTGACAGATGATAGATAATAATCAATGCTTCGAGAGGTACTGTTTTACCAGCATAGAGCAGACGGAATAGTGATCTCGCATCAAGCTATCGGAGAAAACGCCATCTGTGTGAAACTCATGACACTAAAAAACACGGGATTCGGAACGGGTTTTATAATTGTTAAATACGGAGAGTGTTTTCAAGTACGATAATAAACATTAACAAGCATCTTTAACGCGTGTCTTGGCAATATTTATATACATATGACATAAGAAGAGCATTTTTTATAGCGTCCGCTGTTGTCTATAACCATTGTCAGCTGGAAAAACGGTAGTGAAATATCGCGTATAGGTTAAATTTCCGTTCTTTACTGTAAATAAAGTGTCGTTCTCAGAGCTTCATCGTGTCGCCAGCGACACTTGGGTAACCAATAAGAATAAAGCCACTTCTCCCCACTCTTCTGTCGCTGGCGACACGTCCCAAGTTGAATTTTATTTAACTTTTCTCTCCTGTCGCTGCGACAGTCGCCATATTAAATATCGACGACTGTCGCAGCGACAGGAGAGAAAAGTTAAATAAAATTCAACTTGGGACGTGTCGCCAGCGACAGAAGAGTGGAGAGAAGCGGCTTTATTCTTATTGGTTACCCAAGTGTCGCTGGCGACACGTTGAAGCTCTGAGAACGACGCTTCAGGCTCTGCTGTTCGCCATGGCTATCGCTCTTTCTCTCTCGACCAGGCGAACTAGCGTTCGCCTTAATTTCAGCTGTGTATGCAAAATTATTTCTTGAAACTATTCTAACGTCTCGAGTTAATATGTAACAACATATGTACTGTCATAAGTGGTACTTTTACATATGATTAAACAATTCGTCACGGTTATTGGAAGAGTATACTTAAAGTTAAAGGTAAAATGTCTACATGGATTTCTGTAGACGATCAAAATATAAGAAAAATCCGATGGCCTGTAAATTCGAAAGCGGTATGTTTTATTTCTCCAAAATACTAAGGCAAAGTGAAAAATATAAGGGCACTCTAGTTTATAAATCCCTTTCAAAATATCACGAGAATAAATCAAAAGTAACGTGGTTATAATTAATTAGCTCGTATGGGTATAAAATGTGAGGCTTTAATTTTGTGGTAATAAAAAGCTATTCTCCTACATGTACGTATTCTCCTCATGAATAAGTTCCAAAAAGTAGTGAAATCCCCCCACAAAAACAGATTCTCTGTAAAAAAAAAGGCGGCATGTTCATTCAGTGCCAACAAAAATTGATACGTAAAATACTCTCCAAAAAAGATTTGAAATCAATTAAGATCGCCATGTTCAAGATTTATATATAAAAAGTAAAAGGCATCATTTGAAAGGAAAATTATTGTAAATCAGGTTACTAAAAAATTCGACTAAAAAATTTATAAAAAAATTTTAATAAAAAAGAACTTGCCGCGTTTTTTCCTTCAAAATAAAAAATTCAGACAGAGAATTATATTTGATGTTTATGCACTTATGATTTTAAATAAATTCATACACTCTTATATAATACCACCAGTATACCGAACGTCGCACGGGAAACCGATCAGGCGGGAGCCTTCTGGATTTCTCTGAATTTGACTTCGACAGTGCAATTTATGAATCACTCTAGCACAGTCCAAGCACTGCCAATATTCGGTATAGTGGACAAAATATGAAACTTAAACGCGGCAAGTTCTTTTTTATTACATTTTTTAAATAAATTTTTTAGTCGAATTTTTTAGTAACCTGATTTACAATAATTTTCCTTTCAAATGATGCCTTTTACTTTTTATATATAAATCTTGAACATGGCGATCTTAATTGATTTCAAATCTTTTTTGGAGAGTATTTTACGTATCAATTTTTGTTGGCACTGAATGAACATGCCGCCTTTTTTTTACAGAGAATCTGTTTTTGTGGGGGTTTATATATACCTACTCCCTTAAGGGGGTATTACTGTCTAGACGCTTGTTTTTAAAGTAATTTTTAGGAATTAATTTTACGAAAACTATATCAAACCTAGAGAGAGAGAGAGAGAGAGAGAGAGAGAGAGAGAGAGAGAGAGAGAGAGAGAGAGAGAGAGAGAGGAGAGAGAGGAGAGAGAGAGAGAGAGAGAGAGAGAGAGAGAGAGAGAGAGAGAGAGAGAGAGAGAGAGAGAGAGAGAGAGAGAGA